>CM076583.1:889793053-889976702 GCA_034641835.2 Pinus albicaulis | reverse complement strand
GATGAGTTCCAACAATATTTTAAGGATAGATACCTGAAAAAACATTTTTAGTATGAAAATTCCAGGGAATTTCATGATCTGTGATTGGGACAAATGATGATGAAAGAGTTCATAACTAAATTCACTTCCTTATTGGGGTACATACCGTATCGCTGAGATGAAAAATAAAAGGTACAATGGTTCCTGAGTAGTCTGCCTACCCATATGAAAGAAACTATTGTGTAAAAATGCTAAGGTGGGTTACACTTTCGTGAGAAACATGGTCAGAAATTTCATTTTTCCAATAGTTCGGCCGAACTTTTATACTATTCTAAATTTCTATCGAAGTTTTGAAATTAATTCACCGAAAATAATTCTATCGTTTACATTGATGGCGTAGTGACAGTGTGGGTAAAAAAAATTTTCGTCAGAGATGGGAAAAGCAACAATAAATTTTTGGCCGAACTAATAGTCTGACCGACTATTAGTTCAACTGAAATTTTGAAATTAATTGGGCTGAACTGTTTCTTATAAATATACCAGCCCCAAAACTGCAAGAAGTTTCATTTTTGTTACCATTTATTTAGTTACCATTGATGTTTGTCTCGTTCTGTTCTTGTCTATCTCACTCTGTTTGTGTTTGTTGTTGTAGGGGCTAGGAGGGGAGAAAGTGAAGGTGAGAAGGTTATGCTCTCTTTATGGTTTACTTTTTTTGTTTATTGTTTTTATTTTTATTTTTTTTGTTTACATATTATTTATAATTTGCATCCTCATCGCCGTCATCGGTGATATGCGGCCTCGCCGTCTTTCTATTTTCTCGTTGGCACCTCATTGTCTCGATGTCTCGTTGTCTCTGAATTTCTAGGTAGAAGAAAAAACCCTTTGATTCATTTGCTTCATGGATGAATGGTGATGAATTTTCTTATGTGATCCCTAGATATATTCTTCGATTTATCTCCTTGAAATGATTGTATTAGTACCCTTGGGAGCTAGATTGATAGGATTGATACGAGTAAGTAACATATGTAAAATACTACAGGTATTGTTAGTTTTGTAATGTATGGAGAAGCTAACTATTATGTTCTATCATTACTACTATAACAGGAATATCATATTAGTAATGATGATACTATAGAAGTATTGGTAAGGTTAACCAAGCATGATACCTATGCAGCTTAATTAACTAGTTTCTTGTACTCAACTTCATGATTACACTGGTGAAATGAGAAATACATATTGTTCTTTCCATAATTAATCTTGATTGAGCTTTGTTCTTAGTTGAATTCTTGTAAATCATGCAGCCGTATGCTTAATTATATAGTAGGATTAAGTTAGATTTCACTATCATATATATTTTCTTATACTCCATTAAACCATGTGTTTAACTGTATAGATCTTACATATCAATATTAACTCACATATGGATAAATATAATGGTAATCACACATTCCAATCACACTTAGTACTAAACATATGTATGTACCACCAAATTAGTCCTTTATGTTCCTTATTTTCCTTGTTGATTCAAGAATAATTATTCTCGCAAAGGAAAATACTTGGGGAAAACAATGTAAAAAATATGTGTACCCGGGAACCTCTAGTTACCATTTCTATCCTCGGCCTGTCCACTCTCAAGGGTTAGATTCCTATGAACCAAAAAAAACAAAAAAAATATCCCTCCGCTGAGGGATTTAAGAATTTTTTACCAAACGATGACTGCATGTGACCGAGGGAGTCAAGAACCCTATAAGGCCGGTATAACCTGGAAGAAAAATCTGGCAACAACATAGGAGATCAAGTTAATAAGTAAAAAATGGGAACATTTTTTTTTCAAAAGACACCTCCGGGTCTAAAACAAAAAATAGATAAATAAACCAAAACCTCCTCCATCATTAAGAAAAATCATCCATCATTACAGAGTTGAGTGCCCCGGAAGCAGGAGGGGAGGAGGAATGAGTGTAGAGATCTGGGAAGGGAAACACATCACAACGACATTTATTTCGGTTTATAAAGCTTCACACTCCTCAAATCACAATCGTAGATAGATTTTCAAACCAAAATTATTTTTTGGAGAATGAATAATGGTTATCCATCCAAAAGGTCAACAAACCTACATACATATAGAGTGGATATATGCATGCTAGGGCTGGATAAGATTTGTCTAGGATTTTGATTTTATTATTTTTTTAATTTAAAATTTAATAAAATGTGTAAGATGTATATATCTTGACAACTTTATTTAATTTTATTTACCAATTGTGATACTATAATAAGGATATTAGATTAGTAATGGTGATACTACAAATTATTGGTAAGGTTGATCAAGCATGATACATATCTAGCTTCATTAACTAGGTGTTTGTACTCAGCTTCATGATAAAACTAGTGAAATGAGAAATACATATCATTCTTTCCATAATTAAGCTTCATTGAGCTCTATTCTTAGTCGAATGCTTGTAAGTCACCCAGCCATTTTCTTACTTATATAGTAGGAGCAAGCTAGATTTGGATATGATATACCTTTTCTAATACTCGAATAAACCATGTTTATCCGTATAAATATTACATATCATATTAACTCACATATGGGTAAATATAATGGTAATCACTCATTCCAATCACACTTAGTACTCAATATTATGTGGTTTCACTAAAGGTTCTTGTGTTTCCATAAGAGATGCATGTTGTATTACGTTGATACTTCAAAATCACTAGTACTAATAAGCTTAGTATGAACCATCATAACTAGATTATACTATGCATTATGTTCGAGCATCATTGATTACTAGAAGCATACTAGTTAAGATCAACTTATAACTTGGAGGTTATGTTTTAATAGTGTAAAGTGAAACATGATCCTTGTAGCTATCAGTATAAGTACCATTTTATTCATTATTTAACCTTACTTATTGTATTACACTTATCTGTTAGATATGTTCCCATTAATATTTGTAATGATATAGGGGTAAACTACGATGGTGGGTTACACTTTTGTGAGAATCGAGGGTGGCAAAATCATTTTCCGAATAGTTTGGCCAAAATTTTATAAAATTTCGGCCAAACTGCTCTAGAGTTCGGCCAAACTTTCGAAATTAGTTTAGCCGAACTAATTCTACCATTTAAATTGACAGTGTACTGACGACATGGGAAAAAATATTTTTAGCCAGAGATGGGAAAATCGACAGCAAAAGTTCAGTCGGACTAATAGTTTGGACAAACTATTAAAATAATTCGACCGAACTTTAGTTTATAAATATGTTAGCCTGCAAATATGAAGAGGTTTCAGGATTATCAGAATTTCCACAACTCTATCTGTTCTTCTTGCTGAGGTTGTTCTATTTTCTGTATGCTGCAAAATTTTCTGCTGCGTTTGCTGAGGTTGTTGTGTTTTCTGTTTGCTGTTGCAGGGTCTTCGTGTTGCACAGGGGCGAGGAGGTGAGAAATTTGTTGGTTTTCTTCTTTTTTGGTTTTCTTTGTTAGGTCCCTATATTACTATTTTAGTCCCTTATTGTTACTGTTGTACCCCTGTAACCCCAATATTGTTATTATTGTGCCCTTACATTGTTATTGTTAGGTCGGCTACGATTATATTGTGGGCCCATGGACTCCTATATATAGAAGGAGGTTTTGGTCATTTGTAACATCCAACAATTGTTCATTTATGTAATGTATTGGAGGTTTCCCCCTCGAAGTGGCTGATTTCTAAGGCGTTGATCTCTCTTTTATTCTATTTTGGAGCTGGTTTCATAACATTTGGTATTAGAGCTTTGGATTCTAGGGTTTCATTGCTCTAAACAGGTCATCGTGGAATTTTCGCTATAACGTTTTTTCTACAAAGGTTCAGAAGTTGAAATTTTAGAGTGCGAAGCCGAACTCCTGAGGAACATCATCAAAAAATTTTAAAGCCTGTTTCACAATATTTTCGGCGATATGATCTATGGAATATAGGGATTTTTGTAGGCTTCTAGATTTAACCTAAATAGGTCATCGCAAAATTTTTGCTACAAATAGTTTTCTACGAGGTTTCAGAAGCTGAAATATTCATAGGGAGAAACTTAAATCCTAAATAACCTCCTTTAAAAATTACGGATCTTGGTTCGCAATATTTGTGGAGATATGATTTGTGGAAGTTAGGATTTTTTCAGGCTCCCGAATCTCATCTCAAAGAGGTGACCGTGGGAAAAACGTCATAACTCTCCCTCTAAGCGTCTGATTGTGATTCTGTAAAAAGTGGTTGCAAGTAAAAGGAATTTAGTTTATTTTCTATAAATTTCAGAGCCGAAGGACGAAACAGTGACATGTTGTAAGTCATACAAGTTCTCTCTATTGAACTAGTCCATAATTAGATCATTGTGGGAGGTTGGACATAAATTTTCCTTGAAGATTCCAAATCAGGTCAAAACTGTGGCATTTGAAAGAGGATTCAGAGGGCTACCTCAAGGTTGAATTTCAGATATTGAAGATATGAAATCACAGAGATAATTCAGTTTCAATATCAAGCTCCTCGAAAGCAAGAAAAAGGTGTGTATTTTTTTTCGAATTACATAAGTCTCGTTTGAAAAAAAATTGTTTGAATTTATTCCAAGGGAAGATTGAAGAATAGATATCATTATTGGGTTCCAAAATGCCACCTAAAAATAATTCAACGCCCATTAAGATTTTAGAAGGCTCTACTATGACTCATGAAGAGGAAGAAATGCAACATGAGATGTCAAAATTACAAGAGAAAGTGCACCTATCGCAAAGAGTAACAAAAAATGAAATGGAAGTTTTGAAGAAAGGCATGGAATATAATATTGATGGTTTGAAGAAAGGCATGGAATCTAAGATGGAGGGCATGGAAATTGGCATGGAAGCTAATATATATGACATGGAAGCTAAGATCGATGAAAAAATGGAAAACATAAAGAATGATCTAAAAGTAGACATCAAAGGTTTGGAAAATTTGATACAAGAAATGTTTCCTAATGGAAAAAATATAGTAGAGGAAACTCATGATGAGAAAAAAATAAATGTTAATCGTGATTTCATAAACTCTAATTTTGGATGGAAGAACCACCATATTCCAAAGATGGATATGAGGAAGTTTGATGGCAAGGATCCCATAACATGGATACTACATATGGAGAAATATTTTGATCTCAATAATGTGCAAAACACACAAAATGTACGAATTGCAACTTTACATTTAGAACTAAATACATTTGTATGGTATCGATGGATTTGCTCCCATAAAAAAATTGTCACTTGGTCAATTTTTACGGAGGAAATGATAGCACATTATGAGGATACAAAAAGAAACACCTTCTTTAGCCAATTGATAAATCTCAAACAAAAGGGTTTAATGGGGGAGCACATTGAGGACTTCCAAAATTGAATATAAGGGTAACTGATATTCCAGAGGAACACAGGATTGATCTCTTCATAGGTACTTTAAAGGATAACATCCAACATGAAGTTCGCATTTTGGAACCTGATTCATTGGAGAAGGCATTCAGGTTGGCAAGAAAAATTGAATGTAAAATTATGGCAACAAGCAAGCCTACCACTCACATATAAATATGGAAGTGTTTCTACTCCTAGACTTCCACAAATTTTACAAGGTCACACCACAACAATCGGGAAGAAAAAAAGAGCAAAAGGGCTTCGCTAATAAATAGTGATATAAAATATGACCAAAGGTCATAAGTGTGCTGACAAAAAAATATTTTACATAGATTGTGAAGAGGAGGAAGAAAATGAACAATAAGCTTCAAAGAAGAGGATATACACTAGGAAGCAACCTTAGAAGAAGAATAAATGAGTCCAACCATATCATGTAATGCATTGGTAGGAATTACCACTCCTCAAACTCTCAAGATAGAAAGACATATCAAGAAGGAAAATGTAATAGTGTTGATTGATTCGAGTAGTACCCATAATTTTATTCATTGTAAGATGCCAAGGAATTGAATTGTTTCCTATACCCAACAACATAATGTCAAGTGATGGTTGCAAATGGAGGAACTGTAATTTTCTATGGAAAATGCCATAATATCAAGCTATTTATGGTGGAATATCTATTGAATATTCAATTTTTTCCATTCCTATGGGAGGTGTTGATGTTGTACTAGGAGTACAATGGTTACAATCTTTGCTACGTGTAGCTTTTTAATTTTCAAGAAATTTTCGAATTTTTCAAGGAAAGGAAGTTAAATTACTGGGTTATCATAGGGAATCCGGGAAAGATAATAAGTTCTATTTTCTAAGGACAAAAAGCTTCACAAGAAAAAACAACGAGGCATAATTGCAAAATTATGCTCACTAGAAGTTCCAACATCAAAATCATCTATTTCTGCAGATCTCCAAAAAGTCTTGGACAATCATTCCAAGGTGTTTGAAACTCCCAAAGGACTCGCACCTATTCGTGATCATAATCATGCTATTCATTTGATTCCAGGAAATGTTCCTCCAAACATCAAGCCTTATAGATATCCTTATGTCCAAAAGAGTGAAATTGAACGTATGATTACAGAAATGTTAGCTGGTATAATTCAACCTAGTCAAAGTTCTTTCTCTGCTCCAGTAGTATTGGTGCACAAGAAAGGTGGATCATGGCGCATGTGTCCGGATTATAGGGAGCTCAATAAGCTCACTATTAAAGATAAATTTCCCATTCCTGTGATTGATGAATTATTGGATGAATTACATAGAGCAATTTATTTACCAAATTGTATCTTCACCAAGATATCAAATAGAATGAAGATCGAAGATATTCCAAAAAACAACATTTCAACTCATGAGGCTCAATATGAATTTTCGGTCGTGCCTTTGGCCTTACCAGTACCTTCTACATTTCAAGGGTTGATGAATTCCATTTTCAAACCCTTCCTTAGAAATTTTGTGTTAGTATTTTTTGATGATATACTAACCTACATCAGGTCTTGGAAGGGTTATGTTCAACATGTTGACATGGTGCTCAAACTATTGGAGGAGAAACAATTATATGAAAAAACCTCTAAATGTTTTTCTAGAGTATAATAGGTGGAATATTTGGGTCATATTGTATCTCAGGAGGGTGTTAAGGTAGACCCTAACAAAAGTAAAGCCATTAAGGAGTGGAAATTCCCCACAACCATAAATAAGTTGTGAGGATTTCTTGGGTTAACAGGGTATTATTTCAAGTTTTTTAAGAATTATGGGAGAGTAGCAAAGACTCTAACAACATTATTGAAGAAAGATGCATTTTCATGGACTCCTGAAACAACTAAGGCCTTTGAACATCTTAAAGAGACAATGTGCCTAGCACCGGTCTTAGCTACGCCAGACTTCACAAAAACATTTATTGTGGAATGTGATGCCTCAGGAAATGGAATTGGTGTTGTTTTAATGCAAGAAGAAAGACCCATTACTTTTGAAAGTCATCCAATCAAATGAAAGTATTTACAGAAAGCTATTTATGAGAAGGAAATGTTGGCAATACTATATGCACTAAAGAAATGGCGACCTTACCTAATGGGAAGACACTTCAAAGTAAAAACTGATCATGATAGTCTTAAACATTTTTTGGAACAAAGACTATCTTCAGAATGGGTCACAAAGATGTTGGGTTATGACTTTGAAATAATCTACAAAAAAGGGAAGCTAAATGTTGTTGCAGATGCACTCTCAAGAAAGAACGAAGAGGTGGAAGCATTGTTTTGTGCCATTTCTATTATCCAAGTGGATTAGATAACCGAAGCAAGGGATGAATGGAAGAATGATGAAGAAGTATGGACACTCATTCAAAAGTTGTAGCAAGATCCTACTACACCTAATACATTTAGTTGGAAATGGTTCTTTATGGTATAAAGATCTCTTATATATTTGTAACAGTTCCCAGGTAAAACAAAAGATTCTTTTGGAATTCCACACTTCTCCTTTAGGAGGTCACTCTGGATTTTTAAAAACTTACCACAAGGTGAAGAAAGATTTTTTTGGGATGGCCTTAAATCTGATATTCAAAAGTTTGTAGCAGGATGTTTGGTTTGCCAAAAAAATAAAGTTGAGACAATTAAGACCCCGAGTCTTATACAACCTTTATCCATTCCAAGTCAACACTGGGAGGAGATTTCAATTGATTTTATCACAAGTTTACCTAAGTCCGAAGGAAAGAGTGTCATCATGGTGGTATTTGATAGAATTACCAAGTATGCACACTTTTGTGCATTATCTCATCCATTTAAAGCAAGTATAGTTGCTACTAAATTTATGAACACAATCCAAAAGCTACATGGAAACCCAAGGGTTATTGTGAGAGACAGAGATCCCATTTTTACCGGAAATTTTTAGACAGAGTTATTTTTTCGTTTGGGTACTCAATTAGCTCATAGCTCATCTTATCATCCTCAATCCGATGTTCAAACTGAGATAGTCAATAAATGTTTGGAAGGATATCTTCATTGTTTTGTATCCGATAAACAAACACAATGGGTCAAGTGGTTACCTCCCGTTGAATGGTCGTATAACACTTCCTTCCATACTGTAGAAAAAATGACCCCATTTATGGCACTTTATGGATATCATCAACCATCCATCACATCATCTTTAAGAGAAAATTCGAAGGTTCAAGCAGTGGAAGATCACATCGAGCATCAACAAGAAGTTCTTCAGCTCTTAAAGGAAAACCTTAATTGGTACAAAATCGAATGAAACAACAGGCAGATCAACATCACAGCGAGAGAAGTTTTGATGTAGGAGACTGGGTATTTTTATGGCTACAACCATACAAACAAATGTCCCTCAAGCAAGCTAAGAAGGATAATAAATTATCTCCAAAGTACTATGGTCCTTACAAGGTGTTGCAAAATATTGGTACTATGGCATACAAATTGGAGCTTCGGCTTCTCTTCGCGAGTGCATCTAGTTTTCCACGTTTCATGCTTAAAGAAGGTTATAGGTGAAAATCTTCCAATTCAAACAATATTTCCAGAACTTGATGAGGAAGGAAAAATTCATATTGGAACTCGAAGCGGTCACTAAAACAAGAACTCGACAACTACGAAATCGATCAATTTCAGAGTATCTCATCAAGTGGAAGAACTTACCCACTAAAGATTCTACATGGGAGGATGAGAATTTTATACAGAAGCACCCAGAGCTACTCAAGCATTGAGGACAACACTTTTTTGAAGGAAATGGGCATGTTAGGTCCTTTTATTACTAGTTTAGTGCCTTATTGTTATTAGTGTAGCCCCCTTATTGTTACTATTGTACCCCTATAACCCCAACATTGTTATTATTGTGTCCTTACATTGTTATTGTTAGGTTGGATAGGATTATATTGTGGGCACATGGACTCCTATATATAGAAGGAGGTTTTGTTCATTTGTAGCATCCAAGAATTGTTCATTTATGTAATGTATTGGAGGTTGCGCCCTCGAACTGGTTGATTTCCAAGGCATTGATATCTCTTTTCTTCTATTTTTGGAGCTGGTTTCATAAAATAAAAATTATTGTTGTTCTCATGTTTTAATTTTATTGCCATGTTTTTTTGTTGGTAGGTAATTTGTAATCTGTGTCCTCCACAACGTCCTTGTTACTCTCTTTCTTGTCTTCTCATTGCGGTCTCGTCTCGTCTCCGAATTTCCAGGCTGGGACATGTGTCAAATAATTTCCCCACATTCAATGAATACTTCATTTCATGGTTGGAAAAGGGTGTGAATTAAAGGTTTTTTCTCTTTCATTCCATCATCTATTTAATGGATGTCTCAACAACTGTGATTTTTAAATTTTTTTGTTGCTTGAAGAAATTTTACAAAATAGTGCAGCTTAAATTTTCTCTGTTTCAAAATGACATGATTGAATTAAAATAAAAAAACATTCAGAATTGATTCAAAATGTCTATCCCTTCAAGAATACTAAGTAAAATCAATGACAACTCCACATCTTGAAAACCATGCCATTCAAAAAATCCATTCTTTCAGTACAGTAAAAAATATAGGGAAAGGAAGATAATAGCATTTTAGCTAGGGAAGATAAAGATGTCATAACAGAACTCTGATATATAAGCATAGTCTTCAATTCCATTGTTTTGTACGTAAAGTACTATCTTCACATTAAATCATTGTATAACGTTACTCTACACAACATCATGTACTTTTTACTGAAGAATATTTTTTTAAAGATAAATAGCAAACAGAGGTTAATATTTGAATTGCATAGGAAATTCAAAGAACCTCAAAAATAGAGATTGAAAAAATTATTTATTCCTTCACAACCACGTACATTTCATAAAAAAATTATATAATCTGTGGATTTTCTTTCCTCTATATTGTTTCTCTAGGTTATCCAGTTTGTTAAAAATCACAAGTGGGTTGCAAAAGTAGATAACAAATCCAAACAAAGAGAGTTGGAGTTTAGAAGCACCCTTGTGACATTACACATCACAAGAACAAGTTGTTCACATAATATCTCATCATCATAGCTTGAATATATTTATACAATTAAGTCCAGAACAATTTAGTTGGAAAAGGGTGTGAATCAAAGGTTTTTTCTCTTTCATTTCATCATCTATTTAATGGATGTCTCAACAACTATGATTTTTCAATTTCTTTGTTACTTGAAGAAATCTTACAAAACAGTGCAACTTAATTTTTCTTTGTTTCAAAATGACATGATTGACTTCAAATAAAACAATGTTCAGAATTGAATCAAAATGTCTAGCCCTTCGAGAATAAGTAAAACCAACAAACAACTCCACATCTTGAAAACCATGCTATTCAGAAAATCCATTCTTTCAGTACAGTGAAATATACAGGGAAAGGAAGATAATAGCATTTCAGGTAGGGAAGATAAAGATGTCATAACAAAACCTCTGATATATAAACATAGTCTTCAATTCCAATGTTTTGTAGGTAAATTAATATCTTCACATTAAAGCATTGTATAAGGTTACTCTACCGAACATCATCTACTTGTTACTGAAGCATATTTTTTAAAATAAAAATAAAAAATAGAGGCTAATACTTTAATCACATAGGAAATTCAAATAACCTCAAAAACAAAGATTGAAACACTTATTTATTCCTTCACAATTGTCAATCAAGTACATTTCATAAAAAAATATATATATATAATCTGTGGATTTTATTTCCTCTATAGTGTTTTTCTAGGTTATCTAGTTTGTTAGAAATCACAAGTGGGTTGTAGAAGTAGATAAAAGATCCAAACAAAGAGAGTTGGAGTTTATAAGAACCCTTGTGACATTACACATCACAAGAAAAATTTATTCACCTAATAAGTTATCATCATAGCTTGATTACATTTATACAATTAAGTCCATAACCATTCTCCCTAAAATGGGATTTATTTGGTCAAGTTTTAGTGCTCAAGTCTACCCCAAAGAAGTTATACAATCCACATTTCTTGGCCCTTTCTGCATCAAGTTGGTTACAATCAACTTGGGTAGAAAACTTAGTCAGTCCTATCCAACCAGTTGCATCCCCTTACTGTTGAAATTTACTATCTTCACATTAAATCATTGTATAAGGTTGCTATACAGAACATCATCTAATTTTTACTGAATCATATTTTTTTAAATACAGATAACAAACAGAGGCTAGTATTTGAATTGCATAGGCAATTCAAAGAATCTCAGAAAGAGAGATTGAAACACATATGTATTCCTTCACAATCAAGTACATTTAATAAACAAATTATATAATCTGTGGATTTTTTTTCCCCTATAGTTTTTTTCCAGGTTATCCAGTTTGTTAGAAATCACAAGTGGGTTGTAAAAGTAGATAACAGATCCAAACAAAGAGAGCTAGAGTTTAGAAGCACCCTTATGACATTGCACAACACAAGAACAAGTTATTCACATAATATCTCATCATCATAGCTTTATTATATTTATAAAATTAAGTCCATAACCATTCTCCCTAATATGTGATTGATTTGGTAAAGTTTGATCACTCAGGTCTACCACAAAGCAGTTATACAATCCACATTTCCTGGCCCTTTCTGCACCTAGTTGGTTACAATCAACTTGGGTAGAGAACTTAGTCAGTCCTATCCATCCAGTTGCATCCCCTTAGTGTTGAAATTTACTATCTTCATATTAAAGCATTGTATAAGGTTACTCTACAGAACATCATCTACTTTTTACTCAAGCATATTTTTCTAAATACAAATAAAAAACGGAGTCTAATATTTGAATCACATAGGCAGTTGAAACAACCTCAAACACTGAGATTGAAACACTTATTTATTCCTTCACAACTAGTTTCATTTCATAAACAAATTATATAATATTTGGATTTTCTTTCCTCTATAGTGTTTTTCCAGGTTATCCAGTTTGTTAGAAATCACAAGTGGGTTGTAGAAGTAGATAACAGACCCAAAAAAATATAGTTGGAGTTTAGAATCACCCTTGTACATGTCATTTCTCCCACAAGCTCATCAAGGTGTGAATTTTGACATAACTTCATCAACCACTACCACTAGTTGTTTTAGTAAGTGCATAAAATATTTTTTCAAACCATGTACATGTCATTTCTCCCACAAACTCATCAAGGTGTGACTTTTGACATAACTTCATCAACAACTACCACTAGTTGTTTTAGTAAGTGCATAAAATAATTTTGGAAACCATGTACATGTCATTTCTCCCACAAACTCATCAAGGTGTGACTTCTGACATAACTTAATAAACCACTACCACTAGTTGTTTAAGTAAGTGCAAACCAATACCACTTTAAGGAAAACTGTGTACATGTGTCATTTCTCCTATACATGTGTCATTTCTCCCATAAAGGTTTAAGAAAAAATCCAGGCATGTGGTATTTTTATGTCATTTCTCTGTCATTTCTATGTCATTTCTCCCATAAACTATAAGGCAATGTCATTTCTCCCATATATACTATAAGGAAAACTTTATGGCAAAACAAGTACATATTATTTCTCTTCTAAACTCTAGGCAAGGAAAACTTTAAGGTGCATGTCATTTCTAGATGTCATTTCTCCCATAAAATTTAAGGAAAACTTGAAGGCAAACCATTCACATGCCATTTCTCCCACAAACCAAAGGCTTTCTCCAATTTATTAAAGGAAAAATTGAAGGCCTGAAAACTTAACCTAAAGTGGCTGAACTTCGATAGTATTTTAGCCTTTCTGTTGAGTGTTAACTTCTACAAGTTCTAAACACAAAGTCTGTAAAGGGCCAGGTAGCCTCTGCATCTCATCTTTTCTGAAAGGTGACATATCAAGTAAATTCCCCTACAATCAATCTCTAGAACAGATATAAATATAATTTTTTCATTTTAATATCCATAAACCATAACCACTTTAAGGAAAATCGTGTACATATGTCATTTCTCCCATAAAATCTTAAGGCAAACTTTAAAGCATGGGTCATTGGATTTTTCCCATTATATTTAAAGCATGTGTCATTTCTCAAGGCTTTCTCCCATTAATTCAAGGAAAACTTTAAGGCCTAAAAACTGAAACTGAAGTAGCTAAAATTCCATTGGATAGGATCCCCCAAACTCAAGTGGAGTAAAATATAAAATGTTAAAAGAGGAGTGTTTTATGATGTAATGGATCTTAATAATCTATATTGACATGGATGTATTTTATTATTGTACCAAAATTTACACCTTCCATGTTGCTTTATTCTTGTAAAATGTTAAAAATGGAGTGTTTTATGATTTAATGGATATAAATAATCTAGATTTACATGGCTACAATGATATGATGATAGTGTAGGTTGATGTTGAAGTTGTAAAATTCTTGTACATATCAAGGATGAACGATAGTACAAGCCAAAAATGACATTATTATAAATTATTAAACAATTTGATCAGTGCTAAATCATACTTCTTATTAAGGACATAACTAATTTGTAAGTTGAAATTTTTTTCTTAATGTTCTTAGCCTATTTATAGACGTCAAAATAAAGGTTTCTAGATGTGATTTCTCCCATAAACTTCAAGAAAAACTAAACAAAAAATAAATTCTAAGGAAAACCATGTACATGACATTTCTCCCACAAACTCATAAAGGTGTGACTTTTGACATATGTCATTTCTATGCCATTTCTCCCAAAAACGATAAGACAATGTCATTTCTCCCATATACTATAATGCAAACTTTTAGGCAACTATGTACATGTCATTTCTATCTTAAACTATAGTCAAGGAAAACTTTAAGCCATGTCATTTCTAGATCTAGTTTCTCCCATAAACTTTAAGGCAAACCATGGACATGCCATTTTTCCCACAAACTAAAGGCTTTTTCCCATAAATTCAAGGCAAAGTTTAAGGCCTAAAAATTGAACTTTAAGTAGTTGAACTTCCATAGGATTTTAGTCTATCTATTTAGTGTTAACTTCTACAAGTTCTAAAGGTAGAGTCTGTAAAGGGCCAAGTAGCCTCTAGATCTCATCTCTTCTGAAAGGTGACATATCTAGAAAATTCCCCTACAATCAATCTTTGGAACATATCTAAATAGAAATTTTTCATTTTAATATCCATAAACCACTACCAAATATAAATAGAAGTTCTTCATTTTAATATCCATAAACCACTACCACTTTAAGGCAAACTATGTACATGTGTCATTTCTCCCACACATGTGTCATTTCTCCCATAAGCTCTTAGGAATATTTAATAAAGCATCAATCATTGGATTTCTCCCATTAACTTTAAAGCATGTTTTTTTTCTCAAGGCTTTCTCCCATTGATTCAAGGAAAAATTTAAGGGCTAAAAATTGAACCTAAAGTAGTTGAACTTCCATAGGATAGGATCCCCCAAACTCAAGGCTTTCTCCCATTTATTCAAGGAAAAATTTAAGGCCTAAATGCTTAAACTAAAGTGGCTAAAATTCCATAGGATGTTAGCGTGTTTTAACTTCCATAGGGTTTTAGTCTTGTCTATTGAGTGTTAGCTTCTACAATTTCTAAAGGCAGAGTCTGTAAAGGGCCGGGTAGCCTCTAGATCTCATCTTTTCTGAAAGGTGACATATCCAGTAAATTCCACCACAGTGAATGTTTGGAACAGATCTAAATATAAGTTCTTCATTTTAATATCCTTAAACCACTACCACTTTAAGGAAAATTGTGTACATGTGTCGTTTCTCCCATAAACTCTTAGGAAAACTTTAAATCATGTGTCATTTCTCAAGGATTTCTCCCATTAATTCAAGGAAAACTTTAAGTCCTAAAAGGTGAACCTAAAGTAGTTGAAACTCCATATGATAGGATCCTCATAATTCAAGGCTTCCTCCCTTTAATATAAGGAAATATTTAAGGCCTAAAAACTAAACCTTAAGTAGTTGAAATTCCATAGGATAGGGTCCCCCAAACTCAAGGCTTCCCCCCATTAATTCATGGAAAAATTCAAGGCCTAAAAGCTAAACATAAAGTGGCTGAACTTCCATAGGATTTTAGTTTGTTTGGTGAGTCTTATCTTCTACAAGTTCTAAAGGAGTCTATAAAGGGCCGGGTAGCCTCTGGATCTCATCCTTTTTTAAGGCATGTCATTTCTACATGTGATTTCTACCATAAACTTTAAGGAAAACTTTAAGGCAAACCATTCACGAACCATGTATATGTGTCATAAATTTCCCTTAAACTCTAGGAAATGAAATATTTAACACATCTCATTTCTAGATCTGAATTATACCATAAACTTTAAGTCAAAATTTAAGATAAACCATGCACAAGTCATTTATCTCATGCACATGTGTCATTTCTCCCATGCATTTAATAAATGTTAATTTAATATATTTTATTGAATTTGTTCTTTTCAAGGATAAAAAAAAACCCACTAAATATGGTTGAAAAATGGACATTATGCATAGATGTTTCCTGCTATTCCAATCAAGGGAAAGTAATGATTACATATGTGCTTTGCAATATTGCGACTAGAAAGGTCGTCCAAAGGAAAATGAGTATACTGGGAAGAACTAAAAACATCGAGGCATATTATATTGCATTGATATAAGGCTTGCGAACATCTAGCGAGTATGGATCAAATGGAATTGTAGTTTTCACCAATTCTGAACTTTTGTGCAACTAGATGAAAGGCGTGTACCAAGTTAAGAAGGAGAGGCTAAAACAACTGCATGGAAAAGAAAACAATATTGTTATCCAATTTCAATTTTTTAGTATAAGACATTTTACAAATGTTAATAATATGTCTATTGATATATAGTGTGGGGAAATTCCAATTCAGGATTCATCCATCAAAGATGAATTAGAATTATACGAGGCAATGTCAATGCAAGATTCATCTCTCAAAGATGAATTAGTTTTGAGACGCCCTTTTTCAAAAATTCAAGATTCATCTCTCAAATATGAATTAGTGTTGAGATACTCTCCTTCAAAATTTATTGATGGAAATTGTAACATATCTTGGATATGTGTGTGTTTTGTACTCATAAATTCATCTTTTTTAATGGCCATGTGTTTTTTTCAATTATATACTAAGTGTGCCCCCACCATATAAAGCGCAACTTGGTGAACTTCACATTTGCAACAAGTGGTGAAATTCACATTTTTATAAAATTAGAATTTGAGGACTTCAGTAATTTTTTGTTTAAATGAAGTTTCATGCTTTTTTTTTTTAACAACCATGTGTTTTTTTCAATTTTATACCAAGTGTGCTCCCACCAAGTAAATCGCAATTTGGTGAACTTAACATTTTTATAATTTTTTTTCTTAGATTGAGTTTCACACATCAATTAGTGCTTTGAAAGTTGAGTTTTACATAATTTGTGTACACTAGATTACATTAATTTTTTGAAATTTATTTTGAATTTATTTTAAATAGTAATTTAAAAAAATAATTGTAAATGTCCATTGTAGATATATATATCATGGAGGATGAACAACAAAGATCAACAGAATCCCATATCCCTAAGAGAGAGGGGGATCGAGGATAGAGGGATGTTC
Source organism: Pinus albicaulis (assembly GCA_034641835.2). NCBI lineage: Eukaryota > Viridiplantae > Streptophyta > Pinopsida > Pinales > Pinaceae > Pinus > Pinus albicaulis. The sequence continues at coordinate 889,959,810 of CM076583.1, read as the reverse complement.
ATGGTATTTAAATATAATCTTAAATCTCCATACATATACATACATGTGTGTACATATGGAATTGATTTTTTATCAATTTTGTGAGTTAAATTAGTTGTCAATAAGTTTCATTTTTTATTTTTTAGGAGGTAGGAGGACAAGGGTTTCTACTCCATCAATGGAGCATGCCCATGGTTCACGCAATCATGGTATGGTTAATACAATTTAATCAATGAATATGTACATGCATTTATATGTATGAATGTATTTTTGAACTGATTACAAATTCATATTTTTTTATGAAGCTTCCCTCTCATATCGTGAGGTTGGTGGTGGTACACATTGCCTTGGAGGTCCATCAATAGGTGCTGGCGAATTGTGTGAAGGTGGTGATATGCATTCCCCTAGAGGCCAATAAATGAATGGTTGTGTTGGTTCTCAACCAATCGGTGGTCGTTTTGGCTCTCAACACGGTTGTTATGGTTCTCAATAGTCTCAGGGTGGGCAAGATGCTAGCCAACCATATCGAGGTGGCCATCAATTTTAATATTATTTTCATTCAATTTGCACAAATTTGTTTACATGTGTTTTTTTAATATATAAAATTTTATATATTGATGTAGAGGCTGAAATTGCTTCTCCAAATGTTTCTCGAAAATGACGTAGGGTAGAACGCGTCATTCAAGAAGAAGGTTGTACACCAACCATGACTTATCCATCTGACATTTTCGATATACCTTGGGAATCAAACATGTAGCAATGCACCTTACCAAGGTGTCAACATATTCATGCGAAATTGAAGAGAGATATCGTGGCTTTGAATCTCCCTGCTGAGAGTCGACAAAGCTTCGAAATAGTTATTCCCTCTTTAACTGAACTAGTAGATGTGTACCTAAATCTTGGGCCAACCATTGATACTTTTGTAGAAGTGATGAGAAAAATAAAGGAAATAGTGATGGGTCCCGATACATGGTAATTTGTTAAATAAAGAGTTACAACATAAATGGCCAAGTCTATGTTTAATTTCAAATAAGGGCTACAAAGAAAGATGTTGAAGCTGCAATACTTCAAACACCCTCATATAGCTTGCTATTTGTATGATAGACACCTTACAGCCTATGGATGACTCAAATGGAACAATGAGGTTCCGCTTTATTTTGAAAAATTATCTTATGTAGAATTATGTGTGTAAATAAAACACAATTACAATGACATTCCCTTTGAATTTTTTGTCCTGGGAAAGGTTAATTGTGTGACCGTAGGGGTGCTAGGCGTCATGTTGAGTTGCCTCACCCTAAGCCACCATTGGTTAGTCGACCTCTTCATGTCAAAACTTTGCGGTCAAAGATGGGTGCAACTTCTCAAATTAGTCAAGAAGCAAGGGATTCCATCATTGACAATGTTCACATTGGATTGGGTGGAGTCAATGTTTGTTTGAATCGAAAAAGAGAACATGAGAATGTGCACGCTAATTTTGTGTATTATACGAATAAAGAGATTGAAAACATGAGTGTTGAATATCTCAAAACATATGCAAAGAATTGTCACAATGGTAGGAAGGACCTAATTGTTCATGAGCAAGAGGGCATGGGAATGGTATGTGTTAATGGTTAGGGTGATTATTTTAACACATGTACAACTTGTAATAAATAAATATATACATACATTTATTCGTATACATTAATCTAACAAAAATGTATCATTATATGTTAACACCATTTGCAGTTTTCACGCTTGATGAATGAAGAAAATGTTAATATCACAGTCGGAGGCTCGAGTTCAAACAACCAAGATGGGTCTCACCATCAATCACACAATTAATATGGTTCTCACCATCAATATATGTCGGAAAATGTTAGTGTTTTTTAAGTGAAGATGATGATGTACAATTATTTTTTATCTATTATTATATATATCGAAACATGATGAGATTTAAAATAAATAATTGTGCACACATGTACATGTATATATATAATAAATTTTTTTAACAGATTCTGATTTCGTCCGATGCTTTTGGGATGGTTGTACCTTCTTCTTCCTTGGGAGATGTGCCAAATCCACCATCACAAGTATGAACAATTTTTCACTTTTAAATATGAAGTTATATATTCCACCTCAAAAAGTTCCATTAAAAAATGAGATATCTAGATCTTGATTTATTTTCAATTTTTTCAATTTTAGGTTTTTGGATATTTTCTTTCCGAGCCACTCTTAGGAGGTGTGCCAAATCCACCAGCACAAGTATTCAACTTTTAAGTTCAATACATATGTTTTTAAGTTATAATTTAAAAATGGAAGCTCAAAAGTTTTATTATAAATTGAGATCTAGAGATCTTGAGTTATTTTAAATTTTTTGAATTTTAGGTTTTTGGAGATTTTCTTTGGGAGCCTCCCTTAGGAGATGTGCCAAATTCACCAGCACAAGTATTCAATTTTTCACTTAAATATATGTTTTTAAGTTACAAGTTATAAATTGAAGTTCAAAAGTTTTATTCTAAATTGAGATCTACATATTGAGTTATTTTATAATTTTAAATTTTTTGAATTTTAGGTTCCTACAGAGGATTTATTTTCTCCATGGACTCTAGCCATGGAGTGTATGATGGAGATAGGAACATCCACACCATTTCAACCATTTGAACAAGTTGTCTAACTTATATTTTAATATTATTGAAAATAAGTTTATATATGCATTTTCATTTGAAAATTATATATATATATATATATATATATATATATATATATATATATATATTGTACAGTTTACTGTTGAAGATTTTCCAGTGGGGGATGTTTTAGTAGATGAGCAGCAAATGGAGAGGGAAACTCATGAGGTATTGAATGATTTTTTTTTTACATTTTGTTTTCTTACATGAAGTTCTATATATTCTCATTCAATTTTAAAACATTAAATTTTAATTTTTGTACACATAGTGTACAGGTTTCCCATGCTTTGTAGGATAGCTCGAGGATCATGAATTTGTTGGGAGAGACACTACATCCATTTGTATTTGATGGATGATGCACATGCACTATTTGATGGATGATACACATGGACATGCACGTGAAACATTAATTTTTCAATAGATTTAGTCTTAAATTTACTTTTTTTATAGATAGTCTTTTCTATATGAAGTCATATATAACTTGATACTTGATACTTGATACTTGTGAGATACAAATTTAGGACATATTCTATGTGAACTACATTTGGTACATGTGAATGTGATATAATGTTTTGTTTTTATTGGAGAGTTGAACTACATTTTTCATGTGAATTAATGTTGTGATCTATAATGTTTTGTTTTTAAAACTCAAGTTTTGGATGGTTGAACTACATTTGGCATGTGAAGTAATGTTGTGTTATAAATTTTTTTGTTTTTAAAACTTAATTTTTGGATGGTTGAAGTACATTTTGAATGTTAAGTAATGTTGTGTTATAATTTGTTTTGTTTTTAAAACTCAAGTTTTGGATGGTTAAACTACATTTGGCATGATATAATGTTTTTTTTATTGGATATTTGAACTAAATTTGGCATGTGAAGTAATGTTGTGATATAATTTGTTTTGTTTTTAAAACTCAAGTTTTGGATGGTTGAACTACATTTGGCATGTGATTGTGATATTTAATGTTATGTTTTTATTGGCTATTTGAACTACATTTGGCATGTTTAGTAATTTTGTGATATAATGTTTTTTTTAAAACTAAAGTTTTGGATGGTTGAACTACATTTGGCATGTGAAGTAATGTTGTGATATAATGTTTTGTTTTTTAAACTCAATTTTTGCATGGTTGAACTACATTTCACATGTGATTGCACGATAAAGTTTTTTTTTTATTGGATAGTTGAACTACATTAGGCATGTGATTAGGATATAATGTTTTGTTTTTAAAATTCAAGTTGTTGTTTTCCAAAAAAAAAAAAAGTTCACATGAATATATGTAAATGTAGAAATTATTTAAGTACATGTTTGAATATATGTGTTAAAATGATTGAAGTACAACACACACACACACACACACACACACACACACACACACACATATATATATATATATAAACAATCATAAAAATTCTAGGTCTTCTTAGATGTGTTAAACAGTCATAAAATTTTAAAAATGCATTCTATAATGTATATATCTCCAGTACGTGCAACATTTTTCATCAATGCATGTATAGAAAATATACTTTCAGTTAATTGCATTCTAGAACATATATATCCAGTACGTTCAACATTTTTCATCAATGCACATAGAAAAGCTACTTTCAGTTAATTTCATTCTAGAATATATATATCCAGTACATGCAACATTTTTCATCAATGCACATAGAAAAGCTACTTTCAGTTAATTTCATTCTAGAACATATATATCTAGTACTTGCAACATTTTTCATCAATGCAAATAGAAAAGCTACTTTCAGTTAATTTCATTCTAGAACGTGTATATCCAGTACATGCAACATTTTCCATCAATGCACATAGAAAAGATACTTTCAGTTAATTGCATTCTAGAACATATATATCCAGTACTTGCAACATTTTTCATCAATGCACATATAAAAGCTAATTTCAGTTAATTGCATTGTAAAACATATATATATATATATATATATATATATATATATATATATATCCAAAACGTGCAACATTTTTCATCACTCCACATAGAAAATCTACTTTCAGTTAATTACATTCTAGAACATATATATATGCAGTATGTGCAACATTTTTCATCAATGCACATAGAAAAGCTACTTTCACTTAATTTCATTCTGGAACATATATATCTAGTACGTGTAACATTTTACATCAATTCACATAGAAAGGCTACTTTCAGTTAATTACATTCTAGAACATATATATCCAGTACATGCAACATCTTTCATCAATGCACATAGAAAATCTACTTTCAGTTAATTGCATTCTAGAACATATATATCCAGTACGTGCAACATTTTTCATCAATGCACATATAAAAGCCACTTTTAGTTAATTACATTCTAGAACATATATATCCAGTACGTGCAACATTTTTCATCAATGCACATAGAAAAGCAACTTTCAGTTGATACTAGTGTGCATGTACCAAAACAATGTACATGTGCAAACACTTGCATAGATAACATAACAAGGCAGTTCAATTTTTAGTTGAGTTCTAGAGGTTCTAAAACATGAATCCAAAGAGAAAAAATTGTTGGGAAGTTCAATCAAAAAAATTCCAATGGAATGCCATCTTCAATGATCCATTCATGATTGGATTTTGACATTTTCCATTTCTTAATTTTCATTTTTTTTTATTGAACCTCTATCAACTTTATGCATGCTACACACACCAAATGACTATATTGACAACTTGTGACATCATGTTCATAGTCTTCAAAGTAAAAAAAATCCCCACTTTGATTATTTTTTCTGAAAAAATAACCTTTCAGTATAATAGACCCTTTGTCATATGGAAACCTGTGATCATTTTTCTAATAATTTCATCTTCCGTTCAGTGCAACACATCAAATAATACTTCCCATTTTCATCGTTGATAGTAGGTGTAATTACAGCAAATACATCTCCTGCACAATAAAACAAACTTATGTATTTAAATTTAGATCATAATTAACATGAAAAATTAACTTTAAATAATTTTAGTATCTATTTATAGATCTCTATAATTTCAAAACAATTCAAATGTTACCTTCTCTAACAAGATCAGAAACTCGACCACCATAAGATGATATTGTAGTCTCCTCTAATTTCATTTCTTCAAACATTTCAACGGACATTTTCTCCTTTGTATTTAGCTCTGTATGTTTCCAATATTTTGCATACATTTTGTTTTCACAAACATCATTGGATTCTATGTTGTCTATGCAAACATGACAAAAATAAGAATATTTTATTTTATCTAATGAAAATACATTTGTGGACAACTTTTTTTTAATTGAATGCAATTTTCGAGTCCTTTTTATTGTTTCAACGTTATTTCCAATCGATGTATCTATATCTTCGACCCAAATATGCCAAAAAACCTATATGGAAAATTCAAAGAAGAATGTAAATATGATATCAAAATATCATTAAAGATTTAATCATTGTGATAAATGTACACTATTTAAAATTGGATATCAAATAAAAATTAAATTGAATGTACCTTCACACTTCCCTTGATCTGTTAGTCTCATGGCTTAGTGCAACGATGCATCATTGAACAACTTCTTTAGCATCCACAAGTTCGTTTGTAGAGGGGTCCATTTGATATCTTCAAAGTGCTTGTTTTATGCATGACCCTGCACTGTCATGTTCTCCATTTCCATGACAAGTCTCAAATAAATTCCAAGAATGTTTAATTCATGTTTTCTTATGAAGACAACACAACCAGAAGAATGATCGTGAAGATTTGAATTGATCTATGCATCCATCTGACCATATCCAATTTTCATTGAATTTTATTCCACGAATCCATCTGACCATATCCAATGTTCATTGAATTTTATTCCATGACTTTTCAAGGAGTCATAAGTCTTTCCAAAATAGTGTTGTACAAAATATGTATCATGTGTACGATCGTCACTAATATAAAGTGATATTATTTAATAACATGCCAATTTTCACTGGTGCTTTCTATATGATCATAGTTTTGTTCAGCATGTTTATATACAATATGGACGAACATGGAGACTTGGTTAAAATGATAGTATTTACTTTGAAATTCCTTTTGTGGATCAAATGTGTAGTTTTCTGCAAAATCAATTACTGACAAAATGTTCCCTCATGGAAAAAATTCACGGCATTTTTGAACTGCAAGTCCTGCCATCGAGCTCTATGGGAATGCTTGCTGTATTTATAAATTTCTACCTCTAACTTTCTCAAAAAGTCTATCACAAAATGTTCTTCCTCTTGTAATTAAATTCTTTTAGAACTATTTGAACCTGGAATCGATGTATGGATATATTCATATCTCTTCCATTTCACTTTCATGTTGGAAAATGACTGATCATTTATATCATTATGATATTTGTTTTGAAATTTATTCAAATTTCCACAATCATCTCATTTTTTACCACCAACGCATTTCTTTTCGTAAAATAATTCATCGCTTTCTCTTCCACATATAATTTGAGATATGAAATCATGGATGGTGGAAGGAGGAGGTGAATCTTTCCAAAATTTTCTACCAAAATTAAGGAGTGTGTTATAATATAAGTGAAATTCCACATGATAATGACAACAACAAGTGTCACGTACGGTTATAGGTTTTACATACCATGGTTTTTGTTCCACAAAAGCACTGATAGAGACATCAATTTCACGATTCTCTTCTTTGAGCTTGTTGAACAACTCTATCTTAGTGGTGTCCATGAAATGTTTGCATGTGTTTTGTACTGATTTCATGTTTTATTCTTCACATCAAATCCCTTTCATTTGGAGAAACACGTGAATTATCTTCCAATAATTATATATTGCCTTTTTAACATTTTCTTCAAGTCTATCTTTATATGGTTGCCTACAAATCGCTCTCCAACAAGCGAGTTCATCATTTACATCTATTTGCAACCGAAATTTCCGATGTTTGTGAAAAAAAAATTGTGAGGTTCCTAATGCTCGTGCCATAGATTTTACAAAGAGATTATGTTTATTAGTTGATGAAACCACTGCCATATGTATTTCTCTACGTGCAACTGAAACATTTTTCTGTCTAGATCTCCTAATTGAATTTATAGCACTATTTATATTTTGTATCACATTTTCCTTCATTTTTTTATGTTTTGTTGATTTTCGAATACCCAATAAAGTCATAGGTTCTTTTTATTTCCTTTATGATAGGAGACCTTTGAACATTTGGGCTTGAATTGCCACATTTTCCTTTATGAAGTACGACTCAAATATGTGATTAACACGATATTGTATAACATGGTCAGCTCTTTTATCTTCATATGTGTGCGTGTCAACATTTTCTAACATCTCATCATCGTCATTTATTTCATTTGTACATATTCGAATTAATAGTAGATAATAAGTTTATATATTCAATAAATAACTAAAGTAATAAATATCTATAATTTGAATAATGCGTGCATGTGTTCAACATATATATATATATATATATATATATATATATATATATATATATATATATATATATATATATATATATATATATATATATATAACACACACACACACACACACACACACACACACACACCTTGTGATTCAATTTCTTCACATGAATTTCTTTCAATAGTTTCACCATCTTCAATCATTGGTTCAATATCTCTTTCACTTTCTCTTTCAAAATTTTGTATCTCATCATCAATTTTTTTAGGAATATCTCTCTTTGTTTACATTGCAAAATATTTTTCAAATTAGCTCATCAAATAAAAATTAAGCTTCAGATTTTACACTAGGAAAGTTTTAAATATCAAATTCATAATATTTACATTTACATACCTTCTTCAACTTCTAGTTGAGGTTGATTTTCCTTTTCAATATTTGAGAGTGCTTCTCTCTTTCTTTTCGAGATTCTCTCCCCTATTCCCTACGTTCATCAGGGTCTCTTGTTCGATCATATTTTCTCATGAAATTCCATCATTTTCCCATGATAATAGAGTATGAAGTTCAAAAAATTTCCTTCAAAATTTCGACAAAAACTCAATTAAAAAAAACATCACAAAAGATTTAATTTTAAAAAAAACTCGTTTTAAAAATTTTGCAAAAAATACATACTTCAATCCAAAACAATTACATTAAAAAATCCGAGAAAAAAATGTCTTATAAAAATGAAATGAAGCTCAAAATATTTCCTTCCAAGTCTTGCAAAAAAAATTCATTTAAAAAGTTAGACAAAAAATCATTTTAAAAAATCATTATAAAAGATTTACTTCAACCCAAAACACTTACTCAAAAAATGTCACTTCAAAAAATACCTCCAAAAAATGTCCATTGACAATTAATCCCAACTTCTTAAAAAAATTTCACTTTAAAAAATACATTTAAAAAGCCTCTAAAAAAATATCACTTTAAAAAATACCTCCAAAAAATGTCCTTTGAATATTAAGCCTAAAAAGAGTCTTTTCGAAATTAAGTCCAAAAAATGTATTTTGGAAATTAAGCCCAAAGACCTCTAAAAAAAAATACATCCAAAAAAATTTCCTTTGAAAATTAAGCCCAAAACCTCTAAAAACAATGAAAATTAAGCCTGAAACTTCTAAAAACAAAGTACCTTAAAAAAAACAATGAAAATTAAGCCCAAAACTTCTTAAAACAAAATACCTTAAAAAAAAACAATGAAAATTAAGCCCAAAACCTCTAAAAACAAAATACCTGAAGAAAAAAAAAAACAATCAAAACTAAGTCCAAAACCTCTAAAAACAAAATAACTTCAAAAAAAACGAAGCCCAAGAAACATCCAAAAAATGTATTACATACCTCCAAGAAATGTCCTTCTCCAAGAAATGTCCTTTGGATTTTATGCCAAAAAGAGTCCTTAAACCCAAAAAAAATCCTTTGCAAAAATGGACCTTTCCAAAATAAAAAACAAAATAACTTCAAAAAAAATGAAGCCCAAAAAACATCCTAAAAATGTATCACATACCTCCAAGAAATGCCCTTCTCCAAGGAATGTCCTTTGAATGTTCTGCCAAAAGGAGTCCTTAAACCCAAAAAAATCCATTGCAAAATCAAACCTTTGCAAAATCAGACCAAATGAAGAAATGACAGGTAAATAAGACTATGTATTAAGTAGCTTATTGTTAATTACGGTAGTACTAATGCTAAACAAGCAAAAGCATATATGGTTACAACTGCTTGGAACTAGTTTAGGATCATTAAGTTCATAGAGTAGCCGGTATCCCTAATAATAACGAACAAAGAGATAAGCCCTTGTAATGATAAGGGTAAGCTGAGATTCTATGGGATTGGCTTTGCTTGTCTTCATGGAGGATGACCTTTATTATACAAGATTATGCATGCACTAGCAAGTTGCACACACTATTATAAGCTTAATTATGTAGATTACTATGACAATGAGTATGATACACAGTTTCAAAATGAGTAATTCTTACATATATTATATTATTGTGTTTACAGCTAGTCTGATCATAGAATTTTTCATAACTATTGTACTTCTTCAACCTCTTTATATAAGCTATAGAGTTATTGTAACCTCATATTCAATGGCTTTGATTCCCTCTCTGTTTTACACTAAGTAATGTTTACCTATATTATATTATTATGTCTACAACTAGTCTGATCATAGAAGTTTTCATAACTGTTGTTACTTGTTAAACCTCTCTATATAAGCTATAGAGTCATTGTAACCTCATATTCAATGGCCTTTAATTCCCTATCTGCTTTACACTAAGTAATTTTTACCTATATTATATTATTGTGTTAACAAAAATTCTGATCATAGAAGTTGTCATAACTGTTGTTACTTGTTCAACCTATTTATATAAGCTATAGAGTCATTGTAACCTCATATTAAATGGGCTTTGATTCCCTCTTTGTTTTACACTAAGTAATGTTCACCTATATTAGATTATTGTGTTTACAGCTAGTCTAATCATAGAAGTTGTCATAACTATTGTTACTTGTTCCACCTCTTTATATAAGTTATGGAGTCATTATAACCTCATATTCAATGGGCTTTGATTCCCCGTTTGTTTCAAACTAAGTAATGTTTACCTATATTAGATTATTGTGTTTAAAACTAGTCTAATCATAGGAGTTGTCATAATTTTTGTTACTTTTTCAACCTCTTTATATAAGCTATAGAGTCATGGTAACCTCATATTCAATGGGCTTTGATTCCCTATTTGTTTTACACTAAGTAATGTTTACCTATATTAGATTATTGTGTTTACAACTAGTCTGATCATAGAAGCTATCATAACTGTTGTTACTTGTTCAACCTATTTATATAAGCTATAGAGTCATTGTAACCTCATATTCAATGGGCTTTGATTCCTTGTATGTTTTACACTAAGTAATGTTTACCTAGATATTTGATTATTGTGTTTACAACTAGTCTGATCATAGAAGTTGTCATAAATGTTGTTACTTGTTCAACCTCTTTATATAATCTATAGAGTCATTGTAATCTCATATTCAATGGGATTTGATTCCCTCTCTGTTTTATAGTAAGTAATGTTTACCTATATTAGATTATTGTGTTTACATCTAGTCTGGTTATAGAAGTTGTCATAATTGTTGTTACTTGTTCAACCTCTTTATATAAGATATAGAGTCATTGTAACCTCATATTCAATGGGATTTTATTCTATATATTTTTTACACTAAGTAATTTTTACCTATATTAGATTATTGGAATAATGTAACCTATAATACTTACCTATATTCAATTCTGCATTTGGAGGGAGCAGAAGGCATTGCAGGAGTTGTAGGCCCTCTAATCATTATTGAACTCCATAAACCATTACTCAACACTTCTCTGTGAGGCTTCCTTGCATTTCCAGTGTTATTATCAATCTGATATACAGTTGTTGAGTTGAGCTGCCATGGCCACAACATTGAAGCAACACCAAAGCCAACACCCCAAACATGATAAATACTCATCCTCTAAATCTCAACATCATCATCCTCATCTAATAGTGACAAGATTCAAATTAATTTTTATCATGTAATAAATTGGTTAACAATTTAGATAAGGTATAACGTAATTATTTTATTTTTGATTAATAGAGTGAAATATTGTTTACAAATAGATTTAACATTTTGAAAAATATTGTTTTAGAAATAAATTTAACATTTTAAAATTTTTCTGAAGTACTTAGATTATGTAAAAAAAATTGAGGCCTTTTTCTTTTTAGCAAACTTGGATATGCATTGAGATTAATATTGATATGATATTTATTGCGATATATATTTATATTGATTACCTAATTTTTAATTTCTTCTCCCAAGAACTTAATATTGTCGCTTGTGGTAACATACTTATGCACACAACATCTCCACCAGACATACATGCATACATGCATATGCTAAACATTAGTCTACATCCATCTTGTAGAACCTATCATGAATAATACCAGTGTGTAGGATAATTGTCTTCACACAACTTTCGCATGTACACAACAACTCAACCAGACATACATGCATACATGCATATATTAAACATTAGTTTACATCCATCTTGTGTTTTCATTTCTAGCAGCATATTTATTTCAATTAATTTCATAAATAAGCATACCAATTTAAACTTATGCACATACTTTGTTTTCCTGGCTAATGTTCATCCTTGGATGACAACGTCACTCCATTGTTGTAATGTAAGACAAACATTAAGGCAAACCATGTACATGTCATTTCTCCCATAAAATTTGAGGCAAACCATAACTGTAATTTATTATATTTTTAAGGAAATTTCTAGTGTTTTTGGAAACCATGTACATGTCATTTCTCCCATAAACTTTAAGGAAAACCATAACTTCAATTTAATATAATTTTAAGGAAAATTCTAGTGTTTTTGGAAACCATGTACATGTCATTTATCCCATAAACTTTAAGTCATTTGCAAGTGTTTTGGGAACCATGTACACGTCATTTATATGTTATTTATCTCATAAAATTTAAGGATAACCATGTAAATTTCACTTCTCCCATAAACTTTAAGGCATTTGCTAGTGTTTTTGGAACCATGTACATGTCATTTCTATGTCATTTCTCCCATAAACTTTAAGGAAAACAATAAGGATAACCATGTACATATCATTTCTCCCATTTCTCCCATAAGCTGAAGGAAAAATTTAAGGATAACCATGTACATGTCACATGTCATTTCTTCCAAAAACTTTAAGGAATTTGCTAGTGTTTTTGGAACCATTTATATGTCATTTCTATGTCATTTCTCTCATAAAATTTAAGGAAAACTTTACTTTAAGGCATTTTCTAGTTTTTTTGGAACCATGTACATGTCATTTCTATGTCATTTATCTCATAAAATTTAATTTAAATTTTAAGGATAAACATGTACAAAAGTGGATCAACCAATGCCAATTCCTCCGAATTTAGAAGATGAAAAAGCTCGGAGTTAGGATTCTTCAAAGAAACTTCTGCGATGGTAAAAATTTCTCCAAAGTTTCCTATTGCATTGAAAGATGATGAAGAAAATACGGATACTGAGAATAAGCTCACACTCACCTATGCTTCTCCTTCCTATTTAGAAGTGATTACAAAGCAATGTTTTTACACTCTAGTAATAAGAATCATGAAAGATCGCACTAGAATGAACTTCGACGTTAATCCCTTGCATTATTCTAATGGTGGGTTGGCTTCTAAAAATTTACAAACATGTTATATTTTTTAATTTTACTATGTAAACAATTTGTTATAATTTACTCTTTCTCCCATGAAGAAGTAGGAATAATAACCTGAAGATTCTATTTTGGAATAGGCTACTTTTAATTTTTATTTGGAGGAGGCTAGTTTTAATTTTTATTTTTCAATGTTATAAAGAAAAATTGATGTAGTCATCGATGGATTTTCTTCTCCTAGGAGTGTATTTTCAATAAAATCCAACTACTCATCATGTCAACAAAACAATATATGGTATTTAAATTTTGTAAATTTTATGATTTTAAGGATAAGCTTTTTTTAATAAATATTACAAATATATCATAATTTATTTTTTAGATGCGATCAAATTAATTATTGATTTGGATTGGAGAATTACATTATTTAACTTTCATATTGAAGATTTTATAGTGAAAAAAGTGGAGGATTACACTCATAGTACCATTTTTACCGGTGAGACCAAATTTGGAACTTTGAGATATAAAAACCTTCTTAGAGAATTTCGATCAATCAAATGACTTTTTATTGGGTGAGGGGGGGGGGGGGGTGGGCGTTGGTGGGGAATTTTATTTTTTAATGTGGTAGCTTATTTTTTTATTATACAAATAAAGAAATTTCCAACCATCCAAGAATACACTCAATCAAAGTTCATATGCAAAAATTAAGCCACTAAATTGATGAGAAACCCACACAGAGACCTTTTGTTTGCAGGAAATCCCTAAGTGACTAAGTGGAAGGATTTCAAAAACCTCATAAAGTCATAATTTCACCCTATCATGTATGTAGAGGACTAGTGGATCAAGTGAAAATACTTTAGGAAGAAGTGGCGGAGGAGTGTTTAGGAGAATGATGAGTATATCCCCAAATAACCCATATGTAATCCTCGAGTATTTGGTGGGTCTAGAAAATCATTTACAAAAGAAATTGATGATTTCCAATTCTACATCGGAAAATGAGGCAACTGTTTTGTAACACCCCTATGAACTTTCCTATAGATAATTATTATTTTTAGTCCTTCAATTATTGATTGTATTGGCAAGAAATCCATGATGAATATTATGTCGTGATATAATTGAGTTGATGAATATTGGGAATCACGATTACCATTAGACCAAACCCGCAAGTGTTAGTCAACGATCATATTGCCAAAGATAAGGATCCACGAGAGGTATTTATTCCATGTCGTGAAACACATAGGGAGCATTGGTTTATCCAATGTCCAACAATCTCCCCCCAATGCGAGTCGGGTGTGTATCGAACTCATGACCTACGCTCCAATACCACTTGTTGGGAATCACAATTACCATTAGACCAAACCCGCAAGTTTTAGTCAACAATCACATCACCAAAGATAAGGATCCACGAGACGAGGTTAGTCCATGTCGCGAAACACACGGGGAGCCTTGGTTTATCCAATGTCTAATATTTAACCCTATATAGAAATATCTGCAAAAAAATTCTTAAAAACAAAAAATAAAAAATAGTGAGAGCATAAAACATAAAACATATATACACCAATATTTTTCCCCTCGATCCGAAATTGGGACTACCAGCGTTATTTTTCATTATATTCATTTTACTGTTACAACACATATATATACATAACGAAGCATTAATAAACCCCAATCCATTAACCCTGGCTTAGAAGATAACCATAGTTCCCTTGACTAGATCTACAAAATAACAGTGATCGAAAACCATCATGCCCCAAAACCATGTGCAAACCCAAGCACAAAACCATAGGCGGGTCCGCCCACCTAAAATAGGGTTCAAATTTTTTTTCCCATGGTGTTGTCCCAGACCCCGTGCAGGGGGTTACCCTCCCCCTGCAAACCCCTGGACAGTGGGGGCTGTTACCCCCCTGCTACACCTAGTGCAACGAACAGGAGAGGTTTTTTCCCCCACTATGACCCCTCGTGCATGTAACTAATCGTGGAAATAGTATAACACATACCCAACATTCTCCCACTTGTTGTTTTATTTCCATAGAGGGCCAAAGGAGAGCTTAGTCATCAATCCAACCCTGCAACACCCATTGTTTCTCTACACCAAGAGAAATTTTTAGTGCTCATAGACATTGTGAATGAGCACCTTGTTTCTGTAACATTCTTTAAAGTGTCCACCTTTACCAGCAACACCTTTTTATCCTCAACCATATCTATCAAAAAGTGATATTGAACATCAATGTGCTTTGTCTTTGAATGATAAACATGGCTCTTAGCTAAGAAAATTGCAGTTTTTCTATCACAATCTATCCTTATAGCTCGCTACACCAACCCCATACCTAAACACAACCTCTGCAACCAAATTGCTTCCTTTATTACATGAGTGGCTGCCATGTATTCTTTCTCTATAGTTGAAAGAGCCACTACAGACTATCTTTTACTCATCCAATTGATTTCACCTCCAAATAGGCTAAACACATACCCACTTGTAGATATTATTTGGTCCAGATCTCCAGCCTAGTGTGCATCAACAAAACCATGGATGTCCAAAACGCTTTCCAATCATGGTCTTTCCTGGTAGCACTGGAAATGTTTCTTTGGAGTATAAGAGGTGGAATATTTGGGTCATATTATAGCTCAAAAAGGTGTTAAGGTAGACCCTAAGAAAATCAAATCCATTAAGGAATGGAAATTCGCCACAACCATAAAGCAGTCACGAGGATTTCTCAGGTTAACAAGGTATTATCACAAGTTTGTTAAGAATTATGGGAGAATAGAAGCACTTCTAACAATATTATTGAAGAAATATGCATTTTCATGGGCTCATGAAGCAACTAAGGCCTTTGATTATCTTAAAGAGAAAATGTGCCAAGCACCAGCCTTAGCTATGCCAGACTTCACAAAAACATTTACTGTGTAATGTGATGCCTCGAGAAATGGAATTGGTGTTGTTTTAATGCAAGAAGGAAGACCCATTTCTTTCGAAAGGTGTCGAATCAAATGAAATTATTTACATAAATATATTTATTAGAAGGAAATGTTTGCAATACTACATGCACTAAAGAAATGGCGACCTTACCTAATGGGAAGACACTTCAAGATAAATATTGATCATGATTGTCTTAAATAGTTTTTGGAATAGAGACTATATTCACAAGAGCAACAAACATCGATCACAAATATGTTGGTTTATGACTTTGAAATCATCTACAAAAGAGGGAAGCTAAATGTTGTTGCAGATGCACTCTCAAGAAAGGATGAGGATGTGGAAGTCTTACTTTGTGCCATTTATATTATTCAATTAGATTGGATGACCGAAGAAAGGGAGGAATGGGAGAATGACGTAGAAGTATGGACACATTCAAAAGTTTCAGCAAGATTCTAGTACATCTGATACATTTATATGGAAATGTTGGCATATGTTGTCCTTGATGGCAACCTACTTGATGAAGTTGATGGTAACCTACTTGATGAAATGATATTGTTGGCAATGTGATACAATGTGTTGACTTTGATGGAACCTGCTTAATGAAGTTGTTCGTGATGGAAACTGACTTGATGAGTTGTTAATAATGTAAATTTGATGTATCTACAGATCAGTTCAGAAGTAGCAGAAGAAAGGAATTCAGAAAGTGCCAGAATAACGATAAATAAGTTATGCTACAAAACATACGCGGGTTTGTCAAGGTGAAGTAGCGTATGCACGCAGAAAAGTATGTGCCAAGTCGCGTATGCCCTTTTGCGCTCCAAATTTAGAATACCAAGGGGTGTTACCATAGTATTGGCCCATTGTATTGAGTGTTGGAATATCTATTTGATCCCGTCCAGAAATACCATTAGTAGTTGAGTGGTTTTGACTCATGGTATTGACAAAGGCTAAATCTATATAAGGAGAAGAAGATCATGGTGCAAGTGTGTGCATGAGTAAGGGTTGTGAATGAATAAATCTCTCTAAGGAATATCTGCATGGAGGAACTCTGTTCTTGATTGATAGATCTAAATCTATGATGCACCTATGAAGAAAATGATGAAGAGGGATCTCTAGATCTAAAATGTATATGTACTTTCTAGATCTGTTTATGGAATGTTTAGATCTGAGATGAGGCAAAATACTTTTTGAAGTAAAGGATGAAATCTGAGTTGTTTATCTGATCTGAAGAGATGCATAGTCCTGAACAGTTACAAATGTATACGCAGGTTCGCTTCAGTAAAAGCACGTGTATACGCGGGTTTGCTTAAGGAAATGTGCATATGGGCAGATAGGGTTTTCTGAAGAATGCATAGAATTATACGCGGGTTGGTGTGCATGAAAGTGCTTACATATGCAGGTTAAGTGAAGAAAAAGTGCGTATGGAATCTAGGGTTTTCTGAAGTAAGTGGAATGAAATGTCTGATCTATTTTGTTGTTTTACTGTTATCTGTCAATGATGTATTCATACAGAACTAGGTTGTTTGAATAATGAATATGCTGCTGATTGTGTTAATTGAAGATCAAGTTGTTGGTTGATTGGTTGATGATTCAATGAATTAATTGATGGGATTATAAGTTTCAGTTTGATATATGATGAGCTTAAATGTGTGGAGTGGGTCCAGTCTGAAAATATGATGAAAAGTGGCCTACAAGATGTGTTGTATGGAATTTGTTGGATCCAGTATGAAAATTGATGAAACGTGGTCCATGGTGGTGCTGAGGGTCGAAGCCTTCAGTGAGGGGGTTGTAGCTCCCTTCCAGTGGTAGCTGGTAAACGAGAGAAGGGGGTAGTAGCTCCCTTCCAAGAGAGGTTGGTAAGCGAGAGCAGGGGGTTGTAGCTCCCTTCCAGGAGAGGCTGGTAAACGAGAGAGGGTTGTAGCCTTCTGCAGGTGGGTGCCTGTGTGCTGGTATGAGTCTGTGCCAGTACATGGTTGTACGATGTTTTCTTTATAATAAAATATTGAAGACTGATACGACGACAGTGGTGGTTTTCTCCCGAATTGGGTTTCCACCTTAAATCCTGGTGTTCTTGTGTGTTGCTTATGTGTGATGATTTATTATGTTCTTACTGCACATGTTTATTGATTACTAAACATCTAATGAAGGAATGATGCAACAATCTAAGCTAAGAATTATCGGCATAATGAAATCTCTGTTAATACGTGAGTTTTATTAAGGATATCTGTGTGTATATGTGAGTTGGCTTCATTAAAGTAACGTATGGGTTTTAGAGAAAGGAAAAGTAAAAATTTTATCAGTTAGCTCTAAATACTGATTCATCCCCCCCCCTCTCAGTATTTTTCCCAACAATTGGAATCAGAGCAAGTCCTTCTGCAGAAGCTTGGTCACTTGAAGGAGATCTGTCACAATGGGAAGGAAGCAAAAGAAGAAGGCTACTCAAAAGGAGATATCTCAGAAAACATGTGTAGCAGAAAATGAAGAAGATAAAATAGGTAATGATTGTTGTTCTTGTGATTCACCTTCTTGTGCATGCAATGGTGAAGATAGTGAAAGTAATGTTATGGATATAGAAGAAGCTCTCAAGATTAAAGTTGAAGAACAAAAAAGAGCATCTAATAAGCAAGAATCTATCTACAAAGAAATGATCTCTAGAATGAAAGAACAGATAGAAACAATGAAGGAATAGATAGAAATACATCAAAGACTGCAGGTTAAAGAAACTTATCAAAATAGAAGACTTGAAGCAGAAATCCTCTTTCTCAAAACAAATTTGGAAAAATCAAATAAGAAGAATGAAGAACTTGAAGCGGAAATCATCTCTCTCAAAGAAGATCTGGAAAAATCAAATAAGAAGAATGAAGAACTTTTACAAAATTTTGAAGAACAAGAAAATGGGTTGAAGGAAGAGATTTTAAAATTGAATGATCAAGTAGAAGAAGGAAGAAGGAAAGAAGAAAGCATGAAGAAGCAATGCCAAAAATTGAAAGCTAAGGTAAACATTTTGAAAGGTAAATTAGAAGAAAAAGATAAACTCTTGAGGTTTCAAGATAATACTAAGATTCTAGACGATATTCTTAGTATTCAAAGGTCTCCCTTTGTTAAATTTGTTCTTGGTTTTCATGAAACTGTTAAAGGAGAATCTAGTTCACAAGGAAGTGCTAAAGATTCAAAGGAAACCTAAAGTGTTGGAAGAATCAAAAGGTCAACCGACAATCATGAACTCTCAAAAGAAATCTTTCCCTCCTAACTATAGAAGCATCAATAATGTTGAATGCTTTAAATGTCATAATTATGGGCATGTTGCAGCCAATTGCAGAAGCAGATCATTCCAGTCACAAACAAACAGATTCTACTCAGAAAGGTACTCTGGTTTCTTCAAGGGATATTGTTTTTCATGTAGCAAGTATGGTCATAAAGCAGCTGATTGCAATAGAAGAAAGAATAGAAAAACACATTATGATCCTTATGCTTACTTTTCTAGTCACATATGATGTTATGCTTGTAACAAGTATGGACATGTAGAAAAAGAATGCAGGATGAACAGATCTGAGAAATTGGAGAATTTTCAGCACACTAAAAGAAATTTCAAGCAAAGCTGGAAAAAGAAGGAGGACCGGTCAGAAATGTAGGGATGATAATCCTACTGTAGTCATCCGCTTCTAAAGCCTACTCCTCATTATGGCTGCAGAGTGATGTGAGATACATTATAGAATGTATCGTCACAGGGGGAGCAATGTATGATGATTCCCATGGTTGGTTTGGTAATTCTGGTTATGTTTATTTCTGACAGTGCATCTGATGTGAAGAAGACAGGTACAGGTAGTACAAATTCAGGGGGAGATGAAGTTGTGGAAATTTTCAGTATTTCGCTTTCCATATGTGCTTTTAGTTTACTGATGATGACATGATACATGGTTTCTTATGATGAGATTATGGATGAGCCCTGTTTGCTTTTTGTTGAAGAATATATTTTGTTTCACACATGGATGAGTTGGAAGTCTTATGATTCAGAGATAAGAATAGATCATGCAGAATTTGTTGCTATGGTTGAGACCTTTTTCCTAAGAATATTACATCATGATTATGAATCATGAAGATCTTGGTGATATCAGATCACATTGATGATTGCTTGAAGTTGTTCTGGTATGATAATTCCTCTTGGGAAGAATATGTTGATGTTGCAAAAATTCTGAAGGATTGGTTACTGATGTGATTATGCTAGAACTGTTGGATGACACTTGAAAACACAACTACATTGTCCTATCTTTCTTCTCTCATATATTCCAGGGAAGCGTTCGAATATCTTAGACAGAAGTTGAGAGTAGTCTATGCCATGCAGAGGATCATATCTGATTAAATTTTAGAATATTAAGTTCGATACGCAGATTTCCTTAGAGACAGTCGCGTATATACGCGAGTTCATACACAGAAAACCATGTATGGGTATTTTCTGACAAAATTCTTCTGGGATGCGCAAGCTAAGGGGGAGCATTGGTCATGTGGAAAGGATGCATTGTTGGCATTCTCTTGATTTGCTGTGATCTGATCTCATGATTGAGATTCCTTGATCTTGATTATAAAAAGTCATATTTGTAATTTGATGAAAAGGTCATATTGAGACCTATGATGTAAAATTGTAACATTCAGTCATGTAAGGACTTGTTCAAATGTGTAAACTCACTTGTTTGGGTACTTGAGTCAAATTTGTAAACCCACTTGGTTGGGTAGTTGAGTCAAAATGTGTAAACCCACTTGGTTGGGTACTTGAGTCACATATGTAAATCCACTTGGTTGGATCATTGATGTAAGTATGAGTCATTGGTGATAGGAAAGGTCATAGAGTCATGAAATTCATTGAGAAAATTATGTTTGAAGATTCAGCATGAACTCAGGGGAAGCATGGTAACTTCAATGCACATCAGATCTACAGAGCTCTTCTTTCTACATGAGGAGAAAAACCTTGTTTTGGTTTTCATCCGCCCTTTTCCCTTGATGTCAAAGGAGGAGAGTAACATGGTGTTTGAATAAGGGGAGAGCATCATGGTGTTTGCAGAATGGTTATATTCAATGTATCTATCTGTTGTGATGATCAAACACCACCATGGTTGCCATCAAGTCCAAAGGGGGAGATTGTTGGCATATGTTGTCCTTGATGGAAACCTACTTGATGAAGTTGATGGTAACCTACTTGATGAAATGAGATTGTTGGCAATGTGATACAATGTGTTGACTTTGATGGAACCTGCTTAATGAATTTTTTCGTGATAGAAATTGACTTGATGAGTTGTTAATAATGTAAATCTGATGTATCTACAGATCAATTCAGAAGTAGCAGAAGAAAGGAATTCAAAAAGTGCCAGAATAATGATAAATAAGTTATGCTACAAAGCATACGCAGGTTTGTTAAGGTGAAGTAGCGTATGCACGCGGAAAATTACGTGCCAAGTCGCGTATGCCCTTTTGCGCTCCAATTTTAGAATACCAAGGGGTGTTACCATGGTATTGACCCATTGTATTGAGCGATGGAATATCTATTTGATCCCGTCCATGAATACCATTATTAGTTGAGTGGTTTTGACTCATGGTATTAACAAAGGCTAAATCTATACAAGGAGAAGAAGATCATGGTGCAAGTGTGTGCATGAGTAAGGGTTGTGAATGAATAAATCTCTCTAAGGAATATCTGCATGGAGGAACTCTGTTCTTGATTGATAGATCTGAATCTATGATGCACCTATGAAGAAAATGATGAAGAGGGATCTCTAGATCTGAAATGTATATGTACTTTCTAGATCTGTTTATGGAATGTTTAGATCTGAGATGAGGCGAAATACTTTCTGAAGTAAAGGATGAAATCTGAGTTGTTTATCTGATCTGAAGAGCTGCATAGTCCTGAATAATTACAGATGTATATGCAGGTTCTCTTCAGTAAAAGCGCGTGTATACGCGGGTCTGCTTAAGGAAAAGCGCATATGGGCAGATAGGGTTTTCTGAAGAATGCATAGAAGTATACGCGGGTTGGTGTGCATGAAAGCGCGTACATACACAGGTTAAGTGAAGTAAAAGCGTGTACGGAATCTAGGGTTTGCTGAAGTAAGTGGAATGAAATGTCTAATCTGTTTTGTTGTTTTACTGTTATCTATCAATTATGTATTCATACAAAAATGGATTGTTTGAATAATGAATATGTTGCTGATTATGTTAATTGAAGATCAAGTTGTTGGTTGATTGGTTGATGATTCAATGAATGAATTGATGGGATTATAAGTTTCAGTTTGATATATGATGAGCTTAAATGTGTGGAGTGGGTCCAGTCTGAAAATATGATGAAAAGTGGCCTACAAGATGTGTTGTATGGAAGTTGTTGGATCCAGTATGAAAATTGATGAAACGTGGTCCATGGTGGTGCTGAGGGTCGAAGCCTTTAGTGAGGGGGTTGTAGCTCCCTTCCAGTGGTAGCTGGTAAACGAGAGTAGGGGGTAGTAGCTCCCTTCTAGGAGAGGCTGGTAAACGAGAGCATGGAGTTGTAGCTCCCTTCCAGGAGAGGCTAGTAAACGAGAGAAGGTTGTAGCCTTATGCAAGTGGGTGCCTGCGTGATGGTATGAGTCTGTGCTAGTACATGGTTGTAAGATGTTTTCTTTATAATAAAATATTGAAGACTGAGACGACGAAAGCGGTGGTTTTCTCCCGAATTGGGTTTCCACCTTAAATCCTGGTGTTCTTGTGTGTTGCTTATGTGTGATGATTTATTATGTTATTACTCACATGTTTATTGATTACTAAACATCTAATGAAGGAATGATGCAACGATCTAAGCTAAGAATTATCAGCATAATGAAATCTATGTTAATACGTGAGTTTTATTAAGGATATCCGCGTGTATACGTGATTTGGCTTCATTAAAGTAGCGTATGGGTTTTAGAGAAAGGAAAAGTAAAAATTTTATCAGTTAACTCTAAATACTGATTCACCCCCCCTCTTAGTATTTTTCCCAACAAGAAAAATGAGTCTTTATGGTACATAGATCGCTTATATCTTCGTAAAAATTCCCAACTAAAATAAAATATTCTTTTGGAATTGCACACCTCTCCCTTAGGAGGACACTCGGAATTTTTCAAAATTTGCCACAGGGTGAAGAAAGAAGTTTTTTAGGATGCCCTCAAATCTAATATTAAAAATTTTCTGGCAGAATGTTTGGTTTTCCAACAAAATAAAGTTGAGAAAATTAAGACCTCGGGTCTGCTATAACCTTTATCCATTCCAAATCAACGTTGCGAGGAGCTTTCAATGGATTTCATCACAATTTTACCTAATTCCAAAGGAAAGAGAGTCATCGTGATGGTATTTGATAGACTTGCCAAGTATGCACATTCTTGTGCATTATCTCATCCATTTAAAGTAAGTACAGTTGCTACTGCATTTATGCAAAAAATTAAAAAGCTACATGGAAACCCAAATATTATTATGAGTGATAGAGATCCCACTTTCACTGTAAATTTTTGGAAGGAATTGTTTTCTTGTTTGAGTAATCAACTAGCTCATAGCTCATCTCGATGCTTCCACACTACAACAAAAACGACCCCATTTATGGCACTTTATGGATACCATCCGATGCCCATCACATGATATTTAAGAGAAAATTCTAAGGTTCGAGCACTGGAAGGTCACATAGAGCATCAACAATAAGTTCTCCAACTCTTAAAGGATAACCTAAATTTGGCACATAATTGAATGAAAGAACATGCAAATCAACGTCGCAGCGAGAGAAGTTTTGATGTAGGTGACTGAGTATTTTTAAGGCTACAACCATACAAAAAAATGTCCCTCAAGCAAGCTAAGAATGATAATAAATTATCACCAAAGTACTATGGTCCTTACAAGGTGTTCCAAAATATTGGTACTATTGCATACAAATTGGATTTACCTGCATCTTCCTGGGTGCACCTAGTTTTCCATGTTTGATGCTCAAAGAAGGTTATAGGTGAAAACATTTCGGTTCAAACAATATTTCTAAAACTTGACGAGGAAGGAACAATCATATTGGAACCTGAAGTAGTCATGGAAACAAGAACTCGACAGCTACAAAATCATTCAACTTCAGAGTTTCTCATAAAGTGGAGGATATTACCCACTAAAGATTCCACATGGGTGGATGAGAATTTTAAACAGTAGCTTCCAAAACTACTCAAGCATTGGGGACAACACGTTTTTGAAGGAGAGGGGCATTATAGGGCCCTATATTACTAGTGTAGTCCCTTTTTTTGGTTAGTTTAGGCCCCTTATTTTTATTGTTATACCCCTATATTCCCCATACTGTTATTATTGTGCCCCATAATAGCCCACAATTGGTATTGTTTTGCCCTTACATTATTATTGTTAGGCTGGCTAGGATTATACTGTGACCCTATGGACTCCTATATATAGAAAGGAGGTTTTTTCATTTGTGTCATCCAAGAATTGTTCATTGATGTAATGTAAAGGAGTTTTGCCCCTCGAAGAGGCTAATTTATAATTCGTTGATCTGTCCTTTATTCTAGTTTTTCAGCAGGTTTCATAACAATTTATTACTGAGATCCATCTTCAGGAAGGTAACTAATCATCTTCTTCTTACAGTCCATCCCAAGTAGTAAGTAATATGAGCCCAAAGGTAAAATATTAAGTTCTGCACTTATGTGTTTAACCCCTACTTCAATAGGAGAAATTGGTACGTTGGCATTCACCCTTCTCTTAGTTCCAGTTTCTAATTGCACTAGCAAGGGGTTTTTAAATTTTTATGTTTGCAAACAACATTTTTATCCTATCATAGGGCTAATGTAACGTAAGCTTGCACCAGGATCTACTAAAATAAACACAGACTGATTAAGTAGCTTACGTTATAGCTCTATCACAGTAGGTTGATAATATTCTTGCAGTCCTCCAATGCCACATTAATCCTATGCATGCTCGTAGCTACCCATCCAACTGTTGATGCTCCTTGCATATTAGAAACATGCTCAGTTTTGGTACAATGGGGACAATTTTTATAGTAGTGTGATTCCCCACAACCCCAACACTACACATGGTTATTTTTCACCTGACTAGGTTCTAGCTTACTAGATGCTTCGATAGGCCTAGATTTTGCTTTCCATTTCAGTTTCTTCTAATTTCTCCCCTACTATTTGTTTACTAAAATCCTCTGTGAGTTCCTGAAAAATTATAGATTTACTGCATATGAAGTTCTAATAACTTTATTGTTCCTTCTTATGAGATCAATTTTTATTAGTGTCCCCCTTCTCTTTTGTATGTTGGTAACACATTTTATCCTTCTAGATTGCTTCGTCCATAGTTTGTGGACTGTCAAATTCTATTCTATATCTCATGAACATAGGAATATTGTTGAGGAAACATTTTAGTTTAGTTTTTTCCTCCCGGAGATGGAATATATATTAATAAAGAGATAAAATTAGTTACATATTCATCCATAGCCAACTTCCCCAATCTCAAGTCATGAAATTATTTAGCCTTCTCATCATAGAATCGTTCTATCAAGTACTTTCATTTGAAGTGATTTTGAAAATCCTCCTAGGTTACATTCTGTTCATCTATCCCTTGCACTTCCTTGACCTATTCCAACCATAAAGTGGCTTTTCCTTGTAGCTGATAGATGCATAACATGGCCCTTAGGTTATTGTTGTATTAATAAACCTAGATATATTCGTTCATATTAAATATCCAAGCCTCTGCAACTTCTTCTATTTATCCTTCAAAAAATGGGGGTCTAATATTTATGAATTCTCCTTGCAGCTCCATCTTCTTTTTCTTTGTTTTTCTTTGGTTTCATGCTCAAGACTTGGTTGATAGGTTCAATGTTTTTTTCTATCTGAAAGGTTGTTTAAAATCCTTCCTTCATGCATTAATATTTCATTATCACTCCTTATTCGTACCATTTTAGTTTGAACCCGTTGAACAGTCTCAAGTATCCTTCTTGTTTGATGTTGTTGTTCTTCAAGTAATATGTTTGTTTGGTTTTGTTGGTATACACCCATCTGTACCCACATCTCTGGATTTTATTCTGGATTTGGTATGGGGCTTGTTCCACCTATTGATCTAGTTGGAATTTGACCTCCATCTCCTCTCCTCATCGTGGTTCGCCACCTTCTCACTTTTCTACTTTCTTTCACTATGCATAGTTCAACACACTTATCATTATTAGCATTTCCCAATCAGGCCATAATATTGATACCATGCTCTGATACCACTTGTAACATGTCTCAATAAACCTTTTTAAAAACATGAAAATATTTTTAATTTTTTAAATAATATTACAACATACATTCATGCTGCATATAGTCATTCTAACAAAAAAAAAATATTAGGAATACGCTATCAATGTAAATATATAACCTTATATATGAATTTTGATTCAATTATATACTCTCACTTTGAAATTGGGATTTAACTACAATGAAAATTAACAACATATTATTGGGTTTACACTTGCCACATATACGGTTTTGTTTGTATTGGAACATGGTTTATTACATCCACATCATATTTATTAGAATTGAGGTATGGTTCATTACATTCGTATATTAATTTATTAGGATTGGAGTAGGTTTCATTACATCCAGTACCTAAAGTTATAATAACAATGCACATTCTAGTCACGTGACTGTATTCTTTTCGGAGATAGTTCTGAAAGGCATATGACAAATGTTGGTCACATTGGACTAGAAGGTGGTTCTTTACACACTATTGGATGCAGCTTATGGTGATCCATAAAATAAGACATGTTGGCCATTAGTTATGGTAACTAACCCTAACATGATCCCCACTATTATGAAACCAACTCCAAAAATAGAAGAAAAGAGAGATCAATGCCTTAGAAATCAGCCACTTCAAGGGGGAAACCTCCAATACATTACATAAATGAACAATTCTTGGATGATACAAATGACCAAAACCTCCTTCTATATATAGGAGTCCATGGGCCCACAATATAATCCTAGCTGACCTAACAATAACAATGTAAGGGCACAATAATAATAATATTGGGGTTACAGGGGTACAACAATAACAATAAGGGGGCTACACTAATAACAATAAGGGACTAAGCTAGTAATATAGGGACCTAACATGCCCCTATCCTTAAAAAAAGTGTTGTATTCAACGCTTGAGTAGCTCTGGGTGCTTCTATATAAAATTCTCATCCTCCCATGTAGAATATTCAGTGGGTAAGTTCTTCCACTTGATGAGATACTTTGAAATTGATCGATTTCGTAGCTGTCGAGTTCTTGTTTCCGTGACTACTTCAGGTTCCAATATGATTTTTCCTTCCTCATCAAGTTTTGGAAATTTTGTTTGAACTGGAAGATTTTCACCTATAACCTTCTTTAAGCATGAAACATGGAAAACTGGATGCACTCGCGAAGAAGTAGGAAGCTCCAATTTATATGCCATAGTACCAATATTTTGCAACACCTTGTAAGGACAATATTACTTTGGCGATAATTTATTATCCTTCTTAGCTTTCTTGAGGGACATTTGTTTGTATGGTTTTAGCCGTAAAAATACCCAGTCTCCCACATCAAAACTTCTCTCGCTGCGATATTGATCTACTTGTTGTTTCATTCGATTTTGTGCCAAATTTAGGTTATCATTTAAGAGTTGGAGAAATTCTTGTTGATGCTCGATGTGATCTTCGACTGCTTGAAATTTATAATTTTCTCTTAAAGATGATGTAATGGATGGTGGATGATATACATAAAGTGCCATAAATGGGGTCATTTTTGCTGCAGTCTAGAAGGAAGTGTTATACCACCATTTAGTGAGAGGTAACCTCTTGACCCATTGTGTTTGTCTATCAGATACAAAACAACGAAGATATCCTTCCAAAAATTTATTCATGATCTTAGTTTGACCATCAGATTAAGGATGATAATATGAGCTATGAGCTAATTGAGTACCCAAACAAGAAAATAACTTTGTCCAAAAAATTTCAGTAAAAATGGGATCTCTGTCGCTCATAATAACGTTTGGGTTTCCATGTAGCTTTTGAATTGTGTCTATAAACATAGTAGAAACTGTAACTGCTTTAAATGGATGAGATAATGTACAAAAGTGTGCATACTTGGTAAGTCTATCAACTACCACCATGATAACACTCTTTTCTTTGGACTTAGGTAAACCTGTGATAAAATCCATTGAAAACTCCTCCTAACGTTGACCTGGAATGGATAAAGGTTGTAGAAGACCTAGGGTCTTAATTGTCTCAACTTTATTTTTCTGGCAAACCAAACATTCTGTCACAATATTTTGAATATCAGATTTAAGGCCATCCCAAAAAATTCTTTCTTCACCCTGTGGTAATTTTTAAAAAATTCTGAGTGTCCTCCTCAAGGAGAAGTGTGCAATTCCAAAAGAATATTTTGTTTTATTCGGGAATTATTACAAATATATAAGTGATCTTTGTACCATAAGGAATCATTTTTCCAACTAAATGTGTCAGATGTACTAGGATCTTGCTGTAGCTTTTGAATGAGAATCCAAACTTCTTTGCCCTTCGTCCATTCATCCCTTGCCTCGGTTATCCAATCTAGTTGGATAATAGAAATGACACAAAGCAATTCTTCCACCTCCTCATTCTTTCTTGAGAGTGCATCTGCAACAACATCCAGCTTCCCTTTTTTGTAGATTATTTCAAATTCATAACCCAACATCTTTGTAACCCATTTTTGTTGCTCTTCTAAAGATAGTCTTTGTTCCAAAAGGTGTTTAGGACTAACATGATCAGTTTTTACGGTGAAGTGTCTTCCCATCAGGTAAGGTAACCATTTCTTTAGTGCATGTAGTATTGCTAACATTTCCTTCTCATAAATAGCTTTCTGTAAATACTTTCCTTTGATTGGACGACTTTCAAAAGTAATGGGTCTTCCTTCTTGCATTAAAACAACACCAATTCCATTTCCTGAGGCATCACATTCACCAATAAATATTTTTTTGAAGTTTGGTGTAGTTAAGATCGGTGCTAGGCACATTGCCTCTTTAAGATTTTCAAAGGCCTTAGTTGCTTCAAGAGTCCATGAAAATGAATTTTTCTTCAATAATGTTGTTACAGGTGTTGTTATTGTACCATAATTCTTAACAAACTTGTGATAATACCCAGTTAACCCAAGAAATCCTCACAACTACTTTATGGTTGTGGGGACTTTCCATTCCTTTAGATTTAATTTTGTTAGTGTCTACCTTAACATCCTTGTGAGATACAATATGACCCAGATATTCCACCTCTTGTACTCCAAAGAAACATTTGGATGTTTTTGCATATAATTGTTTCTCCTGCAATAGTTTGAGCACCCTATCAACATGTTGAACATGATCCTTCCAAGACCTGTTGTAGATTAGTATATCATCAAAAAATACTAGAAATTTTTTTCTAAGGAAGGGTTTGAAAATGGAATTCATCAACCCTTGAAATGTAGAAGGTGCATTGGTAAGGCCAAAAGGCATGACCAAAAATTCATAATGACCCTCATGAGTTTGAAATGTTGTTTTTGGAATATCTTCAGTCTTCGTTCTAATTTGATGATATCCTGAACGAAGATCCAACTTGGTAAAATAAATTGCTCCATGTAATTCATCCAATATTTCATCAATCACAGGAATGGGAAATTTATCTTTAATGGTGAGCTTATTGAGCTCCGTATAATCCGAAGACATGTGCCATGATCCATCCTTCTTGTGCACCAATACTACTGGAGCAAATAAAGAACTTTGACTAAGTTGAACTATATCAACCTCTAACATTTCTGCAATCATACGTTCAATTTCTCTCTTTTGGAGATAAGGATATCTATAAGGCCTGATGTTTGGAGGAACACTTCCTGGAATCAAATGAATAGCATGATCATGATCACAAATATGTGGGAGTCCTTTGGGGGTTTCAAACATGTTGGAATGATTGTCCAAGACCTTTTGTAGATCTGCAGAAACAGATGATTTTGATGTGGGAACTTCTAGTGAGCATAATTGTGAAATTACGCCTCTTTGTTCTTTCTTTAGAAGCTTTTTCATGACATTAGAGCTTATTATCTTTCCCGGCTTCCCTGGGATACCCCGTAATTCGACTTCCTTTCCTTCTGAAAAAAATTTGAAGAAATGTTTTTGAAAATTAAAAGCTATCGTCCCCAAATATTGTAACCATTGTAATCCTAGTACAACGTCAACACCTCCCATAGGAATGGAAATCATTGGACTATTCAATACATATTCCCCCATGGTTAGCTTGATATTATGGCATTTTCCAGAGAAATTTATAGTTCCTCCATTTGCAGCCTTTAATTGACATTCTGGTGCTAGGTATAGGAAACAATTCAATTCCTTGGCTATCTTACAATGAATAAAATTATGGGTACAACCAGAATTAATTAAAACTATTATCTTTTTCTTCTTGATATGTCCTTCTATATTGAGAGTTTGAGGAGTGGTAATTCCTGTCAATGCATTACACTATATGGTCAGATTCATTTCTTCCTCTTCTAGGGTTGTTTCCTGGTGTATATCCTCTTCTTTTGATGATTCTTGTTCACTTTCTTCTTCCTCTTCACAATATATGTAAAATAATTTCTTCTCAGCACACTTATGACCTTTAGTGTATTTACTATCACAACTATATCAAAGCCCTTTTGCTCTTTTTTCTTCCAATTGTTGTGGTGTCAGCCTTGTAGGTTGTGGAAGTCTAGGAGTAGCAACACTTTCATCTTTATATATGTGGGTGGTAGGCTTCCTTGTTGACATAATTTTACATGCAATTTTTCTTGCCAACCTGAATGCCTTTTCCAGTGAATCAAGTTCCCAAACATGAAATTCATGTTGGATGTTATCCTTTAAATTCCCTATGAAGACATCAATCTTGTGTTCCTATGGAATATCAGTTACCCTTATATTCAATTTTTGGAAGTCCTCAATGTGCTCCACCACTGAGCCCTTTTGTTTGAGATTTATCAATTGGCTAAAGAAGGTGTTTCCTTTTGTATCCTCATAATATGCTATCATTCCCTCCGTAAAAATTGACCAAGTGACAATTTTTTTACAGGAGCAAAGCCATCGATACCATCCAAATGCATTTTTTTCAAATTTAAACTTGAAATGCGTACCTTTTGTGTGTTTTTCACATTATTGGAATCAGAATATTGCCCCATATGTAGTATCCATGTTACAGGATCCTTGCCATCAAACTTCCTCATATCCATCTTTGGAATATGGTGGTCCTTCCATCTAACATTAGAGCTTATGAAATCACGATTAACATTTATTTTGTTCTCATCATGAGTTTCCTCTACTATCTTTTCGCCATTAGGAAACATTTCTTGTATCAACTTTTCCAAACCTTCGATGTCTACTTTTAGATCATTCTTCATGTTTTCCATGTTGTCTTTCATTTTTTCATCAATCTTACCTTCCATGTCATCCATCTTAGCTTCCATACGCACTTCCATGCCATCCATCTTAGCTTAAAAACCATTCATCTTAGCTTCCAAGCCTTTCTTCAAACCATCCATATTAGTTTTCACACCTTTCTTCAGAACTTCCATTTCATTTTTTGTTGATCTTTGCGATAGCCAAATTTGGTGTACTTGCTCTTGTAATTTTGATATCTCATGTTGTGTTTCTTCATCTTCATGAGTCATAGTAGAGCCTTCTGAAGGCTTAATGGGTGTTGAGTTCTTTTTAGGGGGAACTATAGAACCCAATACTGATATCTATTCATCAATATGCCCTTGCAATAAATTCAAACTAATTTTTTTTTCAAACAAGACTTATGTAATTTGAAAAAAATACACACATTTTTCTTGCTTTTAAGAAGCTCAATATTGAAACTGAACTATCTCTGTGATTTGGGATCTTCAATATTTGAAATTTGGCCCTGAAGTAGCCCTCTAAATCTTCTTTCGAATGCCACAGGTCTAACCTGATTTGGATTCTTCAAGGTAAATTTATGCCCAATCTCCCACGATGACCTAATTATGGACTCATTCAATAGAGCAAACTTGTACGACTTGCCACGTGTCACTCTTTCCTCATTCAGCTCTAAAATTGATACACCAAAAACAAAATTTCGTTTGGTTGCGGCCACTTTTTACAGAATCCCAATCCGACGCTCAGAGCTAGAGTTATTACCTTTTTCCCACAGTCACCTCTTTGAGATGAAATTCGGGAGCCTGAAACAATCCTAAATTCCACATATCATATCTCCAAAAGTACTTTGAACCAAGATCTAAAATTTGTACAAACTGTTCCTCAGGATTCCAGCTTCGTACTATAAAAATTTCAGCTTTTGAAACTTCGTATATGAAAATTTATGGCCCAAATGACACGATGACATATTTTAGTTGAAATTCGGGATCCTCAAAAAACCCTAAATTCCCCACATCATATCTCCGAAAATATTGCGAACCAAAATATGAAATTTTTATAGGAGGTTCCTCAGGATTGCAGCTTTGTGCTGTACAAATTTCAGCTTCTAATCCTTTGTAGGAAAAAATTTATTACGAAAATTCCACGATGACCTGTTTGGAGCAGCGAAACCCTACAATCCAAAGCTCTCATACCAAATGTTATGAAACCAGCTCCAAAAATAGAAGAAAAGAGAGATCAACGCCTCAGAAATTAACCACTTCGAGGGGGAAACCTCCAATACATTACATAAATGAACAATTCTTGGATGATACAAATGACCAGAACCTCCTTTTATATATAGGAGTCCATGGACCCACAATATAATCCTAGCCGACCTAACAATAACAATGTAAAGGCACAATAATAACAATATTGGGTTTATAGGGGTACAACAATAACAATAAAGGAGCTACACTAATAACAATAAGGGACTAAACTAGTAATATAGGGACCTAACAACCACCGTAGTCAATCATTTGCATCCTCCATCATTGCTGACTTGTGCTCTGCTATGTTCAATGTACTCTGCTACAGAAGGTCCAACCACACCACCTTTTATTCCTTCAAGTACGGATTTATGTGTCTGGTTGGGAAAACAAATGGTTGGCCCTTGCTTATACCTTCGTAGCTCTCTGATGGTTTTCTTCTTCCTCTGTTGTGGTTGCAGTGACAATTGCATGGACACCACCGATGCCATTCGAAATGTTCCAAGTTTGGATTTTTGCCAAAAATCACAGGCTAGCAGTACCACTTAAATGTATTGGCTTATTGTTTATGAATTATTAAGTTTATACCTTGTATGAGGGTCTAACATCGTTCTATTTTATTTTCTCATAGTAAACCCAATGTATATTGGTTTTATCAGGTCACAGTAACTATCAAGGTACACAGGAACGAGGTACTTGTCCTTCATATTGGTCCTCAATGTTTAGTTTACCCGGGTAGGGTATTTCTTTCCTTAACCCCCAACATGTTTTTCAAATTGTAGTTTAGTGTAGTAGCTATAGTTCCCTTTCAAATGGTTGAATCTTTTCTAATGAATGTCGCATTTTTTTGCGTGCCAAATTTTCGTCAGCTTGCAAACGATCGCTCCCTTCCAAGTTCTTGGTGTTTCTCTTATTATGGAAAATAAAGTATGATGGAACTTTCTCAGGTTAATGTGTTGGTTAAGCAATTTAAGTTCAAAGGCATGTCGCCTTATATATTTCTCTCATTCATTTTGTTGTAGTTATGGCTAGGCATCCTCAATCATATTTTACAATTTCCCATGAGGATTTAACCTCGTTTTGAATAGGCATATCATGTATTAAATATTTTTTTTTAAAACCCTAGCCCTTCTAGGCGTTGTGGAAAATGGGGTTCCATTTTAATTAACGAGCACGGTTGTTTTTTTATATTAATTCTCTAGTATTTCGGTTATCGCCAAACCCTGGCACACTACTTTTTGAAGTTTATTGATATTGTTTGTTAATGAGAAGTAATTTTCGCATGTGTTCTCCAATATTATTGTCTGTATACTTTGCTACTGTGTCAAGTTATTTTCTAGTATTACAGGGTGTAGTGAAAAGATATTATTAATTTCCACTGTCTCCATAAATGGAAGTTGGCAAACTCGCACTAGTTTTTACGAATCCATGTATAAATTGAAGTGTGTAGGAATGAAATCAATGTGTTTTTTGTATCCTCTGATAAGTGAACTATCTCCAACAGATGATTATCCATCTGGTCAAGATTAAAAACTTGTTCACAACAAAAAGAACGCCTCTCAGCCAGTCAAATCTGTCATCCTCCTAGGAAATGATTGGTCTTACACTTTTCCATCCCACTATAGAAAACCGAGGGCACAACACAACTCAAATAGTTACGAGGAAACCTATCGAAGAAATCAGAACTGATCTCAGAATGATGTTTTGAGGTTGGTGAGTCTGGGTCGTGGTCCATGACCTCACTCCGTGCTCCTCAACTGCTTCCCACCAAACCACCGATTCAGGGGTTTTGTTCTCTAATCTGTACATTAGCACCAAAATTCTTTGAACCACTATCTCGTTAATTCTTTTGTTGGCGAAAAAAACACTGTTGAGAAGCACAATAGAAGTGAATATAACAATAACAAAGGACCCATCTCATTCTAATCAAATTTTAGATTTTGAACAGATGTAATTTAACGGAAAAAATAGCAAATAGACATGTCAAACGGAGATGAAAAAAATATACAATGCCTAGCTTGACCCATTTTAAAACAGGACATCTTTGGTGTAATTAACGAGATAACGATCTTAGATAATCCTACAGAGTTGGTTCTTTCACTCCAGTCGGAAACTAAATCAGAAATACAATACAGTGATTGGGACCAGGACAAAGTCATTGCTTGAATGTTTTCTTATGAAGGAACTTTGGATTGGAAGGTGTAAAAGGGAGTTTGATAATTGTTAGAGATCACCCTTCTATTAAATTTCATGCTAAAAACATGCACGCGCCTTTTCTATTCGAAGGGATACACTGCCCATACTTATCCATATCATTCCCAAACAATGAATTGAAGTAATCTAACCTGAATCTTGGATCTGTCCAGTTCATACGATCACAATCTTCTACAGTGCATTACAGTTTTCATGCCTGCACGTGAAAAACTTTAGAAAGGAACAATTTCTAGTGGGAAACCTTACCATCTCTCGTTGTGATTAAGTGATGGGTTGATCCAGCCGTAAAATTGAATATAATATAGCAAGTGTTAAGTAGTGGCTAGTATCTCTTATTTTTTTAAATATAGCTAATTAAATCTTTGATAAAAAAAAAAATAGAAATGAAAGTCAAAAAGTTGTTGAAAATTTTTGTGTTTTGGTGAGTGCCTTATCTCATTGGTTGTAATGGATCTTTATAACTTTATTACTTTCGAAGTCTCTGGTTCAAATTTATATGGAAAAACTTAGTTCCCACTGAATGAGATGTCAATTTCAAGAAACTTGTTTTGCACAACCAATAGTCTGGTAGAGGAATTCTACATGATTGATATAGAGTTGAATGCAACTTTGTTTATGGAAGTGAAGGCACGGGAATATGGAACAACACTTTCAATGTTATGTCCCAAATGATATTCCATTTTAAAGATGACTTGTTTGTTTTGCATAGAAAAATGTAGTTGGGATAATCTATGATTTGTGATTTAGTATTAAATCAATTTTTAAATTAAATTGTAAAGACAAATTAATTAATATTTCGAAATAATTGGTAAAAACCATTATTTTACTATTAATTTTACAACTAAATTATGACTAGCACATTTATATAAATTAAATCACAAGTAACTAAATATTGATGTCCAAACGCTTAGCTTCTAATCAAAATACTTAGTTCCTAAAATATATAGTATTGTCAAAATAAATAAAAAATATTAAAAATAATAATTATTAAAATAAATAAAATAGAGCATTAGAATTTCTTCTATGTTTGGTTGGAGGAAAGACGATAAAACAACTTTAACAAACCAATTGAAACAAATGAGAAATTGAAGACTAATCTCCTAATAAATGTTGAGCAATATCCAACGACTTGAAGCAGAATATGGAACTTCAAAATGGGATCCTAGTAATACCTTGCAGGAGTTTCAAATCAGCCAGAACATTAATCAGAGACACACCAAAGGATAAGCATAAAAAAAAAAATAATAATAATAAAAAATCTTGAATTCAAGAAGATCAATTTGTTGAATTCAATTTCTTGCTATAAGATCAATTTCTTGAATTCTTCATATACTTGGAACCAAAAATTATAAAAACTATATGTAAATAAAACAAATTCAACAAAATTAGGAAAAAAATGCTCCAGATCTTATAAATTAGTAACATCAATAAAAAATTCTTAAGAAAATTAGGAAAGAAATGCTCACAAGATTGTAAAAACTAATAACTAATTATCATAATAGTTATTAATTATAAAATATATGTATAATTAAAAAAAATATGATTAATGTAATTGGAATTGAAAAAAGTTGTTTTTTGAAAAATACAAAAATTATATCTATCAAATTAAAAATAATAAAACTTGAATTATATAAAAATAATAAAACTTGGATTATATATATTTTTTAAATTGTTTCCTCTTAAATTGAAAATATAAAAAAATATTATAATTCATAAAAAATGAGACTAATAAAACATTAAAAATAAAAATACCCACATACGCAAATAGATTTGCGAATGACACGAGCACGGACAGACACAGTACCTGACTTTTGAAGTGATTGGCAATGACGAATCCTCTCTCTGTAATACGGCAATATGCAAACGCACTTAGCAGGTTGTGGTTTTGGCGCCTTGAAATTTTTTGGCATACTTTATTTGTGTAAATTATGTGGATAAAATTTAAGATCCAAAAAATATGTGGATACACAATTTATCAAAATTTCCATTTAAAATATCCAAAAGAAATATAAAAACATCTAACAATTATATAATGTCGGAGTTACAGAGCTTCCATACTCTAAATCCGCCTGCCAACCTACCTGTCTTCTCAATCTTATCAACATTAGTAGTGTAAGCCAATCAATCGACCAATAAAACTAAAACTACACACTTTTTTTTTCACAATTTCAGGATGGAGGGCATGATTATACGAGAATCTATTCGTACAGGGATTTGATTGCAATTATACGCTTAGTGACTTCGGTACCACATCCGAAAAAGATCAGGTGTTGATTCAACAGAGACTGGAAATTCTTATCGGGAAGCCGCATTTGTTATTGGAAATGGATTTAGCACCATCAAAAATCTGTAGGACACCCAAAATATTAAACTTTAATAGTTATAACATGGATTTAGAAAAATTCCTGCCGGATTTTCAGAAAATCTTATCGGAATTTTCATGATTTTCAGGGCCATTCCTCTAGTTAGACTACGGCTATTTATTGTGAGTCACTGAGAAGCTGCCCGGATTTGTGTAGTCATTGATTGGAGAGAATGTAGAGATGATCCGCTAACTCTGCCCATTCCACAATGTCAATTCAAACGGTCTAGTCTATGTGTTTTTCGATTTTCACGCTAGGGTAGATATAAGCATTAGTCTAAGTATCTAATTAGAAAAGGACGAAAATCATAATATTCTCTTTAATTAGTGTTTTGGATCTATGGAATTATAATTATAGAATGTAATTTAATTTTAATAATATAATAAATATTTTGAAATTATATATTTTTTAAATATATAATATAATAAAAATGGTTTTTATTTTTAATATATATATATATGATTTATAAATATATAATTAATAATAATATTATGTATAATTAAAATTAAGAAAATTATATATTTTTAAAATTTAAATATGTTTTTATATTAATTTTAATAATTAAAATATTTTTTTAATATTTAATTAATTTTTATTAATTAAAACAATTTATTATTTTTAAAAGATAAAAATATTCATGAAAATATCGTTAATTTTTTATAATTAAAATTTTAATAATTTATATATTTTAATTTTATTAATTTTAAATATATTATATAATAATAAAAAATACTTAACCTCATATATATTCAATATATATATTTTTGAATATATTTAACAATAAAATTATAAATATAATAAAAGATTATTAAACATATCTATATTTTGTAATGAAATTACAAATATGATAAAAGAGTATTTGAATATCATGTGAAATGGCGGGCAAATAAATTTGTCAATGGAGACATCACATTTGATTCAAGGAACCATATGGCATAGAATAGAATGGAATGGAATGGGGACTATAAGATTGCTTTGGGTGGGTTTTTGGGAATGTGCTTATATTAAAGTTTATATTCAAGTAATATAATACAAGTAATATGTGTTATATTGAAAATTTTGAGAATGTTAGTATTAAAATTTTAGAGCAATATGTGTTATATTGAAAATTTTGAGAATATTATTTTAAAATAGTATTAAAATTTTAGAAATTGTTATAGAGTATTATATGAGTTAAAAAATATTGTTTATATATATATATATATTAGGATTCAAAAATTAAATTATTTTAGATTTATTTAATATTTGATTTATTATGAGTAGAGAGGAATCAAATTTTTAGAGGTGTAAAGTTTTTTTTCAAATTTTATACTTATTTTTTTTCAAATTCAGCACTTCAAAAAGAAGGTGTAGGTGTAAACCTTTGTTTTGGAGTGCAGAACATGAGGAAAGGTTTAAACATCTCTCTAAGCACATTATATTGCACTAGTTTGCACATTTTGAGATTTGATGCATCTTCGCCCATGATAAATTTAATATTAGATTGATCTAGGCAATTATATATCTAGAGTTAATATATATCATGATATACTAATATATATTACAATATAGCAAATTGAATATTAATTGAATATTCTATTTATCCAAAATTATTAAATTTGATAATAATAATAAGATTATTATATTTAATATTAATATTAATGATCTGAGTATGAATCCTAGTTTTGATGTGCTAATTTCATTTTCAGATTTAAAATTTACTTGTTGATCTTATGCTTGAGGTGTATATGTTTCCTTGTTGCTTATGTGTGTCAAACAGGTAATTTAACTCAGTTTTTATGAGTGAATTCAAGAGCATAAAATATGAATTTAAAATGTTGAACATTAGTAACATAAATAACAACAAACCATCACAATTGATCCATTAAAACAAAGTTTTGATGAATGAGTTCACCTCTCCTGAGCTACATCTCCATGGTCAAACTTCCATGGCTTGGGCCTCTATATTAGCTCAATAGTGAAAAAATTGTTGTTTACATGCATCAAATGCTCTTGAAACATACTCCAATGAGTTTAGAATGTCGAAATATATCAGAAATGGCTACTCATTCACTCCATTTGTCCTTCACCTGATCTAGGCATGGCCTTCCTTCCTGGTGGTCCTAGGCTTCAAAATTCTTCAAAGTGACAAAAACACATGTATAATTAATCCATTGCCTCTATAGCCTATTCTAATTTGTTTAGAGCATGTCAATCTGCTAGGAATGACTCTTCCTGAGCCAAAATTGGTCGAAAATTGCTCACGATATAGCCTATTAAATTTCTCCCTTGATTCCTCCCCCAAAGCTACAGAAGATTCAAGCTAGCTCCAATAATTTGGTGATTCCCGTCGAATTTAAGGGCACCTCCTAAAACTCTGTCCTTTTAAGCTCTGAGTTACTTAAAGTTAATGGCAGATTAATAGTGAATAAGCATGGATTAATGTGCACTAAGAACGTTTATGATGGCGCTAAGGTATAAGTCATGTGGAATTGGTCGCATGGGAGGAGGGCTGGCCCCCTCCATATCCGCCATTGGAATTGATGGCCCATTTAAATAAATTTTGTTCGCCATCTCTTTACACATCTTGCCTGCAGCCCATTGGTAAAGCACGTGATTATGTGGAGGGAGGTCAAGGGTTCGACCCTGACCTCTACTCCTTCTAATATATATTTTTCCAACAGTTGAAATACACATTTATATATGACCTTGGACTATGTTTTATAACAATTCGAACTTAGGTTTATATATCTGTGGAATTTATACGAAGGTTTGGATATATATATATATATATATATTAAACCATATATATGTGTGTGTGTGTGTTACTCCAACCTTAATAATAACAATATAATTCCAACACTTAATAATTCATCATGAACCCAAATTCAACCTCGGAGGACATTAAGAAATTTCACCTTCTCAAACTAAACTAACGAATCTTGTTGTGAAACTTGTCATAGTGCCATTGGGCAAAAACTGAAGAATATTCCCCGCATGCTAACTGGGATGCCATGTCATCAACCTATCACTGTTCTACAATTTAAAAAAAATTGTTTATTCTAAACGGCGATCATCGGGCTATAACTTCCTCATACGAAGTCGTTTTTTGACGAAACGAGTTGCGTTGGATTCTTGGTGACGGGTCGCTCGGTATCGTTTAGTTCTCAATCAATTTTGAGTAGTTTCGTTTTTGAGCTAAATACTAAGCCTCTAATCATTCCTCCCCACTAGAAGCCTTTTGTACCCCAAAATATCTCTAATTACTAATCATGTGGATGAGGGTAGTCTTCCCTCACCCTTCTGGTCTATGTCCATTGAAAATTTCCCAATTTCATCAATTTGAGCTTTTTACAAAAACTTAACTTTTTCCTTGATTCTTGCAACCTTCTCTTGCTGTCAATGACACCGTCATGCTGCAATTTTTTGGAATTTGCAGAGCATCAAGCTATTCTTACATAAACCATCTTGTTCCTACCTTGGTCATTAATCAAAGGAAACTTAAAAGTTGTCTCACCTTCCACATTATCACCATGGCGATTCTTAGTTGCTTTTGCTTTGTACTTGCGTCGACCCTTGACCAATTATCTTCACCATTGCCATGTACCCTTTGGAAACCAAAAAAGGACATATGTGGAACACATGCCTTCTTTTCCTCGCTTCTTTGTCACTTTCTCTTTGACCTTTGCACTCTCTTACACCGACATCTTGTTTCCAACACTGCTCAACATTGATATTGACTGCTCCAAATGTGTCACATCTTTTTCACCTTCTTTCAAAGACAACCTATTAGAATCCTAAAACATCTCATTACAAGAATAAGAATATTTTTGAAAAGTTGATTCAAAAAATCTATTTGTTTTATCATCAAAAATTTAAAATTCTAACTTTCATTCACTATCCTCTTCATGTCTCTTGCATGTATAAGAGACAAACTTATCTTCTTCTTATGCGCTCTAACTATGTACTCAATACCATCTTTAAACGAGTGATATTTTTCTCATGGCGATAAAATACTTCTTTCCTATAATACAGAAAAGGACTTCCCATACAATACCTAATATCTCAAGCGGCACCACATCAAGTTCAACTTCATCAAGATAGTTTGAATTGATGGTGAATCTAAGTATGCACTTCCTTGAAACATACAAGTTTTCATTCTTGCATATCCAACTCGAAGGCTATCCAACCCGAAGGCTATGGTCTTGGATGTCTAATAGTTTCAAGGCCTAGCTTCTTAATCAAGTCTTCGAAAATTAAGTTAGCTTGTGACCTACTATTAAAATGTGTATCAATCTTGGTATGTTTAGAGACAACTCTAATATGGAAAATTTCTATTCTTGTATCTTCATCACAAGTAACATTTGAACAATTTGAAGAAGTAGTGCTTGCAATATGTTTACCTTTCAAACCCACGGCTCTAATAGTTGTCTCATCTCTTGAATCTGACCCTAAGTCATGTTCAAATATAACAACAATTTTACCCTTTGTTTGGCTTTCAATTTGTTTGGTTTCAATTCTGGATGAAATTTCCAATAGTGGTCTTCATCATTTCCAGTCTTTGAACAGTTTTTGCATGTGATTTTTTCCTTCTCTCTTTTTACAGAGCTATTTCTTTTTCATCTTCCATAAAATTTTCCCTTTCCTTTACCCTCACTTTCACTTTTCTCATCTATGTTTTGTTTCCCTCTTGGCTCTAAGTGTGTGGATTGAACAAAAAAATCATCTATGTTTGTAGGATTAAACATGACAATCACGTGCCTAAGGTAATTGTGCAAACCCCCAACGTACTTTAACAAAGTTTCTTGAGAATATAAATTAGTACCCAAAATTAGAGCTCTTATCCTAAAGTCATAAGTATAATCTTGCACACTTTTCCTTTCAAAAGTCTAAATTTTTTCCAATCCATAATTTCCTTTTGCATGTAAGGTAAGGGATATAATTTCCTTTTAATGGTAGCAAAAAAACTTGACCAAGACATATAGATCTTACCATATCTTTTAATCTCTTCTTCAGTCCTTGCTTCCCACCATACAAGTGTAGATCCTTCCATCCTCAAAGAAGCCAATTGAATCTTTATGTCATATTCATGAAGGTTTTGAATCGTACAATACACCTCCAATTGATGTATCCAATTGTCAAGCCTCTCTGCATTTACCTTACCATTATACATTGGAATATCAAATTTGACACCTATTTTGATTAAGGATGTTGTTCCTTTATGGCATTTGAGTGAGTGTGAGTGGTTTTTGTGGTAGAAGTGCAAGATGATGCTGATGGAGATGATGAGGATGATGAATATGGTGGAGATGGAGGTGGCTTTCTTCCACTACCCATTGAACTCTTCTCTTCATCCTTCTTATCATATGAAGTTACTTCTCCATGTGGAGGCTTAGAACCTTCTGCTTCCATCCTAGCAATAAATGTATCAAACATAATTTTAACCATCCTCTTTATGTCATTGAATTCTCTCTTGGTATCATCCTCTTTGGAATGACCTTCAGTCTCTCCAACGGCTGACATAATGGCTATGGATTCAAGCTCAAATTATGATGTGTGTACCTTTTCAATCAACTCAACTTCTTGTACCACTTGTACGTCTTCAATATCATCTTCTTGAAACAAAAATTGAGGTGCTTCAAGTGCAGTTATGACTGGAACTTTGGGTGAATATGGTGCTCTTGTATCTCTCCTTATTCTGGTCCTAATCTTAGGAATTGCAACAAAAAAATTTACCTTCACCGTTCTGCAACTTTAACCATGTCAGCATCACAAATTTGTAATCATTAAACTTGCACAAAACTGAAGCAACTATCAAGAAAATAACCTTGCATTTCAACCAAATCTCTTCAACCAGGCTCTGATACAAACTTGATTTGCGTATGAATGTTATTTTTGCTGTGTTAATTTCATTTTTAGATTTAAAATTTACTTGTTGATCTTATGCTTAAGGTAGATCTGTTTCCTTGTTGCTAATGTGTGTGAAACATATAGTTTAACTGAGTTCAAATGTGTGTCAAATTCTCCTAAAACATACTCCAATAAGTTCAGAATGTCGAAATATATCAGAAATGATTACTCATTCACTCCATTTGGCCTTCAGCTGATCTAGGGATGACCTTCCTTCCTGGTGGCCCTAGCCTTCAAAATTCTTCAAAGTGACAAAAACACCTTTAGAATTTCTCCAATGCATTTGAAACCTGTTCCAATGTATCTAGAGCATGGCAATCTGCTAGGAATGACTCTTCCTGAGCCAAAATTGGTCAAACATTTCTCAAGACGTGGCTTATTAAATTTTTCCCTAGATTCCTCCTCAAAATCTTGAGAAGACTCTAGTTAGCTCTGACAATTTGGTGATTCCCGCCGAATTTAGGGGCGCCTCCTAAAAATCTGTCATTTTAAGTTGAGTTAATTAAAGTTAATGGTGGGTTAATCGTGGATAAGCATGGATTAATGTACACTAAGTGCGTTTATTATGGCGCTAAGGTATAAGTCATGTGGCATTGGTCGCATGGGAGGAGGGTCGGTCCGCAGGCAGACGCCCTTCATATCCGCTGCCGGAATTGATGGTTGATTTAAATAAATTTCGTGCGTCATCTCTTTACAAGTCTTTCCCGTAGCCCATTGGTAAGGAACACGGATATGTGGAGGGAGGTCAAGGGTTCGACCCCGACCTCTGCTCCTTCTCATATATATTTTGTCAACAATTGAAATATGCATTTAATATGCGCTCCAAAACATACATTCGACTTTGGATTAATAAACTAGAATTCATCACAAGCATAATTGGAACTGTAACATTGAGAAAATAATTAATGGAGGGTGGAAAGCTTATTTTGGTCTTGAAAATAATTGTAAAGCAACAAACCTTGTGATGTGGGATAAAAATAAGCTCCTCTTTGAAACTTTAGTCACTCCTGTTATATTGTATGGATGTGATTTTTGGGGTTGTAGCATCTCTAGAGAATCCTGGATAAATATTGAGCAAATCCAGAAGCGTTTTATAATGTATAACCTCAAAATTAAAAGCAATGTACACCCTATCCTATTCTCCTTATAGAAGTGGGTCTTTCCCCTCTCGAGATCCTAGCTATGACTAGGCTCATGCTGTAAAAGCACAAAATCAATAACATGGGAGACCATAGACTTCCTAAGCTAGCTTTAAATTCTAGCCAAAACCACCTAAGGCTCAAAGGAGGTTGTTATAAAGATACCAAGGCCTGGTTAAACCATTAGGAGATTGATGAAAATGTTGCATTGCAAAATATTAACAACCTTAAAAA
The DNA here is from genome assembly GCA_034641835.2 of Pinus albicaulis. Classification (NCBI taxonomy): domain Eukaryota; kingdom Viridiplantae; phylum Streptophyta; class Pinopsida; order Pinales; family Pinaceae; genus Pinus; species Pinus albicaulis. The sequence continues at coordinate 889,915,161 of CM076583.1, read as the reverse complement.
TATTGTTACTTGTAAGTTTAAAGAGAAAATGGGGTATGAGAAAGATTTAGAGGCTAAAAGTAAATTAAGATATTATAAGGAGGTCATCAACCCTACTCAAGAAGATCAAAATTATCTCTCTGTTTTAACTAGCTCAAAGAAAAAAATTAATATATCCAAGATAAGAATGAACTCTCATGAGCTCCATAGTGAAATAGGTCGTTGGGCAGTTCGCAAAACACCATGGTTGGAAAGGATCTACCATCTCTGTGAGAATATGAACATTGAGGATGAAAATCACTTCCTCTCAGAGTGCCCTTATCCACCCACATTAGATCTCAGTTTCATAGTATTTGTTGCAATACTGACCTTCCTAGCCTTTTTAACATATCAAAATTATAGTGAGCTCGGGACGCTTCTCTCCAAGCTCTTTGAGCATAGGAGTACAATTTTAAAACAAAATAAATAATTCGTTTATTTAGGTCCAATAGAAAAAATTTTGGTCTGAGTAGACATTAACCATCATCATCGTCATCATCAATATATGACCTTGGACTATGGTTTATAACAATTCAAACTTTCGTTTATATATATGTAAGGAAATTGTAAAGTTTGGATATATATATATATATGTTAATCAGAAAACTTCTTAAGACAATAATATATAAAATAAAATTCCAACACATAATAATTCATTATGAACCCAAATTCAACCTTGGAGGAGATTGGGCAATTTCACATTCTCAAACCAAACTCGCGAATCTTGTTGTGACACTTGTCACAGTGCCATTGAGAAAAAATTGAAGAATATTCCTTGCATGCTCACTGGGCTGCCATGTTATGAACATGTAACTGTTCTGCAATTTTTATTTTTATTTTTAATTATGTTCTGAATGACAATCATCACGCTATAACTTCTTCATCCAAATTCAGTTTTCGATTAAACGAGTTGCATTAGATTCATGACGACAGATCGATCATTTTCGTTCAATTTTCAATCAATTCTGAGTACTTTTATTTTTGAGCTAAATACTAAGCCTCTCATCAACTAATCTTTTAGTATTGTTTTTAAATATTAAACTTTATAACAAAATTTATAATAAAAATATCAAAATATATTGGAGTAGGATTTTAGATATTTTTGTTAAATTAATCTTTTTCATTTGATTTAAGAATTGATATTAACTTTAGTGAAGAATAAAGATGTTTATGATTTACTTAATTTGAGATTTTAAATTGATAATTTTTTTTTCTTTTAAATAAATTTATAATCTATTCAAATTAACATATACGAGAAAGTAACTAATAAATACATGATAATTTATTAAAAATCTAAACCCTATCCTAATTATAAGATTTCCATAAAAATAATAAGGAGACCCTCAACAACATTAATAAACTTAGAGATCTATTCATGACATCTTGTGATAGTACTTCTATCACCAATACGGAAGGCCATTTCACTTATATCAACAAACCCGTAATTATGAAGAGATGGCCAACTTATAATTAGACTTGAATTAACCATTATTAACCTATCTCTTCAAAACTTGGTAGATTAAGACTTATATAACATTAAAATGTTCTAATTTTATATAACATGAATAGTGTGTGACATGGCAGAAACATCTGTACGATCCATACGTTGTAAGTCAGCAAGTGACAGTTGAGCTTTCACTGGCCCAGAGATCAAATAGCTTTCCATGTCGAGATGGAGCTTGAGCTTGCAGATGTGTCGTTGGGAAGTCAAGGAAGTTGACAGGAGCAGAAGAGCTTTGGCGTTGATTACTTGGGCATCACAATCACCAAATCTGACAGTATATTAAAAATTCTACTGCGGTTAGTGATTAATGATTTAATCAGCTCTGAGATATGTATTTAAAATTCTTGCAAGTACTGATTCAACTTTCAACATATTTAAAGGGAAAAGAACTCCCACGCAGACATGTTATCAACGAAAGGACTGACAAGGATATTTGGGGGTTATGAATTGACAGATACAGAAGGGCATGGAGCAATTGGTTAGGTGAATTCCTTTTGACTACTTTGTTCTTGTTTTTATGTTTTTATATCTATGTCTAGGAGCACAGAGTTACTATAGTTATTTCTACTTGGAAAGTTTTTGAGAGATACAGTTACTACCCACAGTTCTATCTGAAATTTTTGACCTTGTTCCACAAGTATGAAGAGATATGGGCCAGTAATTGTATTTTACTGATAGCATACAGAGTGGGAAGGTCGATTAAGGCTACAAAAGCACCAATCTGGTGAATTGTTTTACATTGTGAATGTGAAGTTTTCAGTTTGGGAACTACTGATAAGTAGAATAAAATAGCCGTGGACAGCGAGAATTATTATCAGTTTTTGAAGTATTTATCTCATATATAACAGTTGGATATTATGATGATAGTTTGCGAAGTTTAAATATGAACTGGCACATTAGATAAGCTAGAACTTTTTCTTTTATGAAAAATACAAGTACTGATTCATGAAGTTAAGTTTTCTATTTAAAAATATACTCCAAACATACACAACTTATCAGATGTCCTGAGTTAATGAAGTGAAACATTTGTATCTAAAACCGAGAGCACGATTATTATAAGTTTTTGGTTTTTAAAAGAAATTAGTAATAAAATTTGTTATTCAAAATGAATTATATATATATATACCTGAAACTTTTAAATATTTAAATTCTACGTATTATATAATTAAAGCTTTGTTTTCCAGAAAGACTATCACAAAAGATTCTGCAAAAACATCAAATACAGACTACAATACAAATTAAAATCTATTCTTAACCATGCATATATAGATGTGTGTATATATAAACACTCGTCGCAGTGACAAAATTTTCACGTTTTTAACGAGCGATATAATTTTATTCCATCTTAATTTACAGTGGCTTGTGACGTTAATCAAATAAATCTCAAGGGATTTTTTGGATGACAATGATATGTCTAATTTTGGCAACCACAGGTTGATATGCTTTCAAATTGTGCGGAACAATACCGCCCTTTCCATTAATAGTATACTCGAACACAGGTTGTCAGGTGCTCTTGGTGTATAATCTGGCTAGATAACATATCTTTCACTTTACTCCAAACTCTAAGTCGATGATTTCCATAGACTCCTCATAAGCTCTCGGTTGATGAATCTACAGTCCCCGGGCGTCCGATACGCTGGGCATAATGTGGGTTGCCGCCTTTTTCAGGCAGGGTCAGCGACATAATGCCTACAAGTAGGGCAGGAAGAATGGGATCGAAGCCATTTATCTACACATTCCATGTGAAAGCCATGGTTGCAGATAGGCAAGACTCTCACACCTTCTCCTTCCACGAATTCTGCGAAGCAAATAGCACAATCCGTTGCAAGCCTTTCCATCGATTTGCCATAGATGATAAAGGGGAGTGCTTCTATGGATTTCGCCTTCATACCGGTATTAGCTCGTCTATTGGCCATGTAATCGTGGCATGACCTCCAAATGTAGTTCCATGGAACGATTATAGCAAGTCCCGCCACCAATATCACTGTGCACAGCAATGCAAAAATAACAACTATCATACTTTCAGTCATATGGGGACTAATCACCGCTTGTGTACTTTCGTATGACAGTTCCACTGGCGCTAGCATATCGGTGGCGGCCTCTAAAACCATTCTTCCCTCTGTAATTGAAAGAACAACCAAATCCTTCAGAGTTTGTTAGTTAACGGACAATAAAAGACTCGTCAGACAACGATTTCATAGAGGGCTCATTCTCTCACTCCAACTGGAAACGAAATTCAGAAATACAATACAGTGGTCGGGACAGGGACAGAGTAAGAGTGAGTGCTTGCCTGTTTCTTTGGGATGAAAGATCTTCAAATAGGCTGGGAACCAAAGGAACGCTGGATTGAAAGCTGTAAAAGCGAGTTTGATAATCTTTGAAGATTGTCCTCTTGTTAAATTTTAAGCTAAAGAACATCCACGCACCTCATCCATTTGAAGTGAATACACCAGCCATACTTATATCCATTTCATTCTTAAACAAAGAATATAGCCTATAGGTAATCTAGGATGAACCAGTAGCCTCCATACGATCACAATCTTCTACGGTGGATTGCGGTTTTAAAAAGTGACTGCACGTGGCAAGACATTACAAGGCAAAGAATTGTTAGTGTGGGTAGTTGATCCAGCCGTACAATGATATATGAAAAGTGCAGCTCGGTGGGAGGGCACCTCCATTTTTAATATAAAATATTGAAACACCTAAATATGCACATGCATAAGTGAATGGCAGAGGCTTAGAGTCAAGGACAAATTTCCTGTTTCATTGGACACATTTCATGTTTGATTGGTAAATCTTGATATGTTAATGATTGTCTTGGTGCTTTTTATTTATTCTCATCCTAAAGAACAATATCAGAAAGATAGGAAACCAACTATTGATTCATGTATATTTACGTCACAGCGCTTTTTCGCCGAATATATTTTTTTAACATTAAATCATTGATTAACTCAATGTATATTTCCGTGAAGAGGCTGACATTATGGAATCCCCTACCTGTAATATCGTAAAGTGCAAAGCCACTTTCTCAATCCTATCAACATGCGTTGTGTAAGCCAATCAATCGGCCAATAAAGTTAAATCTATATCGAAACCCATCGAAATGCGCGTTTTCGTTTCAATTTCAGGACGGAAGGCATGATTGTTCGAGCATCATAATTCTACATTGATTGGATTGCAATTACATGGTTCGGGAGTTAGTACCACATCTGGAAAACGTTCAGCCCTTGATCGAGCAGAGACTAGGTAATGTTATCGACTAGCAATTGCATCAAAAGGTGCAAAGGCAGCCCTTGATCGAGCAGAGATTAGGTAATGTTATCGACTAGCAATTGCATCAAAAGGTGCAAAGTAACAATGGAGGAGAGGGGATTTATACATAATACTTGAAATGATGTAAAGTCCTAGGTACTAAGGAGCTAGGCTTCTGTAATTCAAGAAGACTACCCACAATCACCTCAATGGATATTTCTCTCTCTTTTGCTTGGCTTTTCTCCAATTCAAAGGAATTATTAGAAATTAAAATTGCTAATGCTACAGAGTGGAGTCATAGGTTATATGGTAAGAGAAAGCCCTAATAAGATGTATATTTGCTGTAATATAAGAAATTTAATGGAATTGAGATAAATACAAGATAGAAAAATTTTGGTTAAAGGAATGAAAATGGATGCAAGGAAACTAATGGATATTAATCATGACATAATGGAGTTATGCTATGTTACTAAATGGATGGACTAATTTATCATATCACAATTACATCAACAAAGGAGTTAACGGGATGAAACATTGCCTTTTCCATGCTACTTCATTCCCATCTAATAACTTGGAGCTACAACAGGCCATCAAAATTTCGAGTCTACAATCATCCCCTACTTAGAAAACTGTAACTACCATCCCCCAAAAAATTCTTGATGATAGTCTAATTACTAACGAAGTCAAGTCTCCTGCATCTCAAAAACAATGTCGCCACTGCAATGAGGACTTGAGACCTTGGCATCGGTTTCGCCTCAGCCATGATCGCCACCCCCACCATCACCACAAGATTGCCTTTCGCTGCACCCTCAAGTCTGTCACTATTCTTGTCCTTTCTACCTTATCCTTTTCACTGTGTATGAATGTAAATATATTATTTCACAGTGACATGAAATATAAATGGCACATTCACCTTGCGTGTCATATGCATGTGGGTAATTATAGTATTTGACATTGATATGGAACATAAATGGCTGATTCATTGTACATAGCATGTGATGAGCATGAGGGTAACAATACCATTTGTATTTGACATTGACATGGAACACAAATGGCTGAAAACATATCGAATTATAAAGATGCAAACACGTTTGAATTTCACTGTACAGAGCATGTGATGTACATGAGGGTACAACAGTCTGCCATATATTTTCATAATTTCCTCCCTCTGCTGCATAAAATAATTGGTGCATAGTGGTTTATTTAAAGGAGAAAAAAAAATTAAAATACAACGTTTGACATTGACTTGGTGAAATATTAAATGGTTGCGAACACAAAATTACCAATCACCTAATTGAAATTTCATTTGATTACGATGTTGATCAACTTTTTGTTTCATCTTGTTTTGTACTTCAACCAAGTTTTTCTTCGATAGTTGGAGAACCTCTAGTTGTTTTTCTATGTGATCCTCCATTACTTGAACGTTAACTTTCCCTCTCATGGATGATGTAATTGATGGAGGATAATATCCATAAAGTGGCATAATAAATGCACAGATTTTGAGTAAAGTATGGATGTGTTAGAACACCATTTTGTTAAGGGTAACAAACTTGACCCATTGCATCTACTTATTAGATGCAAAGCAATAAAGATAACCTTCTACAAAATTATTCATAATCTCAGTTTTTCCATTAGATTGAGGATGGTAACATCAATTATAAACTAACTTTAGTACCCCAACAAGAAGACAAATTAGTCTAAAAATTACCCATAAATTTTGAATATCAATCACTTTTAATAATCTTAGGTTTCCCTATCACTTTCGAACCATTTATATCTATGTTACACAATTGTACTTGTTTTAAGATGGTGTAATTGTTTTAAAATGATGAGGAAAAAGGAAAAAATAAGCATACTTTTTGAAAAAATTGGATATCAATCACGAGTTTCGCAATAACTTATGAACTATTTGTCTCTATATTACATACTTGTACATATGTGTATTTATATGTATATTACATACTTGTTTTAAAAATATATATTACATACTTGTACATACATGTATTTATATGTATATTACATACTTGTTTTAAAAAGATGAGAAAGAAAGAAAAATTATAAAATGATGAGAATCAAAGTTTAAAATGAGGAGAAAGAAAGGAAAATTAAGCAGCATACTTTGTTAGTAAAGTAAATCCACCACAATCCTCATAGCAATGTTTATGTCAATTTTTTGGTAAACCTGCAATAAAGATCTTCTCAACTTGGTATGAATAATGAAGAAACATTATGAATGTTGATTTTATGATTCCAAAGGTTGATTTTATGATTCTCCGCCCAAAGGAATTATAATATTTTTAGAAAAATAAAGGATTTTTGACATAGGGTAAGGTAAGTTTTCGATGTATATTAAGTTTTTAGAAATCATGAATGTCTATGTGTTCTTAAAAAAGAACTCTATATTTGAGACGAATTTATTTGGTACAATAAGGTCATCATCTTGTTGTTAGGTACGATTTGATGCCTAACTTATACTTCTATTCAATTAGCTTCAGCTTGTAGGATGGAAAAATGCAAAAGTAAGGCATCAGTGTTTAGTACTTTCCTTGAATGCAATTTCTTTCTTTACTCAATGGAATTTTAGTTTTTGTATTTCGATTGAAGCCTATACATGGTTTCTCTTTCGCAAATATTACAGTTGTAATTTAATCCTCAATCCTCAAATCCCTGTACAAATTTTGTAGGTATTGAGTCTGTTTCTTCTTTTTAGCTGAATCAAGCTACGAAAGGACAGTATAGTTTCTGATTACTCCCACAAATATGGAAATTTGTTGCAGATTATCCAGAGCCATATGCACACAGCCTGGATGATTGTTAGTTACTGCTGCCTCCAAATATACGAAGAAAATGTACTCAAAATAACACTTGGAAGTACTATACTCCTCTTTCTCTGCATTCAAAACCATATGCAGGGGATTCTCGCGTTGAGGGCGGGATTCGATCTTTGTCACTTTTATGTTTTTTAAAGCGAATATTGACAATGCCATGGACATATTAGTTGTTCCCTCTTTCAGAAAGAAGGCCAATGTCGTCTTTAACCCTGATACCGTAGAAGAATTGTTGTTAGGGTTCTTTTTGGTGAGAATGAGAAATCTGGTGGTGTTGGAGGAATTGTCCTGCATTTCTTCTTCCACCACTTGAAGACCATATTCCCGCCTGGAAATCGCACTACCAATGACGACCGTGTCGTCCATGTGGTTTTCCGCTACGAAACGAGCCGTTCTTGCAGCATTGTTCACGGCCTCCACCTCGATGCCAAGAGCCCCAAGACACCGCTAGCAGTGAGTTAGGGCCTGTGGATGGCTAATGACTTTCTTCAAAGTATGCCTTTTCCCCTCCCCTCTCACTTCCAATAGGCAATGACTTATGGGTAACAATATCTCACCCATGACATGGAGATCGGGACATTGTAGCATGAAATCATAGTTCCTGCCGATGACTCCGTCCACTGAGTTCTCCATAGGCACCACTGCTCGATCAGCGGTGTCTGACTCCATTACCTCAAAGGCAGACTAAATTTCCCCTTCACAAGGGAGGGCATCACACCTCTTGAAGGTTTTAATCGCGACCTCTTGGAAATACGAACCACACACACCCTGAGACGCCACTCTCACCAGCTTGCCCTCTAACAACGACCATGTCCACATGGGCTCCACGGGAAGCAACACATCGTTGCTCTCACCATTAAAAGTTAAAGTTCCCTGCCTATAAATTCGTTTAGGTTGATCTAGCACCATCCTCTTATATTGCCCTACATAAGACCCACGATATTCAACTGATATAGGTTTAAAAGGGCTTTTCACTCGATTCGACTTCACCGGATGGTGGGCGGCTCCATTTTCTTGGCGATCGCCTAGCTGCCTAGAGATGTAGAAGGATCTACGTAAAGCACTGAAACCCTCATTCTTCACCTCCAAGGGCACCTTCCTCCCCTTCGGCGGGGCAGGGATATATGAATATCTCAAGGCCATGCCGCCAAATATAAAACAAATCTATATACGAAAACATACCAACCCCTCTGGTTTCAAGGCCGATGGTTCTATTGGATCTATTGTTTGAGGCTCTGATTAATCCAACCCTGACACAAAAAGAGGGAATCAATGAAATAAAAGGGAGTAGGAAATGAGAGAGAGGTAGAGATCTACAAGGACCTCCGCTGATAGATGTTGGAGAAGTTTAGTATTTAAGCATCTATTGGGAAAGGGTTAGGTGGAGAGTTGGGTGCACAGGAAGGTGTTCCAATCTCGACCGTCAAATATACTTAATTTAGTTGTCTGATCGGTGCGACCTTGGACAGAGACAAGCAATAGGAAAATGTCCACGGAAATCAAGCTAATAGGCTAACACCCACATGACTAATAGGTGGAAAATTTTTATTATTTAGAAGGGTGATATGGAATTTCTCCTATTGGCTGGGGTGAGCAGTGTTTGCTCACCCCACTCTAGTAAAGAAGAAGCCTCCAGTGTAATAAAGCCGCAATTCTTATCATTCTTCTGGGCTCATTGCGGTTATTGGGAAAAATTTTCCTGCACTTTGTGTAGTTATTGATCAAGGAGAATGTTTGAAATGATCCATTGAACCCTGACCAATCAACGATGTCAATTCGAATGGCCCTTTCAAGGTAGGGAAGAGATGGACCACTTTTGTAGTTATTAATGAAGGAGAATGTAGAAATGTCCCGTTGAAACCCGCCTAATCAATGATGTCAATTTAAACGGTCCATGCAACGATATGGAAGAGATGGGTTGAGTAGTAGGCTAAATAGGATACATTTTAGTCTTTTTAGATTTTCTCCTATACTTAATTAGAAATAACGAAAATAATAAGATACATTTTAGTCTTTTTGGATTTTGTTCAAAACTTAATTAGAAACAAGGAAAATAATTATTTAAACCTTTTGAATTTATTTTAAATTAGAAAATATTATAATATTGTAAAAAAAGGGGCACTAAGGCATCAGTGTGCTGAAAGGCACATTATATTGAAGTATTCTTTGATAGTGAAGAGGAAGAGGAAGAGGAAGAAGAGTTGGAAGGAGATACCAGTGATGTGGCACCAGGAGAGGATCCACCACCACCAAGAGGTGGAAATGGAGCATTTTCTCCAAGTGGAGGAGCCCTTGCAGCTTTGCGGGGAGTTCCCAAGTATCTGACATTGAGAGTCCGAGGCACTGTTTAGGGGCAACAGGAGTGGGTATTGATAGATAGTGGGGCTACCCATAATTTTATTAATACCCAACTAGTGCAGATGAGAGGCATTCCCACAGATGATTTTGAAGGATTTTGTGTTTTGGTTCCAGGAGCTAGAACCATGCTTTGTGTGAAGTATGCTCTGACATTAACTGTACTTTGGGGACTTACACATTGATAGATCACTTCTTTGTGGTCGATATTCTAGACACCAATGTGATATTGGGTGTCCAATGGTTGTTCACACTAGGAAAGATCACCACAGATTGGGAGACTTTGGATATGGAATGGAGAGATAAGAAGAGTGGTAAGCGCCAAATGATCAAAGGCATGCACACCTATACACCTCAGGTAGTCTCAGCACATAGGATGGAGGCTTATTTGCATAGAGGAGACATACTATGGGCAGTAGAACTGCGTATGTGAGAGGTAGGAGGCAAGGGTACACCAGTCCTCTTGGATGTGCAGTCTATTCTAGACTGTTATTCTACAGTATTTGGGGACATACCACCGGGAAGGCGACTGGACTGGGGGTTTGGACATACTATTTCATTGGAGCACGAGATCCAAGCAGTGATCACCACACTCTATAGGCACCCCAAAGCCTATGGGGATGAGATTGAAAAAGGTATTCAGGATCTCTTGGCTTTAGGACATATCTGACCCAACACTAGTCCTTTTGCTTCTTGTGTTGTCTTGGTGAAGAAGAAGGATGGTACATTGAGGATGTGCATTGACTATAGGGCCTTGAATAACAAGACAATGAAGAATAGGTACTCGATTCGTAGGATTGATCAGCTGATGGATGAGCTGAGGGGATCAAAGTTCTTTTCAAAGATTGATTTGAGGTCGGGGTATCATCAAATCAAGATAAGGGATCAGGATATCCACAAGACTGCATTTAGATGTCATTATGGCCACTTTGATTTCTTGGTGATGCCATTTGGGCTTGTTGGAACACCTAATCCTCCATGGGTAGGTGTGGAATGCGAAAAGTCACAATGGAGTCCAAGTGACCTTGGAATGTGAAACCAAGAGTCACACAATTGTATTATAAATGTACATCATGTATAATGGAAAAAATAAAAGAGCTACACACTTATCTTTCATTGTGTGTTGAGTTTCTTGTTTTGTGTGTGTTTATCTTTCTCATACACCATGTGTGTGTTTAACATGGTGTTTAACATGGTATCGGAGCTGATATGTTCATAACCAGCTCAACCTGGAGTGAGCCATTTTTGTTTATGGCCTGTGCATATTTGCAAAAATTCTTGGCATTGTTGCAGCATTTAGAGAGTTTCTGTAGTAGACATTTTTCCACATTCAAAAAGGTGTTTTGAAGATGAGCAGCAGTGGTTTTGAAGAAGAGCAACACTACGCATCTGAAGGTTCTCTAAATTCTGATTTTTTATCTGCAATTTCTGCCTATTAAATTCTGCATTTTGAAGAGCTGTTGGAATAGTGTTTCAAAGTGGGTTTATGAAAGGAAAATTTCTGAGTTTTTCATTGAAAAAATTCTGCAAATTTATGGTGGAACAATCTCTGCAAATTATTCTACTATTTGATCATTTTACTATATATTTGGAAAAAAAATTTGTTTTGAAGACTAAAATCCAATGTTGCCGTGTTACTGCTCTCAGATTTTACTTCTCTGCTGTTTTAATTTTAAAAATAATAATAATTAGATAAATAAAAAATAAAAATAATTATTTCAGGCCTTTTGGCCTCCCCTACAACTCGACCTGTAATAGCGCCCTCTGCACTATTCTACACTTCAACCCATACCCTTACTCCCTATAAATTGTCACTCCCTAGGCCTTACTGCCTTTCCCTCTCGTATAACTATCTTACACAACTCTCCCTACGCCCTACCCTACACTCTACTACTCCTCACATAGACCCCGCTTGCAGCTCCCTCCCTTACGGCCTGCTCCACCTGCGCCCATACTCCTGGACCGCATCCCACATATGCCTACCTCTACAACCCTCTCCCTACACTCTTGAAACCCCATCTCTCCCCCTCTTCTCCCCTCGCATACGCTCAACACTCACACTACACCCCCCCTCTCCATACACTATCCTACTCCTCTACAGCCTTCCCCGCGGCCTCCTTCCTCACATACGCTCCCTCTCTACACATACAATTGACCCCACCTCGGCCCCTCTCCTCTCGGCATCGACCACACCTAACACTCCATGCCAACCCTTATCAATCCACCCCCGTTCGACCACCTGCAAACAACGCTTACCCTACCCTACGTTCCTCTCACCCCCTCGCACCTTACTAACCCTTACTTCGCCCGTCATCTCCCTCTCGGCTCTCGAATGTCGTCCTCCTTAGAAGACCTCCCCCACCTTACGCCATCCCTACCTCTCTCCCCAACCCCTCTCACTCCACTCTGCCCCTCCCATATGCTATACACTCCCCCACGACATCCGTTGTTCCCCCTTCCCTTACGCATACCTTCTCCCTCTTCTAACTTCGATTTTTAATTTTTAATTTTTTTCAATATTTAAATTTTTTATGCCAGCCTTTAAAATTTCTTAATCACTCCCTCCCATTGTTTAAATAAATTTCCCTTATCAAACAAATTCCATTCCCTTCTAGTTTTTTAATTAATTCCCCCTCCCATTTTTCAATTAATTCCTTTTTTAATTAATTTTTAATTATAAAAAAAAACAACAGAGAGAGAGGAAGAGAGGACAGCAGAGAGAGAAAATGAATAGAAGGAAATGAAGTGAAAATGGACTGAATACATAGAGAAAATTGCAGTTTTGCATTGTGATTTGCGACATTGACATAAGGGTGACTTTTTCTAAAAGAGATTGACATGTGAAGATGAGTTGTTCTTGATGAAAAACAACTCCCTGAAGAAGAAAAATCAGCTACCTTAAAGGCTTTTTGCATAGTGTTTTTGCTACATATTTCTGCAGAAATATTGTATTGAACTGACATTGTATTTCTTCTTCATAGTTGCAATCAGCATATTTTTTACTTTGAGAATTCCCTAGTTGGAAGTTTCTTGAGTCATTTGTAATTTTTGAAAGGAAGTTGTATCACATTGTAAATGGGTGCATTTTCGGTTGAAGCCGACACCTTTTATTTTTTGGGCCTGAGTTGTTGAAAATGGCTAAAATAAATGAGGCATTAGAGTTGTTGAATAACCCGATTCATTCCAATGTTGATGATATGATAAAAATGAGCAAGAATTCTCTTTGTAAGATTTAAAGTTGTTTGCTAGATGCACAAGAAAAGATTGAATTTTTGTAGTTGGAATCTCAGCTTCAACAAGATGAAATTCAACAAAAGAGTCACCATCCTGAACCTATTTTTGTTCAGAAGATTGTGAAGGACTCTCATCAAAAGAAGGAAGATAAAGTTGTAGTTGATCCACATTCAGTTCCTTGCACAAGAGCAGATTTACATGCAGATGCAACAGTTCAACCTCCACTTCTCAAGCCCATCATCAGACATTGGGAAGAGCTTGTCCACAATAAGCACAGAACTAGTCTTGGATATGACAAGGATGTGTCCTTTCATATTCCAGACTACACCAAGCCCATCATATTTCAGAGTGCCAGATTTATGTATGACAGTTCACCTGCAGCTGTTCCAGATCCTGCTCCACAACAACAACAACAGATTATAAAATTCCAACACTGTGATCGAGTTGGCCATATGAAAGATCATTGTTTTGATCTTCATCCATGTAAGAACTGTGGTCGGCACACCCATTATTTAGACAGATGCTTCAGAAACAAGCCTCCTGCAAGAACAAAGATTCATCTTGGATGGATCGCTTATTGGCAATGGGCATCATCAGCCAAGAAGATGTTTAAGACACATGTTACAACATGTTCACAGATATTGAGCAAACTTGCAGTTGATTTTCTCCATCATCTCACCTTGTCCCTGACAGGGGGGAAAATGGTGGTCATGTACAAGCTTCGACGTCAGATCAAGGGAGCCTGAGCCACAATCTCTCATTCGATGTTTAGAGTTGTAGCCAGAGACACAATAGTTCAAGTGAGCCTAAGCCACAATTCATCATTCCAGATTCAGAGATGTAGCCAGAGACACGGATGCCCATGAGCATGCCTTTGGTTGGTGTACAGCCTTAAACCATCACCTTTGGTTCGTGGACAACCTTAAACCATCATATTTGGTTGGTGGACAACCTTAAACCATCACAGGTTGTAGACCTCCCTTCTTTTAGGTTGAAGGTCTCCCTTTCATATATGAGTGACACTTCCTCTAGCAGAAGCCTTAAGCTTCTTGCTAGCTTTTGTTTAGTTCGAGGAAATGCTTCAAGCATTCCAAAGTTGTTGGTCATCCTTAAATCATCACAAGTAGTAGACCTCCCTTATTTTAGGTTGAAGGTCTCCCTTTTTTATGAGGTACAATTCCTCTAGCAGAAGCTTTCAGCTTCTTGCCAGTTTTGGAAGAGTTCCAGGAACTGCAACAAGTTTTGCATTCCAGTGTTGGTGGTCATCCTTAAACCACCTCTTTTTTCCAGCATTTCAGAGAGTTGATTCAGCCCAAGTGCTGCCATGTATACCTTGCAGATTTGTATTACAACTCTCTTCTTGGACTCACACATACACCTTCGGATTAAGGGGGGGAATGTTGGAACACCTAATCCTCCATGGGTAGGTGTGGAATGCAAATAGTCACAATGGATTCCAAGTGACCTTGGAATGTGAAACCAAGAGTCACACCATTGTACTATAAATGTACATCATGTATAATGGAAAAAATAAGCGAGCTACATGCTTATCTTTCATTGTGTGTTGAGTTTCTTGTTTTGTGTGTGTTTATATTTCTCATACACCATGTGTGTGTTTAACATGGTGTTTAACAGGGCTAATCAATGCTCCAACTACTTTTCAGTCTTGTATGAACCACATCTTCCATGGTTAGCTGAGAAAATTTGTGCTAGTTTTATTTGATGAAATTCTTATCTACAGTCACACATGGGAGGAGAATCTGCAGCATAGTGAGACTGTATTATGCATTATGGAGGAGCAACAAGTCTATGCTAAGCTCTCCAAATGTGAGTTTTGGCTCACAAAGATTCTTTATTTGGGCCAAATCATTGGAGTGGATGGAGTAAGGGTCCATGAGGAGAAAATCTGCGCTATTTCATATTGGCTAGAGCCAAAAAATGTAACAGAATTTTGGGGGTTTGTAAGCATGTACACCTACTAGTGGAACTTTGTCAAAGGGTTCTACCAACTAGCAGCACAAATCACATATCTGACCAAGAAAGGAGCCGTTGGTTGGAAAAATAATGTGCAGAGGACCTTTAATAGGCTCAAGGAGGTGATGAGCAGTTGTCTGATGTTGGTATTGCCATATTTCACCCAACCCTTTATGCTAGAATGTGATGCTTCAGGGGAGGGCATTGGAGAATTCTTGATTCAGGGGGGCCACCACATAGCTTTTGAGAGTCAAAAGTTGATGCCTCATGAGAGGATGCATCCCATATATGATAAGGAAATGTTGGAAATTATGCATGCATTGGCCAAATTTAGGCAATATTTGGTGGGCAATAGATTTCGAGTAAAGACTGATCACAACAATCTTCGATATTTTATTGAGTAGAACCAACTACAAGAGAGGCAACAAAAATGGGTTAGAAAAATCAAGGAATATGAATTTGACATTGAATATGTCAAAGGGAAGAGAAATGTGGTAGCGGATGCCTTATAATGGAGACCAAAAACGCTACCATTGATGTCTGTAGACATAGATTGGAAGGCCTAGTTGTTGGTGGAGTATTCCAAGGACTGCTTCACATGTGAGATACTAGATGGGCAAGTGACTGATGAGAGGTATAGAGTGATGGATGAGATCATCTGTTACCCGGATTGGATCTTCTTGAATAGAGATTCTAATCTCAAGGAGAAAATTTTGCATGTAGCACATAATTCACCACTCTCGAGCCACCAAGGTTTCATGAAGACATATCGGGCCATTAGAGAGAGATTCTCATGGAAGGGTCTCAAGGAGGATGTGCTCCAACACATGAAGGAGCGCAAAAATCTCTAGAAAAATAAATGAGAGAATAACCATACTGCAGGGTTGTTACAACCACTTCCTAACTAGAAGGGGAAATGGGAGAGAATTTCTATAGATTTCATTACTGGTTTGCCAGCATTACAGGGAAACGATTGTATCTTTGAGGTCGTTTATTGACTAACAAGGTATTAAAATTTCTTTGCCATCTCTTCAAGATACACTACTTCACAAGTGGCTGAGCTTTTCTTTAGATATGTTTTCAGACTTCATGGTCTTCCTAAGACCATAGTTAGTGATATAGATAACTGCTTCATGGGTGGCTTTTGGCAGAAGCTTTTCCATTTGGTGGGTAACGATTTGACACCGAGTACCAGTTATCACCCCAAAACAGATGGGAAAATAGAGATAGTAAACAAGTGGCTGAAAGGCTACTTGAGAAACTATGTTTCAGGGCAGTAGAGAGCATGGTTTTGTTGGCTCCACTTGGGAAAATATTGTTACAATACGACATTTCATATGTCGATCGGTATGTCTCCATTTCAGGCTCTATATGGTTATTATGCTTTATCATTTGTTGATGTGATGTTTGGAGCAAGAAAGGCTCCTAGAAAAAAAGAGTGGATCCAAGAGAGTCAGGATATACTCCGTGCTCTTAAGGACAACATTGCTACATTAAAAAATCAACAGAAGTTGTATGTCGATCGTGGTTGGGTGGAGAGACAGTTTGAGGTGGTTGATTTGTTATATCTCCGTATTCATCCTTATAAGAAATCTAAGCTGAAGGATAAGGGGGATGCAAAGTTTAAACCCCATTTCTATGGGCCATATAGGGTGATCCGTCGTGTTGGGGAAGTAGAATATGAGTTGGAGCTCCCCATTGGGAGTAAGATCGACAACATTTTTCATGTCTCATGCCTCAAGAAGTCCATTCTATAGCATGTAGTTGCCACTATGGATCTCCCACCTATTGATGATGAGTGCCATCTGGTTTAACTATAGGAATCTACCTTGGATACCCGGGAGAGGCAGCTAAGGAACAAGGTGATTAAAGAATATCTAGTTTGATGGAGGAATATTTCGAATGAGTATGCTACTTCGGACAGAGAGAAGATTTTGCAACATCCATCCTTACAATTGTTTGAGGAGAAGCAACGTTTGGGAGGGGAGAACTGTAATATTCCTAATTATCTTTTAGCTAGTTAGAATATTAAATTTTGTTTTTTCCAATAAGATAGATGAATAAGAGGGTAGAGGAACCCATAAATCTCTTTAGTAGGAATACAACCACTTCTAATGTGAATGTGGATTAGTGCATCTAGATAGGACCAAGATGAATAAACCACTCCTTGGTGTGAATGTCGATTAATACATCTGGATGCGGTCAATTTGACCAAATGAACAACGCAGTCATGGAAGTAGTGGACACAATGGAGGACGACACAGTCATAATGGAGTGGAGTCTCCATGAGAGTAGCATCGTTATTGAGATGGGTCAAGGGGGTGAATTCTCACAAATCATATAAGGAAGGGGACGACAGCCATAGAAAGCATTCTGAATATTGTTTATGTATTGTCTTTTATGACTTTTTGCACACTTCAGCTATTTAGCGAAGTTTGTTGTGTTGTTTAGCACAAGGTTGTTTCCAAGCAGAAATCCCACCCTCATCCTCAGGGGACTTAGAGTGCCCACTCAGGTGAGGTTCTTTGAGCTGCATTTCATAATCCAGCATTAGGCCAATATTTAGTCCCTATCAGCAGCACTGTCTCATTTAGGAATTGTGCAATTGAGGAGGGAAGATCAAGTGGAGGGGTCATAACCACATTTTTTGAGCTTATCATCCAGTGAGGGGAGAAAACCTTCATCCATAAAGTCAATGGCAAGGATTAGAAGCCATTTTCTCATCATATCAGCCACCTCCTAGGAGTCTCCCAACTACAATGTGTAATTCAGCCCTAGGGCTGCATTTTTCATCGTTGGCATTTCCAGAAACCCTTTCTGGGTTATCTTGGAATTGTTCTAGAAAGCCTAGATCTCTGATCGCGACATTTTCTGAGCCGCCAGTAAATAGATCTATGCATTACTAGCTTCTAGCAGCAGTATATTCCAGCAGGATTATGCAGTCATAGCCTCCCAGTAGTTGGTACAGCAACAACATTTCATGTCTTGATGTTTAAGGTCATTTCAGGCTTGTTTTCCCTAGCTTGAGTGCCTCTTTCTCAATCCCTTGCACTTCATTTGTTCTATTGCATATAATAAAATGGCTCAGTGATCTTTTCATGTATTTGATGTGTTGATGTTTACTGCATTTTCCATTTTTATGTTCTTTATTCCTATTTTTCCTATTTGGGAATATTACACATGTTCATTCACTCTCATTTTATTTTAACAAATTTCTCATGAAAACTAACTAGATAGTCAAATGTTACAGTTAAATTCCATATTTGTAAGAGCAATATTTCTTCTATATATTTTGAACAACGCATTTATTTTGGAGGTTGGTTATTGCTTCTTTGACTCCATCTCGTTGACAAGTTGTCATGAAAATATAGATTTGGAAATATATCCATAATTTTGTTCAGGATTTTATATTAATTTATTTACCTTTTCAATTGTGATCTACTACTTGTCATTTTCTATTCAAACTTGAAAGAGCATATTTGAAGATCAAGAGACAATTTCTGTTGGAAACGTTATACAATCTGTAAATTTCACATAATGTAAATCTTTCATATTTATCTTCAAGCTTTGAATGGAATATTTTTTACTAATAATTATCTTTAATGATGTTTTACATGTGACGATTATTTTCGAATTATTCCTTACGACATTTCCCTTGAAACATTTGGTGAAATTGTTAGTTAGGATAATTATATTTATGATAAAAAATATTTGAAGAAGGTTTCTTCATCTAAATTTTTAGCTATTCAAATTCGTCATCACCTCAACTGGAATTATAACATTAAGAAAATTATAATAGGAGGTTGGGAAGCTTATTATGAGCTTGAAAACAATTCTAAGCCCAGTGATCTTTAGGTATGGAGTAAAATTAACTTCCTCTCTGAGGATCTTGTCACCCATGTTATTTTATACGGGTTTGATGTTTTGGGTTGCAGTATATATAAAAAACCTTGGAGGAAGATTGAGTTTCTCCAAAATAAATTTATTACCTACAACGTCAAGATTCAAGGAAATACTCCCTACCCTATCCTCTTGATTGAATCCAACCTTTCCCCCATTTAAAGCATGGCTATGTTTAGGTATATTATGTACAAGAAGAAGCTAAATAACATCGAATATAACAGGTTCACCAAAATATATTCTAACTCTAACAAAAATTCCACCTCCGACTCAAGAAAAGCTAGAATAAAGATTCCCATTCTTGACTCAACCATTTTGGGATAAAGGAGGAGACTATCCTTGAAAATAAGAATAATATTAAAAATACTATTATTTCCAAATTTAAGCATAAGTTGTGGGATGATAAGGAGTTAGAGGGGAAAATGAATCTAAGGTATTATAAGGATTTGATCAACCCAAATATATATAACCATAATTATCTATATTGACTAATGTGGAGAAGAAAAAGAATTTTACTAAGATAAAAACTATTTCCCATAATCTTCAAAGCGAAATCTGATGTTGGTGTATTCCTAGAAAACCTTGGGATGAAAGATTGAATCACCTCTGAGATACTAATACTACTTAACATATAAAGCACCTTCTACTAGATTTCCCATCTCTTACTCACATTTGATCTCATTTCCAAAATATTTTCCACACTACCAACCTTCTGGACTTGTTATTTCAACATAACTACAATGATTTAGGAGCATTTCTCTCCCTTCTTTTTTATCATAGAATTAGAATCCTAAATAGTCCCATTTAATATCTTAGTTTTTAAAGGTCTGATAGGTCATATCATAATTATTGGAGTTTAATCATAATCATAATTTAAGTAATAAGTGTGCGACATTGAAAATTTCAGTATGATGTTTCAAAATAGCTTCAAAACATTCAAAATTGATATTTTAAAATAGTTTAAAAAATTTTGAAATTATTTCAGAGGTGTGTAGTCTAAATAGTATATGTAATGATTTTTTAAGGAGATTTTTTTTTTATATATTGAAATCTTGCTTGAAATTGTATCGCGTGATTTTGGTGAAAAAGGTTGTTACACTTATAAGTTAA
Organism: Pinus albicaulis; assembly: GCA_034641835.2. Classification (NCBI taxonomy): domain Eukaryota; kingdom Viridiplantae; phylum Streptophyta; class Pinopsida; order Pinales; family Pinaceae; genus Pinus; species Pinus albicaulis. Next base: position 889,894,986 of record CM076583.1, on the reverse strand, counting down.
AATATTCCATACCTATGTATTCATATAATATATATTATAAAATAACATATGTATAAGGATCACTTTTGTATATTGAAAAAAATTAAATGATTATAACTTTTATTTATTTATTCTCTTTTGAAGGCATAGAATGTACAACAATCAATTTTTTATTTTTTTTGAGTACAACAATCATCATCTCATTCCAATGATGAGAAGGAGTTTGAAAAGACTATTTCTAATTTTTTTTTATAGTTTAAAGATGATATTTTGTCAATTTTGTTTGAAATTTATAGAGGATTTTTGTATTAACTGAGGTCTTTAATTTCTATTATTGAGTGATATGGCATAGATCTTAGGAGAATCCATATCTAAGTGGCTAGGGTTTTCCTAGGTGTCATCGAATCCTTTGTTTGTAGGTCCAAAATGTAGGGCCAATAACAAGATCTATGATTGAGTTATGAATATTTTAATATTGGGTTTCTGTCAATTGGGAAAATCATAAACCCTCAGATATTTTTTACTATGGAAATGGGTATTATGCATTTCCTTCTGGAAAAAAAAGGTAGAATCTAGATCTATAAAGTAGATCTTTATTTCATGGGTAACAAAGGTATCCTTCTCACTCATTGGTTTATGGAATTTAACCCCATGATGGAAATATCCTCTAAAACTGTGAGCGTCATATTTCCTTATCTCCCTCTTATTTGGTAGGAAAAAAACATTTTTAAGGATATATAAGATAGTATGGGTTTATTTATCACCAATTATACGATGCATGGGAACAATCTCTCATATGCCATAATTTTTGTAGAAATAAATTTATCAAAAGGCCTCCCTAAGGTGAGTCAAATAAATATGGATGAATGGTATGACATTCAAGATTTTTATTAAGATAAATTTCCCTTCATGTGTAACTTTTGTCATGAGTATAGTTAATTTACAATTTTTTTCCCAAAATATTTACTCTCTTGAACTTCTCCAGACCCATCACATCCTCCTAAAGAGGAGCAAGAAGAAAATAAGAAAGCATTCACACTGGTGAAAAAGAAACACAAGAATCATGGATATAAGAACTAGTAGAGATGCAGTGCCAAATTTCTACATAAACCCCTTTTTAATAATAGTTTTGAAGCCATGAATATATCTGAGGCTAAAGATGAGAATCATGAGATCCAAGTGGATCAACGAGTGCCAAATCCTCCTAATTGAGAAGATGAAAAAGGCTCAAGTTAGAATTATTCAAAGAATACATACATGGTGTGAAACATTTCTCCAAAGGTTCATTTTGAATCTAAGGGTGAAGAAGAAAATAGGGGGACTGAAAATATGGTCACATAATCATACTCTTATCCTTCATATTTAGAAGTTATTAAAAATTAATGTTTCCCCCCAAAAGTAATAAGAAGCACGGAAGATCATAGTAGAAAGAACTTTCTTCTTAATTATAACACGCTCCTCCCACATCTACACAAGTAACTGACCAACCTGGGTAAACATGTGTCAAGAGTCTAATATAATGAGATTCAAACCTATGTGACCTTAAGGAAGTGGAACCGACGAAAACACAACATAAAAGCCTTGTAAAACAACAATAACACCCCTAAGAGGTAGCCCAACCTTTCAAGAATCTTATCCCTATGTCACACTAACCTTTTGACCTATTTGAGCCATATAAATAGGTAGAGGATTGCAAGCCAACATCCAGGATGTTATATACATAGACACAACATTGCATACCATCTTCTAGGGCCCCAATTATTTCATTATGTGCTAACACCCATGGGATTTGATCCACCTTTTTAGGCCCAGAATCCACTGCTCTGAACAGAACTTCAATAAAAGTTAAGAGATGATAAATAAAAATACGAAAGTGATATGAAAGCAATCACATCAATAAAAAATCATCCAGATCCCTGTTAGCCATGACAAAATTTTTGTCAAACATGTCACAAGCATTGAAACTACAGGTGTAAACAAGAGATATAAGCATATGGGTCTCATACTTATTTGAGAATCATTATGAAGAATTGATCCCTTACATCATTAGCTGCAACACAATCTATTTTAACATAATACAATGTGAATTCATTTACAAGAAAAAACATGGAAAGAGCCACACATCATCACTCTCAACATACATCCTTATAACCAACATAAAAAAGACAAAAATACCATGGATACAACAGAAATAGGATCCATATATAAACCAATAAATTTATACATCAAATACCAAAGGAATTAGATTCTCATTAAAGAAGGTGAAAACCAACCGAATATGGGACTTTCACATTCCACCCAACCATAGATTGGTTCATCCAAGTCTCTCTTTAGCAAATCACCCCCATGCCATATTCTAGGCATGAATGTGGGATCTCATAAAACACATTAATCACAACCAATAAAGGGCTTCCAAAATAAAAACCACCTCAACCCTCAACCAGTGAACCCGCCTCATGCAAGTACATCACAACCATCATGGATTGATCTCTATCCAAGATTCTCCAAGGCTCCAAAGTGGTTTTTTCAACCAAGGATCTAGGAATAGTAACTCAACCCCATCCTTTTCAAGGCCTCAGAGTGTTTGTCCAACCAAGGCTCTAGAACTAGTAGCTTTACCCACCTAGGGCTCCAGAGCATTTTTGCAACCAAGGCTCCAGGACTAGTAACTTAACCCAAAAAATTTCATCGGGATCTAGAGCGTTTGTCCAAAAAAGGATCCAACATCTAATGACTCAGCCCAATCGCTAAAGGAATCATGAGAACCATCCAGAAAAAAAATTAAGGGAAATAAACCCACAACACCATGGGTATCTAGGAAATGGCAAGGTTAAGAAAATATATTGTCAATCCAGGAAACACTGCATGCCAATGACATATAATTAATAAGAAACCACATGTATACACCATGCATGCCAAAACAAGTGAGGAAAACATACATGAAATTGAGTATCTGTAATCAAAACCCATTGTAGTTGTTGATCCTAATGTATGCTTGCACTTTTGTCATATTCCTTTGCCTTCTTGCTCCAAATCACCAAGAGTCCATAGTCTCCAAGAGTGCTCCAAGAAAACTCTAAGTATGCAAGAGTAGGAGAGAGAGAGAGAGAGAGAGAGAGAGAGAGAGAGAATAGAGTGAGAGCCATAAGCGTGAGAAAAATTCTTTCCCCGTGATCCTCATAATCCTTTTTATCAATGAGGCCTATGTTTTATTCAATTTTCATTATTCTCTATCATTTTCCTCCTCACATGCAACCTGTGACCTTTCCCCTCCTTTTTCTCTTATTTTCCATTATTTTCATAAATAAAATGAAAATTAATGCCTCATGCCTTTCCAAATCTTTTTCCGTTGCTTTTGCCAATTTTATTTAGCCATATTAAACTGAATTAAACTTAATTGTGTCCCATCACAATGGTATTATATATTTTTATATGATTTTTTACTAGGTTTGTTACAAAACCCACCCCCTTGGGGGAATACCATCCTCAATGTTCAATGACACCTATAACCAGGAAGACAGTTGAAAACAAAACATAGTGCCCATGGAGCTTTATAGCATAGATTGTTGTAATATTTACAATGAACATATGCTAAAACATGACAATCATATAATTTACTAGAGCTTTATAACACAATCATTAGGGTATTTATAATAGCAACGAAATTTGATTCAACCATAAAATAATCATATTGTCTATGGAGATTTATAAATTCATATTGATACAATATTTACAATAATATACACATATACACATTTGATCAACCTGTTAATAAAGGGATATGATGCATGTATCAATCAACCAGGGAATCCAAAGGCTCACACCTCCACCCTCAAAATTAGAAATTAGGATTCACCTCCTTCCGAGGAAGTCCAGAGTCCACTTCCAAAGTAAAAACTACGTCCCTCCACCACTTGTCCTCTAAGCGAACAATTACTGAGTCATTCTTCTAGGGAACACTCCCAATGTGCATCTGATTCCATCTAGAAATGTTAATGACAAAAAAAAATCCATCCCCGAACTTCCTTTCTCTGCTACACAATCCCTTGGGAAATAAATTCACCCCCTTCCATGTAGTCACTCACCTTCCAAGTTCCACTGACACCCCAATATCTTGTAGTCCATCCATAGGAAAGGCTTCCTCACATTGGTAGATAAAAAAACCAAGGCATATACTTGCCTCAAAACCCTCATACTGCTCGTAGCATGTTCATGGAAATAAATGGGAAATATTGGGTAAAATTGTCCCAAAATGGCCATACTACTAAAGTGCTTTACTAACATACTTTTGTCTATTTCAATTCCTCCTATTGTTGCTGCTAATGCTTTCAATCAATTTTAGCCACCCAACTAGGAATTTATGTGCTTATTGTGTGAAGCAAATAACTTACATTAGATTATAAATAAATTGAAATATATTCACATCATACCTCATTGGTAGCTCATCAATAAGGTACACTTGCAATTTTATTCACTTCATTTCACAACAAGTCACACCATCTGTTCAATCAAATCATCATGTATAAACATATCACATACGATTATCTCAAAACACAACCATCATAGGTTAAAATCATGAATCACATGAAATAATCATAAAAAATAATCATAAATTACATGTAACCATTATAATTCAAAATTTTATATCACATTCATAATATAATTGAAATAAAATGCTAATATTTATCCTTCATCGGTCCTAATTTCTCCCATTGTTGTTTTTGTACACACAGAAAATTATTTACCACACTCGGAAAACATCCAATTCCTTCTCTTCAAGAGCATACAGATAGAAATATCATACACCACAACAAGTATACCCACATACGACATAAAACACCATACAATTCATGCATCCACACCGGAATATAACACATACACCTACACCTGTTGTATAGTACAAAAAAATACATACGCCTACATCAGCATACAACACATACACCTACACCCAATGTACAATACAACATAATACATATACACATAGATACACAAAGTACAACACAATGAATACAAATTTCATGATACCACGAATACGCCATGTGCATACATAGTATCGCATTGTTATGCAACCAACTCACAAAATCGAAGAAAATATAGATGAACGACTTAGAAATAAGGCTCTTCAAGGGGGAAAACTACTTTACATTACATAAATTAAAAAAATTTGGAAGATACAAATAAAAAAACCTACTTTCTATATATAGGGGTCTAAGGGGTTCCAACATAATCATAACCTACATAAAGATAATAATGTAAAGGGAAAAAAATAACAATAGTGGGCTTCTATTGGGCACAATAAAAAAAATATGGGGACTACATGGGCACAAGAATAACAATAAGGGGGATACATTAACAATCAAAATAAGGGGCTACACTAGTATTATAGGAACCTAACATGCCCCTCTCCTTTAAAACCGTTTTCTCTCCAACAATTGAGTAGTTCTTGATGCTTACGTCTAAAATTCTCATCCTCCCATGTGGAATATTCAACAGATAATTTCTTCCACTTGATGAGATACGATGAAATTGATCGATTTCATAACTGTTGAGTTCTTTTTTTCATGTCTGATTCAAGTTCCAATATTAATTTTCCTTCCTCACCAAGTTCTGGAAATATTATTAGAACTGGGAGTCTACTACTTATAAACTTCTTTAAGCATGAAACATTTAAAACTAGGTGCACTCGGGAAGATGCAGGAAGCTCCAATTTGTATTCCATAGTACCAATCTTTTGCAACACCTTGTAAGGACCATAGTATTTTGGTGATAATTTATTATCCTTCTTAGCTTGCTTGAGGGACATTTTCTTGTATTGTTATAGCCATAAAAATACTGATTCGCCTACATCAAAACTTCTTTCGCTGTGATGTTGATATGCATGTTGTTTCATTCGATTCTACGCCAAAATTAGGTTATCGTTTAAGAATTTGAGAACTTGTTTGTTGATGCTCAATGTGATCTTCCACTGCTTGAACTTTAGAATTTTATCTTAAATATGATTTCAATGTTTGAAACTCTAGTGAGCATAATTTTGGAATTACACCTCGTTGTTCTTTCTTTATAAGATTTTTCATGTCATTACAGTTGATTATATTTCCTAGTTTCCCTATGAGACCCATTAATTAAACTTCATTTCCTTCCCAAAAAAGAATCAAGAAAATTTCTTGAAAATTAAAGCTATCGTACCGAAATATTTTAACCATTGAACTCCTAGTACAACATCAACACAACCCATTGGAATGGAAAGAATTGGGCTATTAAGTACATACTCCCCCATGATTAGCTTTATATTAGCACTTTCCATCTAAATTTATAGTTCCTCCATTTTCAACCATCACTTGAAACTCCCGTGCTGGATATAGAAAGTAATTCAATTCCTTTGCTATCTTACAATGAGTAAAATTATGGGTACTACCTTAATCAATCAACACTATTACCTTTTTCTTCTTCATATGTCCTTCTATCTTGAGAGTTTGATTAGTGGTAATTCCTGCCAATGCATTACAAGATATGGTCAGATTCATTTATTATTTCTCTAAGGTCGTTTCCTGGTGTATATCCTATTCTTTTAAAGTGTCTTGTTCCTTTTCTTCCTCCTCTTCACAATCTATATAAACTAATTTATTCCTAGCACACTTATGACCTTTATTGTATTTTCTACCACAACTATAACAAATCCCTTTAGCTCTTTTTTCTTCCAATTGTTGTGGTGTCAACCTTGTAGGTTGTGGGAGTCTAGGAGTAGCAACACTTCCATCTTTATAGTTGTGAGTGATAAGCTTCCTTGTTACCATAAATTTCTTTCAATTTTCCTTGCCAACATGAATTCCTTCTCCAATTATTCACGTTCCCAAAGGAAAACCTCATGCTGAATTTTATCCTTTAAATTCCCTATGAAGACATCAATCCTATGCTTCTCTAGAATATCATTTACCCTTATATTCAATTTTTGTAAGTCCTCAATGTGCTCCATCATTGAACCCTTTTGTTTGAGATTTATCAATATGCTAAATAAGGTGTTTCTCTTTGTATCCACACAATATGTAATCATTTCCTTTGTAAAAATTGACCAAGTAACAATTTGTTTACGAGAGAAAATCCATCAATGCCATAAAAAATTATTGCATTCTAAATATAAAGTTGCAATGCACACCTTTTGTGTGTTTTTCACATTATGGAGATCAAAATATTGCTCCATATAGTATCCATGTTACGAAATCCTTTCCATCAAACTTCCTCACATCTATTGTTGGAATATGGTGGGTCTTCAATACAACATTAGATTCTATGAAATCATGATTAAAACTTCTTTTTTTCTCATCATGAATTTCCTCTACTACCTTTCCTCCATTAGGAATATTTTCTTGTGGCAACTTTGTTAATCCTTCCTTCAAACATTCAAGTTTTGCTTCTATACAATTGATATTATCTTTCATCCTGACCATATTAGCTTCCATACAATTCTTGAAACCATCCATTTTATCTTCTATGTATTCTTTTAAACCAACCATTTCACATTTTAGTTCATCTTTGGTTACTCTTTTTTAGAGCGAAATTGGTTTCACTTGGTCCCGTAATTTCGATATATCATGATACAATTATTCCTATTCATGCATAATAGTAGAGATTTATGAGGGATTAATGGGTGTTGAATTATTTTTGGAAGGTATTTTAGAACCTAACACTAATATCTATGCTTCAATATGCCCTTGGAATCATTTCAAACTGATTTTTCAAACAAATGTTATGCAATTTAAAACGAAATACACACCCTTTTCTTAATTTTATGGAGCTCGGTATTCGAGTTGATGTATCTCTGTGATTTTGGGTCAATAATATTTCAACTTTGGTCTTGTAGTAGCCCTATGAGTCTTCTTTCTAATGCCATAGGTCATACCTAATTTAGATTCTTCAAGGCAAAGGTATATCGGGTCTCCCACGATGACCTGATTATAGAATATTTCAGTTTAGCGAACTTGTACGAAGTGACACGTGTCATTGTTTCGACCTTCGGATCAGAAATTGATACAAAAGAAACTATAATATATTCAATTTATGTCTCTTTTTACAGAATTCAAATATGATGCCTGAAGCGAAATATATGACGATTTTCCCTCACTCACCTATTTGAAACTGAATTTTGGAGCCTGCAAAAACCCTAACTTTCCATGATCATATCTCTGAAAATATATTGGACCAAGCTCGAAAATTCCAACAAAAAGTTCACCAAGATTCCGGTTCTACGTGGTTGAAATTTCAGCTTCTGAAGCTTTGTATAAATTTTTTTATAGTGAAAATTCCAGAATGGCCTATTTTAAGAAGGGAAACCATAGAATCCAAAGCTCTCATACCAAATGTTATGCAACCAACTAACAAAATAGAATAAAAGATAGATCAATGACTTTGAAATAAGCCTCTTTGAGGGGGAACTCCCTTACATTACATAAATGAAAAATTATTGGATGATACAAATGACAAAGCCTAATTTCTATATATAGGAGTCTAAGGTGTCCCAATATAATTAGAGCCTACATAAAAATAGTAATATAAAGGCACAATAGTAAAAATAGTGGGATTTTATGGGGCACAATAATAACAATATGGGGAATACATGGGCACAACAATAACAATAAGGGGGATATAGTAACAATAACAGTAAGGGGATACACAATTATTATAATGAGCTAACATGCTCACAACACAACATGTACATCATGCACACAATACCACATGTATACTAGTAGCATATGCACAACATGTACACAGTGCCATTTTTACATAACACTTCCTACACAATGTGTGCACAACATCACGTGTACATGACACCACCTACACAACGTGTACACAACACTAAATATACATCTCACTACCTGTACAATGTGTACGCAATACCACATGTACACAATATCATATGCACGACATGTACAAGACACCACATGTACACGGTGCCACATGCACGACATGTACATGACATCATCTGCACACAACACCATATGTAGAACTTGTACACAACACCACATGCACATGACACCACATATACAATCACTACAAGGAAAAGACCCTCTAGGGGATGTTTTTGAGGAACCTCTTATAAAAATACCCCAGAAATCCGTTTCTAGTGGAGGTTCCTAGAGGATATTGGCGGGCAGAGTTTTTTGTGGATGTATTTCATCTGGTGCTCTTATCACCATAATATGCTCCGGTGCGTTCAACACGAGAAAGCACTGGTGTGGTTAAAACATTGGAACAACGGACACCGTGCACTCCATACACACCCGCCCTGTGCATTGTATTTCTATAGCGTACAGATACTTTACATAAATTTTGCACTGACGCCTCATAAAAAGCGCGTGAAAACCAAAACCGCCCGGGTCGCCCTGAAATCCCCGCACAACAGCATAGGGTTAAATAAATAAAAAAATTATGGCCAAAAATCTAGACAAAATAGAGGAACATCGGACACCGTGAGCTCCTAACACACCTTCCAGGTGCGTCATAGTACTATAATGCACCGGTGCCTTACTGCTCTTCTACACCAGTGCTTCATAAAATGTGTGCACAAACAAAAACCGCCCAGTGTGGAATAAAGAAAATGCACCGGGGCACCCATAAATCCCGTGCACCGGCAGAGGGTTAAATAAAAAAAAATTACGGCCAAAAAATCACACAAAATATTGGCACACTGGAAATCATGCGCTCCATACACAACCCCCCCCCGGGTGCCTTATATTAAGGAACCACACTGGTGTGTGAAAAATCGCCAGCACCCATGCCTCATAAAAAGCACGTGAAAACAGATACCACCTGGGGCGGAATGACGACAGTGCACTGGGGAGCCCATAAACCCCGCACACTAGAACATGGTTAAATAAAAAAAAATTACGGCCAAAAAGTCGCACTGAACATTGGCTCACCGAATACTGTGCCCGGTGCGTCGTATTACTATAGAGCACCAATACGTTACAACTATGCCACACCAGTGTGTCATAAAATCGCGCAAAAATAGAAATTTCCCAGGGTGGCATAGTGCAAATGCACCGGTACGCCAAGAAAAACCCCGCACACTGGAACAGGGTTAAATAAAAAAAAATTACGGCCAAAAACCCACATTTTTCACTTTTTTCAGTGCTACAAAGCTCTCAAGCACTGGCGCAAGTTATCCTTGTTTGAGCCACCCTGACATCGGTGCTCCCATTGCACTCATTGCACGCACTACTGCTGCGCATTGCCCACCAATCTCCATCTTGAATTTTGTAAAACGGTGGACAAATTTTATTTTTCAAGTTATATAGCCAATATGCCTCCTCGACGAGTAAATGTATAGGTATTTTTCTTGTTTTTCGATAATTAAGCCTTTTAGTGAATTATAATTTCAAAAAACCTTAAAACTAACAATTAAAAAAAAAAAAATTGTCGCGCGGTGCGCTCGAGCCATTCGGCTGGCACCAGTTTGCGGTGCTGCTTGTAAACTTACAGGTTGCACTGCAACTAGTGCTAATGGTATTCGCACTGGTTCCGGGGCGGTATTGATAGGTGCATCGTGTTATTTTAAAAAATTTTAAAAAGTGTGGTGCAGTCGTTTACCAGGCCGCACTGTTGAGAATGTGGGATCGCGACAACTTGGTGCTTTGACAGAATTATCTGCCCCGGGGCGCATAATGTTGTCAGTGCATCACATACCACAATTCAACATTGTCAATAGTTGGGCCTGGTAAACCGGTGCTAAGGGTATCTGCACCGATTCTGGGGTGGTACCAAAGGCGCACCTTGTTATTTTAATTTTTTTTAGAAAAAGAGGTGTGGTCGGTTACCTAGCCACACCGTTGACCTAGTTGAATAGTGGTGATGTGGTGCGTTGACTGAAATAACTACACCAAGACAGCTATTTTTGTCAGCGCATGGCTTACCGTATTTGGCATTCGTCAACTATGCGGCCATTTAAAATATTGCACCGATGACTATGTACGGTGGTAGGAGCGCAGTGCGCTGACTTAGCTATACGCCCCAGGGCATATAGTGTAGTCAGTGCACCGCCCTCCTGACACCACACGTAGTAAATGGTGCACTAAAACATTTTCTGGAGCATCGTCCCCAGTGCGATGAATATCATTAGGTGCACCGTTCCTGATGCGCTCTGTTGAAAGACGCACTGGGACCAGTGCGTGACTGTGTTTTTGACGCACCGACTGTTGTTTTATTTATTTTTCAAAATATATTTATATACGTATATTTCTAAATACATGTCTCATTTAATAAAAAAATTGTGTTTAATATGTCAATCATTCAGAAACGTGAAAGGAGAGAAGAGGGGCAAGAACAACAACAACAGGTGGAACAATATAACATGGTTCACTTGTGGCAGGCACGAGAGAGGGAGAGAGATGTGTACCCTTGCCCTATTACAGCAGCGACGCAGGGGCTCCTAAGGCAGGTAGGCCTCCTCAAGTTCTATGAGGAGGCTACTTCCCTAAAGTCCCATAATTTGTTTTTCAGACATCTTATCTGAAGTTGGAATGCCCAGCAATAGGCTTTCCGGGTTGGTATCAACCAGTGGTATAGGCCCACTGAGGAGGATATATATTTTATTATAGGGCTATCGAGGAGAGGGGTATATTTTCCCTCGTTCTCCAAGGTTCCAGCTATTTGTGTAGTAGGGAGTCAGTTAGTTTACTCCAAGAGATACATTGGAGCAAATTTAGTGTCTCCTGCAGATTTTCAGGTCGCTGGAGGGTAGTTACGTATTTGTACATTTGATCGTGAGGAGGTCCAGTGTCTCTCAATTATCATTTCGACCATTTCACACAACAATAGTGAAGGGAAACACATTATTTGCTCACTTTCATATTATGTTTATTCTTTAGTACAACAGCCACGACTTGTCAGGTGGTCTACCAATTTTTTGTGGCAGTTTTGTACAGCATTAGATAGATGTCATGCTCATGCACAAGGTGTTGGTGTCCCGTGTTTTGATAGTTTGGGAAATCAAAACACAAGGCAACATCAGAACCAATCTTTAGAGTTACAGGATCTAGTCCTCCTGCTCTCAGAGAGGGATCTCTCAAAGTTTGTTTGCAAAGGTTTATCTTGTGTGCTTAGAGTATTGGTTTTAGACTAGTTATTAAGTGTAGGTATTTGTTTGTTTGGTTGGATAGAAATGATACAGCAGAACATAAAATGTATAGGAAATATATATAGGACAGTAAAATATCTATTTCATTGGGCAATGGAGTCAAAAAGAGGTCATAACACACTTATCAAAGGATATGGGATATCCAAGGGAAAATCTAACTTGGCCACAGGATCCTTTTGTTTTTGGAATGGAATGAACATTAATGATTTGGAAAGAGAGTTTTAATTCTCAACAAATGGAATTTGAAAGCATAATTTGAAACAATAAAGAGCTCTTTGATAGACAGGGCTAACCATAAATTCTAAAAATCACACCTTTAAGCAAACAATGATTTCAAAACAACTTTCGAAGTAAAATCTAAGATTCGGGGAACACCCTATTTCCTAAAATATTTTATTCTAAAGTACTTTAGAAAACATATAAGATTTACTGATAATCACAGTCATAGAAGAGGGAACACCTGAAAACATCTATGATCATAATTATAACGACCTTTAAGCTAACTGTTTAACTGAGGACAAAGGGCAAGATCAAAACATACCTCTCTGATCCACTATAAGCAAATAACTTCCAAGGGAGACTTCAATAACAATTTTTTAAGTGGCAACAGACAAGCAGGGAGAACCATAAATCATGCTGAAACCAACTGTTCAAAATATTAAGGAAATAAACAAGCATGAAGACTAAAGAGAAAGATTAAGGCCTCTGAAATACTTCAGTAGAAGAAAACATAAAACAGTGAAGGATGAACAGGTCTAAGGTGCTTCCAGGAGTCATTTCTTAGCCTAATAATTTCTATCCTAATGTAGTGAGAAATTATGGAACATAATGAAAATGGGGAAAAACATGAAATAGTTCAGAATACTTCACCAACATCCAAGCTCATGAATCCAATGATAGATACTTCTCAGGAACAAACATGCAACAACATCATCAAGATCTCCAAGACTTCAATTTGTTCTTCAACTTCAAAGGACTATGCATTGATTTCAGAGAGTTTCAATATTACAGCTTGTGATCAAACAACAACCAACCAACCAACTCTCATCTTCTACAGAAGTATTTATAGAAGGATAAGGAGGTGAGATATGATAAAAGATCTCCTCAGGTAATTAATACAGATTCAAGACTTCTTGGCCTTTTGAGGGGCTCGATGGAGAAGTTTACAGGTGGACTACTGTATTAGCTATTTTACAATAAATATCAAAGCTCGGTGGGAGCTTTTATTGACTTTGAGGCTCTGTGTAATGTTTGGAGTAACTCTGCAAATATTTCTGCATTGATTTCCTTGCAGAAGTAACTCCCTGGCTGTGTTGAGGAAAAATATTTGGTTATGCAATAACTTTGGCCTCTATTTGAATGGTTTGAGGCAGTAGGTGGTTCCTTTGGTAGCTGAGGAATCAATTCGCCTCCTTTGAAGTGATGGAAGCCTTTTCTGTCTATGAAACACTTATGATTTTCTATTAATTGTGTTTTAACCTAGGGAATTAGGATTTTGATAATCATTCTAAAACGTAATTCCCCAGATCTATATTTAATCTCCAGCTGCTGTCCTTTGTCTTCAAACTTATACTCTTTAACTGTTCTTTTGAATAAAAAAATGTCTTGTTGATGTGTAGGGACGTGAAGGGCTCTTTATGTTATCAACGCTCATGAAACATTGATAAATCATTGAACAGAGCCCCTGAATTTTTCTCTTTTAAGGACTAAAGGCACGGGAATCGTCACCCCTGGCCCCTGGCCTTTCTTCAATATAACAGTGAAAACCATTTAAAACTTGCATAAAACATAAAACATTTAAGAAATCCTGCGTGTTTTAGGTTTAACTACTTCAGAAGGTGGGGAAAGAGGATTGATCGAGAGGGATCGTGGACCGGATGGAAAAAATATTAAATCTGAGCCGTCGATCGCGCAGAGATCGACGGTCGGGAGCAGAGGTTGAAAGTCAAACGGGGAGAAATTGGTGATGAATTTTGGACCGTCGATCTACAGATTAGATCGATGGCGGAGATGCCATTTTCGTTGGACGGATGCATGTGTTATCGCGTGTGCATATTAGTTAACTATCGTGTATCTTCGGTGAGCGATAGCCGTTGGATGGCCCGCCCCAGATCGGACGGTCCACGGCAATATCGCTAGGCATCCTTGTCCGAACAATAATGTGCGATGGAGAAAGGTTATGTGCGATAGACGACAGTTTTGAAAAAGGTACAGGGGACGTGTGGTGGAAAATGTATGGAATCGCTGGCGATCGGGAAAAAACCTCCCTCGCCCAAACGCGGTGCAATAGATACCACACGGTTTCTGGAGTGATGAACAGTTGGCGGGGACCACCGGGTAGACGGAATCCGCACCATCCGATCTATGGATTAGATCGACGGTGTAGATTTATTGAGAAATCGCAGAGAATAAAATAAAACCCGAAGTTTACAAATAACAAAGGTTTTTTATGTTTTGGACCGGATATATAATAGGGTCAGGCGCCCGATTGCGGGGCCATTGGGTGCATGGAGAATGGTATGACCGGGGGTTAAAAGGGAAGGGGCTTATCGCATATCGGAGCTTCGGGCCCGGGCTTTTTAACCAACCCATTGTATTTTCTGCAATTGCGATTGCACGATCAGTCTTTCAATCAACCCATTTAAATATTTAACACGTGATTTTGGTTTTTAGACCAAAAATTTGGAAAAGTGGGTTTTGGGTTTTTACAAAGAAAAAGATTGATCGAGAACGAAATATTTACAAGGTTTAAGTATGGAGGGTGGGCCCATGGTATATACATATAAAATAATGATGCAATCGGGGGTATCGCAAATCGCGGATCGGGCCAGGGCGCTTTAATCTTCTCATTGGAATATTGCGATGCGATTGCGCGATCGCATCAGAACTTTTATAATGGCATAAAGACTTGCGCTCTTGGGTTTGTGCGATGCGATAAGCGGTGTGAGGGGTTTAGCACTTGGTTTCTAGGGTGTGGGTGTATGGAAGAAAAGGGTTAAAGACTTAGCCCAAGGGGGCTTAAGATTTTAAATAAAATATGAATTTTTATTGATTTTTCAACGTTTTCAAAGGGTTTCAAGGGTTTCGGTATAGTTAAAAAAATGGGTTTTTAACAATGGAAAAGTGATTTTCATAAATGGAAGAAGAGGTTTTATGAAAAAAAGGGACTTTTTATGGAGAAAAAGGGGAGAAAATGAAGGTTTGAGAAGGGGGAAAATGAAGGTCTTGCAACAGTCTTTCATTTGGAAACAACAGAACTTTTTGAGTATAAAATGGAAATAGTAATGAAGATTTTGGACAGAGGCATGAGGCCTTCAAGGAGCCTTCAAGAGCCAACAATTTTTTAGTGATAAACTTTGTTCCTTGGAGGCTCACAAAAGTCTTAGCCACCCTCATAACAAATATTATAGGTGGCTAACAAGGACCATTTTGAAGATGATGCCTTCTTTAAGGCATCAAGAATCATATTTGCATTTCCTTCCGGGAGGTTACTGATTTCAGCTTTCCTTACTTCTTTGTGAGAGGCTTCTGACTGTTTATCCATTTAAGCTGTTTCATCATGCTAATTCTTTTGAACATATCAAGTACTACAAAAAACAATGGACCTTTATCAATACAAACTTTCTACCTACCCAATCCTCCTAATCTAACATTCTTTCTTCATAAGAGTGCACTTGGATTGGTAAACTCTTTTCACAACATTTTATTCTTTTGAAAGCAGGAAATCTAGTCTATTTCTACTCCTTATTTCTCCCTAAACTTAGATTAAACAGTTGAGTCCAGATGCTTCTCTACCTAATCTACAATCTGTTGGGATTAAACCGTCTAACAAATTTTTATTCTCTAAATTCTACAACAGAAATTTAAAAAGCACTCAAGTCAGGATTGAACAGTCTAACTTGATGCTGGTCTATGGCATAAAGAACGAGCTGCACATAGACATTATTTTGCAGAAAATTAAATCAAAATTGGAAGGCTTAATATCTGAAAATTCAAGCACTCCCTTCACTCTTTTTACAGCTCTGTTTTGATTCTTCTTTGAGCTGTTTCTTCCTTGTTTTCTGGTTCAAATTTTGAGCTATAGAACCAGATTTTAACATTATTTGACTCAAAATTTTGAAACAGATTTGAGTCATCTCTCTTTTGGAAACTTAGGTTCAGGTTTTGAACATGTTTGAACCTTTCATTTCTATCCTAATCTACCTACTGATAAGCCAAGTTTAAATAGTTTGGCAAATCAATTTCACTATCCTATCAGCAGTAAATTCAAAAGCTAATTAGTCAAGATTAGGCTGTTTGAATAACTAGAAGTGTGTTTAGTAGGAGTGGCATTTAAGCTTGCACAATTTCAGATTTGTTTCTCTTTTTTGGTATGGGGCTGTACCTTATTTTTTTTTCCATCTGCCCTCTTTTCTTTCTTTCTTTGTTTTTGTATTTTTGATTTTTTCTAACTTTGAATGCAATGGTTAGACTATGACATTTACAATGAAAAATAAAATGCTTCAAAACTTAAGATTCTTGGCAGAAGTAATGCTTGAGCATCCTGCCATTGACAAGACCTCCATACAGATCTTTTCAATTCAATTCTCTCAAGAAAAATGCATTATGACCCCTCTCAGCATGAACAATATAAGGCCCTTTCCACAAGTTCTCAAACTTGCCATGTTTTCCCTTCTCTTCTCTTCTTGAATCCCATTTAAGAACAACATTTTCGATTTGGAAATTGTTTTCCTTAGCCCTCTTATCAAATAGCTTCTTCATATTGTCTTGGACTAACTGTGTTCTTTCATAGACTTCCTCTCTGGTTTGTTGTAAATAGATTGTCTGGTTGATTCTTCTCTGCATATCATTCTCTTCAATCTGCACTTCTTGAAGGATCTTCATGACTGGCACTCCCAATGAGGTGGGAAAGACTGCATCCATGCCATAAACTAACTGATAGGGGGACATGTTTATTGATTTCTTTGTAGTCAACCTATCAGCCCATAAGGCATGAACCAGTTTACTGTGCCATGATTTCTGATTTTGCTCCAATAGCTTTTTGATTATATTGATGAGACTCTTGTTGGAAGATTTAGCTAATCCATTCCCTTGGGGATAGTAAGCAGTGGAATGGCCCAAGGTTATGTGGTATTTGTGACAGAAATCAACCATCTTCTTAGATTTAAAAGCAGCAGCATTGTCTGTTATGATTTTTCTAGGACAACCAAATCTGGATAGGATATTTGTTTCAAGGAACTTGATAATGAAAGATTCGTTAGCATTCCTAGATGGTATAGCTTCTATCCATTTGGTAAAGAAGTCAGTAGCTATGAGGATCCATTTATGCTGAGCTGAGGAGGATGGGTGAATTTCCCCAATGAAGTCTAAACCCCATTGTTGAAAAGGTGCCTCAACTCTGATAGGGTATAAAGGTAAGGGAAGGAGTTTTCTCTTGCCATCAAAGATTTGACACTTATGGAAAGACATGACCAAATTTTGAGTGTCTAGGAAAATGGTAGGCCAATAGTAACCAGATCTAAGAATTTTGTTTGCTGTGGCCTTCCAGTAGAGGTGCCCTCCACATTCTCCTTCATGCAACTCATGCATGATCTTTCCTGCATCATCTTCAAGTAAACATTTAAGAAAAATTCCAACAACATTTCTCCAATATAATTCTCCATCTAAGATACAAAAAATCAAAGCCTTTTGTTTCAAGAATCTAGCTTTAGTTTTAGACAAAGAAGGAGGGGAATTTAAATATAAAAGAACATAAATAATGTTAGCATACCAAGGAGAATTCAGAAATGTTTCTTCAATAAAAGGAGCATCAGATTCCTCTATTTCTTCCAACACGTCTACCATATTCATGTCCAGTGCTTGGAAGTTAGACTCAGCCATAAGTTTTGCTAATCCCTACCCTTTAACCAGTTTGGTGGGCCTAATTTCTAATTCATACTCAAGAATAGTTGCAATCCATTTTCCCCTTTTACTATCAGGGTCTTGACTTATAATTTCCTTGACAACAATATGTGGAACAAAAGCAATTATGTGAGAGTGTAAAATATAGACCCTAAAGTCTTTTAATGCTTTCACTAACGCTAAGGCTTGCTTCTCCATGATGTTATATTTGAGAGGAGAATCTCTTAAGGCCCTACTAAAGAAAGATATTGGTTTTTCTTGCCCCAAATCATTCTTTTGAAGTAAAATTGCAGCTATTGTATGTTCAGATGCAAAGGAAAAGATGTAAAAATCTTCGGTAAAATATGGACCAATCAGGACTGGTGCTTGAGTAAGAGCTTGTTTGACCAGTTCGAATGATTGTTTATCTAGTAAAGTCCATTTTACACCGACATCTTTCTTAAGCATGTTTGTAATGTTTTTTAATAGCTCAGCAAGATTAGGGATAAACCTCCTCAGAAAATTTATCTTTCCGATGAAAGATTGCAATTCTTTGAGGCTCCTTGGATGGTTGATCTGCAATATGCCATCTATCCTAGTAGGGTCTATTTTGATTCCATATTATGAAATTATGTGGCCAAGAAGTTTACCTTCTTGGAGACCAAAGAGTGTTTTCTTGGAATTCAATGACAAGCCAAATTTCCTACACTTGTCAAAAATGTTTCTTAGGTGAATCAAATGTTCTTCATCAGTTTTTGAGAAAAAAGTTATGTCATCAAGGTAAATGATTATGAAATAGCCAATGTCTTCAGAAAACGCTATGTCCATGGCCCTTTGGAAGGTGGCCCCTGCATTCATTAATTCGAAAGGCATTTTGACATACATAAAGGTGCCCCAGGGTGTGGTAAAAGCAGTTTTGATTTGATCACTTGGGAGCACTAACACCTGGTTGTAACCTGAGAACCCATCTAAGAGTGATATCCTTTTTGACCCAACTACCCTCTGAAGTATATGATCCATCTTGGGTAATGGGTAGTTGTCCTTTAGGGATGCTCTGTTTAAGTTTCTGAAGTCGATACAGAGTCTGATCTCCCTTGTCTTTTTTCTAACAGAAACTAAGTTTGATACCCACTGAAAATCTAACAGGCACTATAATTCCAACATCATGCATCTTTTCAATTTTGGCTCTAACTAAAGGAAATAAAAGCAAGTTTATTCTCCTCAGTTTTTGTTTGAAGGGCTTTTGATTTTCCTTCAAGGGAATCTTGTGCTGAATAATGCTAGTATCGTAAGACTTCATATTTGTGTATGCCCAAGAAAACACATCTTTAAACTCTTTGAACAACTCTATATATAGTGATTTTACATGAGTTGGAAGAGTGCTGGAAAATTTAATCATATTGGGTTCCGTTAGGGAGCCTATGTTGTGTTCTTCTACGTTTGTTTCTACAGGCTCCAATTTTCGTTCTTTGGCTACATCATTAAAGTCGAAAAGGTGTTCCAAAGGTGAGAGACCTCTTGGAATTGAACCGTCCTTACATTCTAAAACTTCTAGGTCTCTTTGGTCCACGTTGTCAATTGACTCTGCTTCAACCAAATTCTCATAATGACTTATATCAGCAAAGTGTGTTATTTCAGCTTCTGGGATTTCTTCAATATATGGGCAGTTCTTATTACGGCTAGATTCTGATGTTGGTATGGTGAAATCATTTTCTGACTTTAAGAAATCATCTATGTGTTTGTCAGAATCAAACACCTGCCAGTGATCTTCGTTATCAGGCACAACAGGTCTGTATTTTACATTTACACTGATTTGTTGATTTATTTCAGGTGTTTGACAATTGCTGGCATTGAAAGCGAGTTCATTTGCTAGATGATTCAATTCTCTTGGAATGAAAATAAGTTCATATTTTTCGAAGTTTTTCAATAGATCAAGGGCAGCGTTTCTATATTCCCTAAGTCTTGGATTTTTAGCTGAGTATTCTCCTTTGATTTGTTTTATGATAAGTTCAGAATCTCCTAAGATTGATATCCTCTGGGCTTTTAACTCTTTAAGCAATTGTAAGCCTAGGAGAAGTGCTTCATACTCAGCAATATTGTTAGTGCATGGGAAATCCAATTTTTATGAAAAACTTTGTTTTGTATTTTGAATCCACACACCTGCTCCTGCACTTGTTTTATTACAAGATCCATCAAAATTTATTTTCCAAAGTATGCCATCCTTATTTTCATTTTCTTGTTGCTGTCGTTTGTCAATGTTTTGAATTTGATCAAAGGGAAGATTGGGTTGTTGTGGTGAGCTGATTGGGTCTATGTTTTCTTTATCTTGTTGAGTAATGTCATCTTCATTATATAAGATAAAGGAATCTAAACTTGATTGAATAGAACAGATTGGAGAATTGTTTGGTCTGTCCATGTTGCTCACCATGTACTTCATGTGAGATTCCCTGTATAGTCTTCTGTTTTGGTTAAAAATAGGGATGGTGGCATAAGACATGTCCATTTGAAGGCTTCCCTGAAGTTTGGCTCCCCAAGATCTTCATAAGAGCATGCCATACTTAGGGGGAATGTCAGCTACAACTATATCCATAACCAGACTCTTAGCAGGGATCTGAGCTAAAGTAACACATAAATCTTTGATTAAACCCAAACATTTGACTCGGCTTGAGTCAAAATAATACAAATCTTTGTATGGTTTAGTAATCTCTAAGCCTAAGCTCTCCATTACCACCTTGGGCATCATATTATGTGAAGCTCCTGAATCTAACATGGCATTGTGTAAAATTTTCTCATGTATGTTCAAGCTAACATAGAAGGGAGGAACAACCCCTTCTTGATATTTTCCTTCAACTTCTAGACCAAACAACAGCTCAAGTTTGTCATCTGTCAATTTTAAAGTGTCGGTATCACTTCCTAAGTTCAAAGCTTTCAAAACTTGGTTTTTGTACACCTCTTGGGTCACTAGTTCAGCTAGGGGGATGGTGATATTTATTTTGGCAATCTCTCCTTCAAGGCTGAAAGGAATAATTGACTTGTTTGTATTTACATCTGTTTTTTCAATTGAATTCTTTTCAGCAACTTTGATTTGCTGAACCTTGTTTGGAATGGTAATTGGGATAATTTTATTAGGACCACTAGCTGAAGTGCTAGGGGTACTCTATTCAACATTTGGCTGGACACCTTTGTCTTTGTTTGAATCTCGTTTTTTAGTCGAAATGTTGGTTTTCTCTATTGTCTTTTTGGGCTGATTTTCTGCGTTTTTCTTGACAACAGTGCTAGTGTTCTTATCTTTTGAATTATCTATGTTTCCCTTGCTCCTAAGATCATACTTTTTGTGTATCTCCATGATTGCATTTTCAAAACCTAACCTATATTCATCATAATCTTCATAGGTGTTTGTATTTTGATCAGAAGAGAAAAAATCTCGTTCTTCCTCAATGAGGAAAACATCATCTCCACTATCTCATCCAATCAAGTTTACATGGGATTCTTCCAACCTTTCCAACTCCCTATCTTCCTCATATTGATCTACATAGTTTTTTTGGAAGGGAGGTCTAATCTGTTGGTCATTTTCATTATTTTTGTCTTGATTGTTTTCTCTTCTATAATTCTGATTTCTATTTCGAGGAGCAGCTTGGTTTTGATTTGCTTGTGCTTTATTAATTATACTCATCTCTTTCATCATTTCTTCCAACATCCTCTCCATTTTTGAGCTTGAAGTAGAAGGAGTGGACTCTTCTCTGAAAGACACTCTCTTCTCGGTTTTCATTCTTGCTCTCTTCTCCATCAGGTTGAATTCCACAGAAAAAGCACCCTGTTGCATATCTTCCAGAGTTGCAAAATTTCTTTCTCTCAACTGATAGGTCATGTCAGAGTCAAACCCTTCAGGGAACTTGTTTAAAGCTGCACCGTATGGAGGTTCTAGTTCTGGGGAAAGGGCATTATACACACTATTAAATATAGTGCAATAAACTTGCACACTTTCCCCAGGGTTTCTATGGAGATTTTTGTAATCAGAAAGGACTTGGAGAGGATTATTCTTTACTTCCCATTTGTTTAAGAATGTTTGATGGAAGCCTTGGAGATCATTAATACTATGGGGGGCTAAACGTTTAAACCATTTTCTTACTTCTCCCCCTGGGCTCTGAGCGAATAAACTAAGCTTGACAGAATCATCATCAATTTTATTTCTGTCAAAGTAGTCATTCATTTTGTCTACATGTTGTGATGCAGTTGTAGCATTGCTAGCATCATATAATGGAATTTTGGATTGGTAGTCCTGTGGGAGATTGACTAATGGTACAGGAAGGGCTAGGGGAGCATACCATGCTGCCATGATAGGTGGTGGGGGTGGATTTACAATAGGGAAAGTGGGTTGAAGTGGGGTGGTTTGGAAAGTGGATGTTGGGTGAACAGATGTGGATGTGTCGGGAATAGATTGTTGAGCTGACCTTGGATGATAGACACCTAAATTGAGAAGGAAATGTAAATCAAGTGGTGTGGTTTCTCTACTACCAGGTTGTTCACTTTGTTCTGGGGATGAAAGTGAGGACTCGGAATCTATCTGAATTATATCATCAAGTGACCTAGTTCTAAAAGGATTTCTTAAGTCGACTTGTGATTGGTGTAGGGCTGCGAGATTTTTAGGGACTGAATTAGATCTCAAGGGTGATCTGAAAATAGTTGAAAATTTTATGTTGGAAGATTTCCTAAGTATACTTTCAGGGTTGTCAACTTCTTCCAGTTGGTTTGGGTCAGGGTAGGCTCTAGTATGAATCTTTCTAGGAGCCACTACGCTATGTTTTTCAGACCCAGTTGAAAAAGAAAAGTTTTAACCAAATATGACAATCTTTAAGAGGCTAACTGATCTCTTTAGAAGAAGGAAACCTTAAAATTAAAGTCTCCTAAATGAATTTGTATGATGTTTATAAAGACTTGGGATCTTCCCAGTGGAGTATTAAGGTCTGTTTTTAGGATTCTGGAATCACCAAGTGGAAATTTTTAGCTCTTTTGGAGGTAAAAGGTGTTATGGTCCACCACCAGGTTTATTATGAAGCCAAACTGAAATGTTTTCTGGGTTTTTCTAAGTTATTTTGGTCTTATAGGTTAAGAGAGTGTTCTAAGTCTATCTTAACACTTAGCTAGGGTGTCAAAACATACAGAGTTCACTCTTATGGCTTGGTAAATGAATCCTTCAAGGTTTGATAAGGCTTTATAAGAATCCTAAGGGTTACTTAGTTTGTCACTGATTCAAAAGATCCTATCATGATTACCATTGCTTGGTAGTGCTTGAAAGAGGCTACTTATGCTATACTTAGACTGTGAGTGTTTTGTTTTACAGATTTTACTCAGCGTCCCACCGTGATCGCCATTATGTTGGTGTCCCGTGTTTTGATAGTTTGGAAAATCAAAAGACAAGGCAACATCAGAACCAATCTTTAGAGTTACAGGATCTAGTCCTCCTTCTCTCAGAGAGGGATCTCTCAAAGTTTTCTTGCAAAGGTTTATCTTATGTGCTTAGAGTATTGGTTTTAGACTAGTTATTAAGTCCAGGTATTTGTTTGTTTGGTTGGATTGAAATGATACAGCAGAACATAAAAGGTCTAGGAAAGATATATAGGACAGTAAAATATCTGTTTCATTGGGAAATGGAGTCAAAAAGAGGTCATAACACACTTATCAAAGGATATGGGATATCAAAGGGAAAATCTAACTTGGCCACAGGATCCTTTTGTTTTTGGAATGGAATGAACATTAATGATTTGGAAAGAGAGTTTTAATTCTCAACAAAGGGAATTTGAAAGCATAATTTGAAACAATAAAGAGCTCTTTGATAGACAGGGCTAACCATAAATTCTACAAATCACACCTTTAAGCAAACAATGATTTCAAAACAACTTTCAAAGTAAAATCTAAGATTCGGGGAACACCCTATTTCCTCAAATATTTTATTCTAAAAGACTTTAGAAAACATATAATATTTACTGATAATCACAGTCATAGAAGAGGGAACACCTGAAAACATATATGATCATAATTATAATGACCTTTAAGTCAACTGTTTAAGTGAGGACAAAGGGCAAGATCAAAACAGACCTCTCTGATCCACTATAAGCAAAGAAATTCCAAGGGAGACATCAATAACAATTTCTTAAGTGGCAACAGACAAGCAGGGAGAACCATAAATCATGCTGAAACAAACTGTTCAAACAATTAAGGAAATAAACAAGCATGAATACTAAAGAGAAAGATTAAAGCCTCTGAAATACTTCAGTAGAAGAAAACATAAAACAATGAAGGATGAACAGGTCTAAAGTGCTTCCAGGAGTCATTTCTTAGCCTAATACTTTCTATCCTAATGTAGGGGGAAATTATGGAACATAATGATAACGGGGAAAAACATGAAACAATTTAGAATACTTCACAAAAAGCCAAGCTCATGAATCTAATGATAGAGCCTTCTCAGGAACAAACATGCAACAACATCATCAAGATCTCCAAGACTTCAATTTTTTCTTCAACTTCAAAGGACTATGTATTGATTTCAGAGAGTTTCAATATTACAGCTTGTGATCAAACAACAACCAACCAACCAACTCTTATCTTCTATAGAAGTATTTATAGAAGGATGAGGAGGTGAGATATGATAAAAGATATCCTAAGGTAATTAATACAGATTCAAGACTTCTTGGCCTTTTGAGGGGCTCGATGGAGAAGTTTACAGGTGGACTACTGTATTAACTGTTTTACAATAAATATCAAAGCTCGGTGGGAGCTTTTATTGACTTTGAGGCTCCATCTAATGTTTGGAGTAACTCTGCAGATATTTCTGCATTGATTTCCTTGTAGAAGTAACTCCCTAGCTGTGCTGAGGCAAAATATTTGGTTCTGCAATAATTTCGGCCTCTGTTTGAATGGTTTGAGGCAACAGGTGGCTCCTTTGGTAGCTGAGGAATCAATTTTCCTCCTTTGAAGCAGTGGAAGCCTTTTCTGTCTGTGAAACACTTATGATTTTCTATTAATTGTGTTTTAACCCAAGTAATTAGGCTTTTGATAATCATTCTTAGCCGTAATTCCCCAGATCTGTCTTTAATCTCCATCTGCTGTGCTTTGTCTTCAAACTTATACTCTTTAGCTGTTCTTTTGAATAAAACAGTGTCTTGTTGATGTGCAGGGATGTGCAGGGCTCTTTATGTTATCAACGCTCATGAAACGTTGATAAATCATTGAACAGAGCCCGTGAATGGTTCTCTTTTAAGAACTAAAGGCACGGGAATCGTCACCCCTGGCCCTTGGCCTTTCTTCAATATAACAGTGAAAACCATTTAAAACCTGCATAAAACATAAAACATTTAAGAAATCCTACGTGTTTTAGGTTTAACTGCTTCAGAAGGCGGGGAAAGAGCATGGCTGTTGGATGGCATCATCCAACGGTCATGATTGATCGAGAGGGATCGTGGACTGGATGGAAAAAAGATTAAATCTGAGCAGTCGATCGCGCAGAGATCGACGGTCAGGAGCAGAGGTTGAAAGTCAGACGGGGAGAAATTGGCGATGAATTTTGGACCGTCGATCTGCATATTAGATCGACGGTAGAGATGTCATTTCCGTTGCATGGATGCCTGTGTTATCGCGTGTGCATCTTAGTTAACTATTGTGCATCCTCGGCGAGTGATAGTCGTTTGATGGCCCGCCCCAGATCGGATGGTCCACGAAAATATCGTTGGGCATCCGCGTCCAAACAATAATGTGCGATGGATGATGGTTATGTGCGATAGACGATGGTTTTGAAAAAGGTACATGGGACGCGTGGCGGCAAATGTATGGAATCGTTGGCGATCGGGAAAAAACTACCCTCACCCAAAGGCGGTGCGTTAGATACCACGCAGTTTCTGGAGTGATGAATAGTTGGTGGGGACCACCGGGTAGACGGAATCCACACCATTCGATCTATGGATTAGATCGACAGTGTATATTTATTGAGAAATCGCTCTGACGAAGAATAAAATAAAACCCAAAGTTTACAAATAACAAAGGTTTTTTATGTTTTGGACATGATATATAATAGGGTCAGGCGCCCGATTGTGGGGCCATTGGGCGTATGGAGAATGGTATGACCAGTGGTTAAAAGGGAAGGGGCTTATCACATATCGGAACTTCGGGCCCGGGCTTTTTAACCAACCCATTGTATTTTTTGCGATTGCGATTGCGCGATCAGTCTTTCAATCAACCCATTTAAATATTTGACATGTGATTTTGGTTTTTAGACCAAAACTTTGGAAAAGTGGGTTTTGGGTTTTTAGAAAGAAAAAGATCGATCGAGAACGAAATATTTACAAGGTTTAAGTATGGAGGGCAGGCCCACAGTATATACATATAAAATAATGATGCGATCAGGGGAATAAAAAATCGCAGATCGGGCCAGGGCGCTTTAATATTCTCATTGGAATATTGCGATGCGATCGCATAAGAACTTCTATAATGGCATAAAGACTTGCGCTCTTGGGTTTGTGTGATGCGATAAGCGCTGTGAGGGGTTTAGCACTTGGTTTCTAGGGTGCGGGTGTATGGAAGAAAAGGGTTAAAGACTTAGCCCAAGGGGGCTTAAGCTTTTATATAAAATATGAATTTTTATTGATTTTTCAACGTTTTCAAAGGGTTTCAAGGGTTTCGGTATAGTTAAAAAAATGGGTTTTTAACTATGGAAAAGTTATTTTCATAAATGGAACAAGAGGTTTTATGAAAACAAGGGAGTTTTTATGGAGAAAAATGGGAGCAAATGAAGGTTTGAGAAGGGGGAAAATGAAGTTCTTGTAGCAGTCTTTCATTTGGAAACAGTAGAAATTTCTGAGTATAAAATGGAAATAGTAATGAAGATTTTGGACAGAGGCATGAGGCCTTCAAGGAGCCTTCAAGAGCCAAAATTTTTTTAGTGATAAAATTTGTTCCTTGGAGGCTCACAAAAGTCTTAGCCACCTTTTGGTATAACAAATATTATAGGTGGCTAACACAAGGGAGGGTCAAATTCCATTTTTCTTCAGAGATTTTTTATTTATTTTTTGAGAGGTTTCCAGAGATGAGGCCTAGTTTTCTTCGGCAGCCTTGTAGGCCAATTACTGAGGCACGTATGCACGTGTGGGTGAAAATGATGCCCAAGAGGGAGGAGACTCTATTTCCAGTGAGGATATCAGATGATGCACTGGAGTTGCTATCCAGTGTTCATGAGCATCCCTTCATTATGGTCCGCTGTCCTTATGAAGCGTTGGATTGGCGAGGGTGTGCCAACTTCCTCTTCACAGCTGATGAGCCGCCAGATGATAGAGGTAATATTACTATTTTATTTAAATTTATTCAAACATGTTCTTTAACTTGTTTTTATTAAATTATGTAATTAAATTATCTAATTATTGTTGTGTACTTGTATATATTTTGCAGACATTGGTTCTTTTGATGGCAAGGAGATGCCACCACCACCACATGATCCAAGTGTGGATCCTAATGATGATGAGGGCATGCCGGATGCTGAGGATCATCCATAGGCCAGTGTAGAGAGACCTGCTCCTACTGGTGCGCCAGTGCATGGTCGACTTAATGATGCTAGATATAGGATGGAGTTGGGCGACCAAATCATTGCATTGATTGTTGAGGTGGGAATCAGACCTGCTCATTATAGGGAAATAGAGGACTATGATAGGCTATTATGGATGTGGAGAGGCATACCGCATGAAATGTACATCCTGATGCGGCATGTCGTAGGATTTACGAAAATTTTTATGCAATTGACGAGGACTGTTGCACGTTACGATCAAGCTGCAATAAGTGATGGACAGTCTGTGAGGCGCATCGTACCATCATCTCAAGATTGTTCACCTCGCATCGCGCGAGATGAGCACGAGCCTCCACTAGCATCTAGCAACAGTCATCATGGATATGAGGCTGGACCATCGACAGCGTTTAGTCAGCAGCCTGCAGCACCCATCAGTACTCATGATCATGAGCAGGCACCATTGACTCATGAGTAGGCCTCCACTAGTACTGATATTGATGTTGTACTACCACCAGCTGATCCATGAATATTACAATTGTATATTTTTAACATTATTCAGTAATATATATATATATATATATATATATATATATATATATATATATATATATATATATATATTCTTGAATAATGTTAAAAATGCTTCTGTTGTAATATTCATGGATGCATTTGATAACAACATCAATATCATTACTGAGCCTACTCATGGTCGATGCACACTCATGATCATGAGGAAATGTGATAGTCTTGCTGGGGAAACCTACTGATGCCGATGGTCCAGCCTCATATCCATGATGACTGATATATATATGGTCCATTTATTTTATGTTCATGTTGCAATTGTACTTAATTTACATGTTGGTGATCATCATGATGTGTATGTTGTTAGGTCATGTTAGATATGTTCATTTAATGTGTAGCTTGCAGATAGATGTGTCTGTGATAGCATGAGTTATTTGACATGAGATTTATATTTGATGTTTGTGTTGTGATGTTGTTAATATATAATGCTAATTGTGTTTTGTTATATGATCATGATCACGATGATGCAGTTAGTGGTTTTGAATGTGTTTTTAGTAAAATATGATGTTTGTACGATGGTTATTATGAACGTGATGTTTATTAATTAATTTATACTAAATGATCATGATATTGTAAAATTGTAATATTTGAATTTCTAATTGTATTTCAAATTCTAAAATTGTAATTGTAATGGTATATATGTAAATTTGTCAAATTGTAACTGTAATTTTAATTTTTTAATTTGTAAAATTGTAATTGTACGTGAAATTCTAAAATCGTAATTCTAATTCTAATTCTAATTGTATGTAAAATATTTGTAAAATTTTAATTGTATTAATGTGAAATGAATTTATTAAAAATTTTAAATTTGTAAATTTGTAAATTTTAAATAATTGCAAAATAATTAATCTAGAATAATATGATTTATTGTAACATAATGAAGTTTAGAAAACAATGCAAATAAATTTTTGTACTTTAGGATTATCATTATTTTTTTATGATCTTAAATACAAAAAAAAAAATTATACAGTACGCCATTGTTTTTGAGATCAACATAATTGAAAATTACCAAGTGAATTATTGATTTTAACATTAACAAAATGAAAATTACCAATTAATTCAAAGTACATATTATATTAATATTTCTAAAAACCCATCTTATAAAGTATACATATTGATGAAATAAGACATGTACCATATCACTCTCGGTTCTCATGATCACCCTCATTATTTTTTAGCTCGCACGGCATGATAACACTATTGTTCTCAAAAATATGTTTTGATCTAGGGTCATGTGTGAATACGAACCACCAATCCCTATCCAACACATCTGGGTAAAAAAACACCTGGTTGCAGTGTTTAGGGAAAACATAGGGCTCCTTAGCTTCATCCCACATCTTTCAAGAGTTTATACATATCAGCCTACTATCGTGATCTTCCTTTACATTATTCCGATCAAAGGTGTCCCACCACTTACACCTAAAAATAACACATTGGAAAGAAGAAAAATCCACTTCAATGATCTCTTCTCTCTTTCCTACGTAACCTAACGTCCCTCATACTAGGTTTTGATCACGGTGGCTAGATCGACTAGATTGATCGAAATTGACTTCCACTCCATAGTCTTGTGTGACATTTCCAGCATCAGCATTTCCTGTACGAAAATGGTGTCCATATGCCCACATAGATGGGAACAAATGCACTTATTATAAAAAATTTAAAAAAATCATAGTGTCATTTGTCTTATAAATAATAATCCAACAATTAAATTTTATATGTAGATATCTTAATATAAGTTTCAAATTTACATATAAATTAAAAATATTATTACCAAGCTGCTGCACCCAATCCCTACGTTTATCACATCATCTTCAGCATGTGGGTAACGATCGATAGCACCATATTTCTCTCTGACTTGGTCAGCAACCCAACTGTTGGGGCATATTTTTGGCATATTTTCTTTTAAATGATCGGGATAACACACACTTATACCATTCAACCATTTGAATTATTTCCTGTCACTATCCCATTTCATCTTTTTTTGTTCATACAATGCAACCCACGGTTGTGTCGCTTTAGAATTGTAAATAACAAATTTATTGATTGCTTCAATTTTTGCATTCGCTGATGAAATAAAACCAACATTATATAGTACTTACAGATCAAAATATACACGTGGCAAGACATTACAAGGAAGAAAATTATTAGTGTGGGTAGTTAGTCTAGCCGTAAAATGATATATGAAAAGTGTAGCTCAGTGGGAGGGCACCTCCATTTTTAATATAAAAAATTGAAACACCCAAATATGCACATGGATAAGTGAATGGTAGAGGCTTAGAGTCACGAAAAAATTTCATGTTTCATTGGACACATTTCATGTTTCATTGGTAAATCTTGATATGTTAATGATTGTCTTGGTGCTTTTTATTTATTCTTATCCTAAAGAACAATATCAGAAAGATAAGAAACCAACTATTGATTCATGTATATTTACGTCATAGTGCTTTTTCACCGAATATATTTTTTAACATTAAACCAATGATTAACTCAATGTATATTTCCGTGAAGAGGTTGAAATTATGCAAACCCCTACCTGTAATATGGTAAAGTGCAAATCCACCTTCTCAATCCTATCAACATGTGTAGTGTAAGCCAATCAATCAGCGAATAAAGTTAAATCTATATCGAAACCCATCGAAATGCACGTTTTTGTTTCAATTTCAGAACGGAAGGAATGATTGTTCGAGCATCATAATTCTACATTGATTGGATTGCAATTACATGGTTCGAGAGTTATTACCACATCTAGGAAATGTTCAGGCCTTGATCGAACAGAGACTAGGTAATGCTATTGACTAGCAATTGCATCAAAAGGTGGAAAGTAACACTGAAGGAGGAGAGGGGATTTATACATAACACTTAAAATGATGTAAAGTCCCAGGTACCAAGTAGCTAGGCTTCTGTAATTCAAGAAAACTACCCACTATCATCTCAATAGATCTTTCTCTCTCTTTTTCTTGGCTTTTCTCCAATTCAAAGGAATTATTAGAAATTAAAATTGCTAATGCTACAGAGTGGAGTCATAGGTTATATGGTAAGAGAAAGCCCTAATAAGATGTATATTTATTGTAATATATGAAATTTAATGGAATTGAGATAAATACAAGATAGACAAATTTTGGATAAAGGAATGAAAATGGATGAAAGGAAACTAATGGATATTAATCATGACATAATGGAGTTATGAGATGTTACTAAATGGATGGACTAATTTATCATATCACAATTACTTCAACAAAGGAGTTAACTAGATGAAACATTATTTTTTCCATGCTACTTCATTCCCATCTAATAACCAGGACCTACAATAGGCCATCAAAATTTCGAGTCTACAATCATCCCCTACTTAGAAAACTCTAACTGCCATCCCCCCTAAAATTCTTGATGATAGTCTAATTACTAACGAAGTCAAGTCTCCTGCATCTCAGAAACAATGTTGCCACTGCAATGAGGACTTGAGACCTTGGCATCGGTTTCGCCTCGGCCATGATCGCCACCCCTACCATCACCAAAATATTGGCTTTCGCTGCACCCTCAAGTATGTCACTATTCCTATCCTTTCTACCTTATCCTTTTCATTGTGTATGAATGTAAATATATTATTTGATAGTGACATGAAAGATAAATGGCACATTCACCATGCATGTCATATGCATGAGGGTAATTATAGTATTTGACATTGATATGGAACATAAATGGCTGATTCATTGTACATAGCATCTGACGAGAGTGAGGGTACCAATACCATTTGTATTTGACATTGACATGGAACACAAATGGCTGAAAACGTATCAAATTATAAATATTCAAACGCATTTTAATTTCACTGTACAGAGCATGTGATATACATGAGAGTACAATAGTCAGCCATATATTTTCATAATTTCCTCCCTTTGCTGCATAAAATAACTGGTGCATAGTGGTTTATTTAAAGGAGAAAAAAAAATTAAAATACAATGTTTGACATTGACTTGGTGAAATATTAAATGCTTGCAAACACAAAATTACCAATCACCTAACTGAAATTTCATATGATTACGATGTTGATCAAATTTTTGTTTCATCTTGTTTTGTACTTCAACCAAGTTTTTCTTCGATAGTTGGAGAACCTCTTGTTGTTTTTCTATGTGATCCTCCATTACTTGAACATTAGCTTTCCCTCTCAAGGATGATGTAATTGATGGAGGATAATATCCATAAAGTGGCATAATAAATGCACAGATTTTGAGTAAGGTATGGATGTGTTAGAACACCATTTTGTTAAGGGTAACAAACTTGACCCATTGCATCTACTTATTAGATGCAAAGAAATAAAGATAACCTTCTACAAAATTATTCATAATCTCAAATTTTCCATTAGATTGAGGATGGTAAGATCAATTATAAACTAACTTAGTACCCCAACAAGAAGACAAATTAGTCTAAAAATTACCCATAAATTTTGAATATCAATCACTTTTAATAATCTTAGGTTTCCCTATCACTTTCGAACCATTTATATCTATATTACACAATTGTACTTGTTTTAAGATGGTGGAATTGTTTTAAAATGATGAGGAAAAAGGAAAAAATAAGCATACTTTGTGAAAAAATTGGATATCAATCACGAGTTTCGCAATAAATTATGAACTATTTGCCTCTATATTACATACTTGTACATATGTGTATTTATATTTATATTACATATCAATGTATATTAAGTTTTTAGAAATCATGAATGTCTGTGTTCCTAAAAAATAACTATATATTTGAGAAGAATTTATTTGGTACAATAAGGTCATCATCTTGTTCTTAGGTAAGCTTTGATGCCTAACTTATACTTCCATTCAATTAACTTCATCTTGTAGGATGGAAAAATGCAAAAGTAAGGCGTTAGTGTTTATTAGTTTCCTTGAATGCAATTTATTAGTTTACTCAACGAAATTTTAGTTTTTGTATTTCGATTGAAGCCTATACATGGTTTCTCTTTTGAAAATATTACAGCTATAATTTAATCCTTAATCCTCAAATCCCTGTACAAATTGTGTAGGTATTGAGTATTTTTCTTCATTTTAGCTGAGTCAAGCTACGAAAGGACAATATAGTTTACGATTACTCCCACAAATATGGAAATCTGATGCAGATTATCCAGAGCCATATGCACACACCCTGGATGACTGTCAGTTACTACTGCCTCCAAATATATGAAGAAAATGTACTCAAAATAACACTTGGAAGTACTGTACTCCTCTTTCTCTTCATTCAAAATCATATGCAGGGGATTCTCGCGTTGAGGGCAAGATTCGATCGTTTTCACTTTTATGTTTTTTAAAGCGAATATTGACAACGCCATGGAAAGATCTGTCATTCCCTATTTTAGAAAGAAGGCCACTATTGTCTTTAACCCTGATACCACAGAAGAATTGTTGTTAGGGTTCTTTTTGGTGAGAATGAGAAATCTGGTGGTGTTGGAGGAATCATCTTGCATTTCTTCTTCGACCACTTGAAGACCGTATTCCCGCCTGTCAATCGCACTACCGATGATGACCATGTCATCCATGCAATTTTCCACTACAAAACGAGCCATGCTTGCATCATTGTTCATAGCCTCCACCTCCATCCCAAGAGCCCCGAGACACCGCTGGCAGTGAGCGAGGGCCTGCGGATGGCTAATGAATTTCTTCAAAGTATGCCTTTTCCCCTCCCCTCTCACTTCCAATAAGCAATGAATTATGTCCAACAATATCTCACCCATGACATGGAGATCAGAATGCCATAGCATGAAATCATAGTTCCTGTCGATGACTCTATCCATTGACTTCTCCATAGGAACCACTGCCCAATCAGCGGCATCCGACTCCATTGCCTCAAAGGTGGACTCCATTTCCTCTTTGCAAGGGAGGTCATCACACCTCTGGAAGGTTTTAATCTCGGCCTCTTGGTAATACGAACCACACACGCCCTGATACACCACTCTCACCAGCTTGCCCTCTAACAATGACCCTGTCCACACGGGCTCCACGGGAAGCAACACATCATTGCTATCGCCATTAAAGGTCAAAGTTCCCTACCTATAAATTCGTTCAAGTTGATCTAGCACCATCCTCTTATATTTCCCTACATAAGATCCATGATATTCAACCTATATAGGTTTAAAAGTGCTTTTCACTTGATTCGACTTCGCCGAACGATGGGTAGATCCATTTTCTTAGCCATCACCTAGCTACCCAGAGATGTAGAAGGATCTACGGAAAGCACTGAAACCCTTATTCTTCACCTCCAAGGGCACCTTCCTCCCCTTCGGTGGGGTAGGGATATATGAATATCTCAAGTCCATGCCGCCAAATACAAAAAGAATCTATATACGAAAACACAACAACCCCTCTAGTTTCAAGGCCGGTGGTTCTATTGGATCTATTTTTTAAGGCTCTGATTAATCCAACCCTGACACACAAAGAGGGAATCAATGAAATAAAAGGGAGTAGGAAATTAGAGAGGCATAGATCGACAAGGACCTCCGCTGATAGATGTTGGAGAAGTTTAGTATTTAAGCATCTACCGGGAAAAGGTTAGGTGGAGAGTTGGGCGCACAGGAAGGTGTTCCAATATCGACTGTCAAATATGATAAATTTAGTCGTATGATCGGCGCGACCTTGGACAGAGACAGGCGGTAGGAAAACATCCACGGAAATCAAGCTAACAGGCTAACCAACACATGACAAATAGGTGGAAAATTTTTATTATTCAGAAGGGTGATACAGAATTTCTCCTATTGGCTGGGGTCAGCAGTGTTTGCTCGCCCCACTCAATCAAAGAATATGCCTCCGGGGTAATAAAGCCACAATTCTTATCATTCTTCTCGGCCCATTGCAGTTATTGTGAAAAATATGCCTGCACTTTGTGTAGTTATTGATCAGGGAGAATGTTTGAAATGATCCATTGAACCCCGACCACTCAACGATGTCAATTCAAATGGCCCATTCAAGGTAGGGAAGATATGGACCACTTGTGTAGTTATTGATGAAGGAGAATGTAGAAATGTTCCATTGAAACCTGCCCAATCAATGATGTAAATTTAAACGGTCCATGCAACGATATGTAAGAGATGGGTTGAGTAGTAGGCTAAATAGGATACATTTTAGTCTTTTTGGATTTTCTCCTAAGCTTAATTAGAAATAACGAAAATAATAAAATACATTTTAGTCTTTTTGGATTTTCTTCAAAACTTAATTAGAAACAAGGAAAATAATAATTTAAACCTTTTGAATTTATTTTAAATTAGAAAATATTATAATATTGTAAAAAAAGGGCACTAGGGCATCGGTGTGCTGCCGAAAAGGCACATTATATTGAAGTATTCTTTGATAGTGAAGAGGAAGAAGAAGAAGATTTGGAAGTAGATACCAACAATGTGGCACCAAGAGAGGATCCAACACCACCAAGAGGTGTAAATGGAGCATTTGTTCCAAGTGGAGGAGCCCTTGCAGCTTTGCGGGGAGTTCCCAAGTATCTGACATTGAAAGTTTGAGGCATTGTTCAGGGGCAGAAGGTGTGGGTATTGATAGACAGTGGGGCTACCCACAATTTTATTAATACCCAACTAGTACAGAGGAGAGGTATTCCCACAGATTATTTTGAAGGATTCTGTATTTTGGTTCCAGGAGCTAGAACCATGCTTTGTGTGAAGTATGTTCTGACATTTACTATCACTTTGGGCACTTACACATTGATAGATCACTTCTTTGTGGTCGATATTACAAACACAAATGTGATATTCGGTGTACAATTGTTGTTCACACTAGGAAGAATCACCAAGGATTGGGAGACCTTGGATATGGAATGAAAAGATAAGAAGAGCGATAAGCGCCAAATTATCAAAGGCATGCACACCTATCCACCTCAGGTAGTCTTAGCACATAGGATGGAGGTTTATTTGCATAGAGGAGACATAGTATGGGCAGTATAACTACGTATGTGAGAGGTAGGAGGCAAGGGTACACCAGTCCACCTGGATGTGCAGTTTATTCTAGACTGTTATTATACAGTATTTGGGGACATACCACTGGGAAGGCCACCGGACTGGGGGTTTGAACATACTATTGCGTTGGAGCACGAGATCCAAGCTGTGATCACCACACCCTATAGGTACCCCAAAGCCTATGTGGATGAGATTGAAAGAGGTATTCAGGATCTCTTGGCTTTAGGACATATCTAACCCAACACTAGTCCTTTTGCTTCTTGTGTGGTCTTGGTGAAGAAGAAGGATGGTACATTGAGGATGCGCATTGGCTATAAAGCCTTGAATAAAGAGACAATGAAGAATAGGTACCCGAGTTGCAGGTTCATTCAGTTGGTGGATGAGCTGAGGGGATCAAATTTCTTTTCAAAGATTGATTTGAGGTCGGGGTACCATCAAATCAGTATAAGGGATCAGGATATCCCCAACACTGCATTTAGATGTCATTATGGCCACTTTGATTTCTTGGTGATGCCCTTTGGGCTGATCAATGCTCCGGCTACTTTTCAGTCTTCTATGAACCACATCTTCCGTCATCAATTAAGAAAATTTGTGCTAGTTTTATTTGATGAAATTCTTATCTACAATCGCACATGGGAGGATAATCTACAACATACTGAGACAGTATTATGCATTATGGAGAAGCATAAATTCTATGCTAAGCTCTCCAAATGTGAGTTTTGGCTCACAAAGATTATTTATTTGGGCCAAGTCATTGGAGTGGATGGAGTAAGGTTCCATGAGGAGAAAAACCGTGCTATTCGAGATTGGCTAGAGCCAAAAAATGTAACATAACTTTGGGGGTTTGTAAGCATCTACACCCACTAGCAGAACTTTGTCAAATGGTTCTCCAAACTAGCATCACCACTCACAGATCTAACCAAGAAAGGAGCCTTTGGTTGGAAAAATAATGCACAGAGGACCTTTAATAGGCTCAAGGAGGTGATGAGCAGTTTTCCAGTGTTGGTATTGCCAGATTTCACCCAACCCTTTGTGCTAAAATGTGATGCTTCAGGGGAGGGCATTGGAGAAGTCTTGATTCAGGGGGGGCACCCCATAGCTTTTGAGAGTCAAAAGTTGCTGCCTCATGAGAATTTGTATCCCATATATGATAAGGAAATGTTGGAAATTATGCATGCATTGGCCAAATTTAGGCAATATTTGGTGGGCAACAGATTTTGAGTAAAGACTGATCACAACAATCTTCGATATTTTATTGAGCAGAACCAACTACAAGAGAGGCAACAAAAATGGGTTAGAAAAATCAAGGCATATGAATTTGACATTGAATATTTCAAAGGGAAGAGAAATGTGGTAGCAGATGCCTTATCATGGAGACCAACAACGCTACCATTGATGTGTGTGGACATAGATTGGAAGGCCCAGTTGTTGGTGGATTATTCCAAGGATCGCTTCATATGTGAGATACTATATGGGTAGGTGATCGATGAGAGGTATAAAGTGATGGATGAGATCATCAGTTACCTAGATTGGATCTTCTTGACTAGAGATTCTAATCTCAAGGAGAAAATTTTGCATGAAGCACATAATTCACCATTCTCGGGCCACCAAGATTTCACAAAGTCATATCGTGCCATTAGAGAGAGATTATCATGGAAGGGTCTCAAGGAGGATGTGCTCCAACACATCAAGGAGTGAAAAACTCTCTAGCAAAATAAATGAGAGAACAACTATCCTACAGGGTTGTTACAATGACTTCCTAACTCGAAGGGGAAATGGGAGAGAATTTCTATGGATTTCATTACCGGTTTGCCAACATTACAAGGAAACAATTGTATCTTTTTGGTCGTTTATTGACTAACAAGGTATTCAAATTTATTTTCCATATCTTCATGATACATTGCTTCACAAGTGGTTGAGCTTTTCTTTAGAGATGTTTTCAGACTTCATGGTCTTCCTAAGACCACAGCCAGTGACATAGATAATTGCTTCATGGGTGGCTTTTGGCAAGATATTTTTCATTTGGTGGGTATTGATTTGACACCGAGTACTAGTTATCACCTCGAGACAGATGGGAAAATAGAGATAGTAAAAAAGTGGCTTAAAGGGTACTTGAGAAACTATGTTTTGGGGCAGCAGAGAGCATGGTTGTGCTGGATCCACTTGGAAAAATATTGCTACAATACGACATTTCATATGTTGATCGGTATGTCTCAATTTCGGGCTCTATATGGTTATTATGCTTTATCATTTGTTGATGTGGTGTTTGGAGCAAGAAAGTCTCCTAGAGAAAAAGAGTGGATCCAAGAGAGTCAGGATATACTCCGTACTCTTAAGGACAACATTGCTGCATTAAAAAATCAACAGAAGTTGTATGTCGATCGTGGTTGGGTGGAGAGATAGTTTGAGGTGGATGATTTGTTCCATCTCCGTCTTCATCCTTAAAAGAAATCTACGCTGAAGGAGAAGGGGGATGAGAAGTTTAAGCCCTGTTTCTATGGGTCATACAGGGTGATCCGTCGTGTTGGGGAAGTAGAATATGAACTGGAGCTCCCCATTGGGAGTAAGATCGACAACATTTTTCATGTCTCATGCCTGAAGAAGTCCATTCTATTGCATGTAGTTGCCACTATGGATCTCCCACCTATTTATGATGAGGGCCATCTGGTTTAACTATAGGAATCTACCTTGGATACTCGGGAGAGGCAGCTAAGGAAAAAGGTGATTAAATAATATCTAGTTTGATGGAGGAATATTTCAGATGAGGATGCTACTTGGGAAGGAGAGAATATTTTGCAGCATTCATCCTTACAGTAGCTTGAGGAGAAGCAACATTTGGGAGGGGAGGACTGTAATATTCCTAATTATCTTTTAGCAAGTTAGAATATTAATTTTTTTTTTCCAATAAGATAGATGAATAAGAGGGTAGAGGGACCCATAAATCTCTTTTAGTAGGAATACAACCACTTCTAATGTGAATGTGGATTAGTGCATCTAGATAGGACCAAGATTAATAAACCACTCCTTGGTGTGAATGTCGGTCAATACATGTGGATGGGGTCAATTTTACCAATTGAACAACGCAGTCATGGAAGTAGTGGACACAATGGAGGACGACACAGTCATAATGGCAGGGAGTCTCCATGAGAGTAGAATCATTATTGAGATGGGCCAAGGGGGTGAAGGCTCACAAAGCATATAAGGAAGGGGATGACAGCCATAGAAAGCATTCTGAATATTTTTTATGTATTGTCTTTTATGAATTTTTGCACACTTCAGCTATTTAGCGAAGTTTGTTGTGTTGTTTAGCACAAGGTTGTTTCTGAGAGGAAATCCCACCCTCATCCTTGGCGGACTTCGAGTTCCCACTGAGGAGAGGTTCTTTGAGATGCATTTCATAATCCAGCATTAGGCCAATATTTAGTGCCTATCAACATCACTGTCTCATTCAGGAATTGTGCAATCGAGGAGGGCAGATCAAGTGGAGGGGTCATAACCCCATTTTTTGAGCTTATCATCTAGTGAAGGGATAAAACCTTCATCCATAAAGTCAGTGGGGAGGATTAGAAGCCATTTTCTCATCATAATAGCCACCTCCCAGGAGTCTCCCAACTACAGTGCGTAATTCAGCCCTAGGGTTTCATTTTTCAGCATTGGCATTTCCAGAAACCCTTTCTGGGTTATCTTGGAATTGTTCTAGAAAGCCCAGATATCTGATCCTGACTTTTTTTGAGTTTCCAATCAACAGGTCTATGCATTACTAGTTTCTAGCAGGATTGTGTAGTAATAGCCTCCTAGTAGTTGGTGCAGCAACAACATTTCATGTCTTTATGTTTAAGGTAATTTCAGACTTGTTTTCCCTATCTTGGGTGTCTCTTTCTAAATCCCTTGTACTTCATTTGTTCTATTGCATATAATAAAATGGCTCAGTGATCTGTTCATTTCTTTGATGTGTTGATTTTTACTGCATTTTCCATTTTTATGTTCTATATTCCTATTTTTCCTATTTGGGAATATTACACATGTTCATTCACTCCCATTTTATTTTAACAAATTTCTCATGAAAACAAACTATATTGTCAAATCTTACAGTTAAACTCCATATTTGTAATAACAATATTTATTCTATATATTTTGAACAACATATTTCTTTTGGAGGTCGGTTATTGCTTCTTTGACTCCATCTCGTTGACAAGTTGTGATGAAAATTTACATTTGGAAATATATACATAATTTTGTTCAGGATTTTATATTAATTTATTTACCT
This sequence comes from Pinus albicaulis, assembly GCA_034641835.2. Classification (NCBI taxonomy): domain Eukaryota; kingdom Viridiplantae; phylum Streptophyta; class Pinopsida; order Pinales; family Pinaceae; genus Pinus; species Pinus albicaulis. The sequence goes on along the minus strand of CM076583.1, from coordinate 889,854,644 downwards.
TTTCAAGTGTGATCTACTACTTGTCATTTTCTATTCAAACTTGAAAGAGTATATTTGAAGATCAAGAGACAATTTCTGTTGGAAACGTTATATAATCTGTGAATTTAACATAATGTAAATCTTTCATATTTATCTTCGACCTTTAAATGGAATATTTTTTTACTAATAATTATCTTTAATGATGTTTTACATGTGATGATTATTTTCGAATTATTCCTTACGGCGTTTCCCTTGAAACATTTGGTGCAATTGTTAGTTAGGATAATTCTAGTTATGATAAAAAATATTTGAAGAAGTTTTCTTCATCTAAATATTTAGCTATTGAAATCCATCATCACCTCAACTGGAATTATAACATTAATAAAATGATAATAGGAGGTTGGGAAGCTTATTATGAGCTTGAAAACAATTCTAAGCCTAGTGATCTTTGGGTATGGAGTAAAATTAACTTCCTCTCTGAGGATATTGTCACCCATGTTATTTTATATGGGTGTGACATTTGGGGTTGCAGTATATATAAAGAATCTTGCAGGAAGATTGAGTTTCTCCAAAATAAATTTATAGCCTACAACCTCAATATTCAAGGAAATACTCCCTACCCTATCCTCTTGATTGAACCCAACCTTTCCCCCAATTAAAGCATGGCTATGTTTAGGTATATTATGTACAAGAAGAAGCTAAATAACGTCGAATATAATAGGCTCACCGAAATATATTCTAACTCTAACAAAAATGCCACCTCCAACTCAAGCAAAGCTAGCATAAATATTCCCATTCTTGGCTCGACCATTTTGGGATAAAGGAGGAGACTATCCTTGAAAATAAGAATAATATTAAAAATAGTATTATTCCAAATTTAAGCATAAGTTGTGGGATGATAAGGATTTAGAGGGGAAAATGAAGCTAAGGTATTATAAGGATGTGATCAACCCCAATATATATAACCATAATTATCTATATTTACTAGTGTGGAGAAGAAAAAGAATATTACTAAGATAAAAACTATTTCCCATAATCTTCAAAGTGAAATCCAATGTTTGTGTATTCCCAGAAAACCTTGGGATGAAAGAGTCAATCACCTCTGAGATACTAATACTACTTAACATATAAAACACTTTCTACTAGATTTCCCGTCTCTTACTCACATTTGATCTCATTTCCAAAAATCTTTTCCACACTACCAACCTTCTAGACTTGTTATTTCAACGTAACTACAATGATCTAGGAGAACTTCTCTTCCTTCTTTTTGATCATAGAAATAGAATCTTGAAGAGTCCCATTTAATCTCTTACTTTTTAAAGGTATGATAGGTAATATAGTAATTGTTGGAGTTTAATCATAATCATAATTTAAGTAATAAGTGTGCGACATTGAAAATTTTAGTATGATTTTTCAAAATAGCTTCAAAACTTTCAAAATTGATATTTTAAAATAGTTTCAAAAATTTTGAAATTATTAGAGAGGTGTGTAGTCTAACTAATATATGAAATGATTTTTTAAGGACATTTTATATATATATATTGAAATCTTCCTTGAAATTGTATCGCGTGGTTTTGGTGAAAAAGGTTGTTACAATTATAAGTTAAACCATTCCATACCTATGTATTCATATAATATATATTCTAAAATAACATATGTATAAGGATCACTTCTGTATATTGAAAAAAATTAAATGATTAAAAAATTTATTTATTTATTCTCTTTTGAAGGCATAGAATGTACAACAATCAAATTTTTTTTTTTTTTGAGTACAACAATCATCATCTCATTCCAATGATGAGAAGGTAGTTTGAAAAGACTATTTCTATTTTTTTTTTTTTTAGTTTAAAGATGATATTTTGTCAATTTTGTTTGAAATTTATTGAGGATTTTTGTATTAACTGAGGTCTTTAATTTCTATTATTGAGCGATATGGCGTAGATCTTAAGAGAATCCATATCTCAGTGGCTAGGGTTTTCCTAGGTGTCATCGAATCCTTTGTTTTTATGTCCAAAATGTAGGGCTAATAACAATATTTATGACTGAGTTATGAAGATTTTAATATTGGTTTTCTGTCAATAGGGAAAATCATCAACCGTCAGATATTTTCTACTATGGAAATGGGTATTATGCATTTCTTTTAGAAAAAAAGGTAGAATCTAGATCTATAAAGTAGATCTTTATTTCATGGGTAACGAAGGTCTCCTTCACACTCATTGGTTTATGGAATTTAACCCCATGATGGAAATATCCTCTAAAACTATGTGCGTCATATTTCCTTATCTCCCTCTTATTTGGTAGGAAAAAATCATTTTTAAGGATATATAAGATAGTATGGGTTTATTTATCACCAATTATAAGGTGCATGGGAACAATATCTCGTATTCCATAAGTTTTGTAGAAATAAATTTCTCAAAAGGCCTCCCTAAGGTGATTCAAATAAATATGGATGAATGGTATGACATTCAAGATTTTTATTAAGAGAAATTTCCCTTCATGTGTAACTTTTTTCATGAGTATAGTTAATTTACAATTTTTTTTCCAAAATATTTACTCTCTTGAACTTCTCCAAACCCATGACATCCTCCTAAAGAGGAGCAAGAAGAAAATAATCTAGCATTCACTCAGGTGAAAAAGAAACATAAGAATCATGGAAATAAGAATTAGTAGAGATGCAGTGCCAAATTTCTACATAAACCCTTTTTTAACAATAGTTTTGAAGCCATGAATATATCTGAGGCTAAAGATGAGAATCATGAGGTCCAAGTGGATCAATGAGTGCTAAATCCTCCTAATTGAGAAGATGAAAAAGGCTCAAGTTAGAATTATTCAAAGAAGACTTGTATGGTGCGAAATATTTCTCCAAAGGTTCATTTTGCATCTAAGGGTGAAGAAGAAAATAGGGGGACTGAAAATATGCTCACATAATCATACTCTTATCCTTCATATTTAGAAGTTATTATAAAGCAATGTTTCCCCCAAAAAGTAATAAGAATCAAGGAAGATAATAGTAGAAAAAACTTTCTTCTTAATTACAACATGCTCCTGCCACATCTACACAAGTAACTGACCAACCGGGGTAAACTTGTGTCGAGAGTCTAATATAATGAGATTCAAACCTAGGTGACCTTAAGGAAGTGGAACCGACGGAAACAAAACATAAAAACCTTGTACAACAACAATAACACCCCTAAGAGGTAGCCCAACCTTTCAAGAATCTTATCCCTAGGTAACACTAACCTTTTGACCTCTTTGAGCCATATAAATAGGTAGATGATTGCAAGCCAGCATCCAGGATGTTATATACATAGGAACAACACTGCATACCAGCTTCTAGGGCCCCAATTATTTCGTTATGTGCTAACACCCATGGGATTTGATCCACCTTTTCAGGCCCAGAACCCACTGCTCTGAATAGAACTTCAAGAAAAGTTAAGAGATGATAAATAACAACACGAAAACGATATGAAAGCAATCACATCAATAAAAAATCATCTAGATCCCTGTTAGCCATGATGGAATTTTTGTCAAACATGTCACTAGCATTGAAACTACAGGTTTAAACAAGAGATCTAAGCATAGGGGTCTCATACTTATTTGAGAATCGTTATGAAGGTTTGCTCCATTACATCATTAGCTACAACACAATCTATTTTAACATAATACAATGTGAATTCATTTACAAGCAAACACATGGAAAGAGCCACACATCATCACTCTCAACACACATCTTTATAAACAAGATAAAAAATACAAAAATACCATGGATACAACAGAAATAGGATCCACATATAAACCAATACATTTATACATCAAATACCAAAGGAATGAGATTCTCATTTAAGAAGGTCAAAACCAACCGGAGATGGGACTTTCACGTTCCACCCAACCATAGATTGGTTCAGCCAAGTCTCTCTTCAGAAAATCACCCCCATGCCATATTCTAGGCATGAATGTGGGATATCATCAAACACATTAATCAAAACGAATAAAGGGCTTCCAAAATAAAAACCACCTCAACCCTCAACCAGTGAACCTGCCTCATGCAAGTACATCACAACCATCATGGATTTATCTCTATCCAAGATTCTCCAAGGCTCCAAAGTGTTTTTTTCAACCAATGATCTAGGAATAATAACTCAACCCCAACCTTTTCAAGGCTTTAGAGTGTTTGTCGAACCAAAGCGCTAGAACTAGTAGCTTTACTCACCTAGGGCCATTGAGCATTTTTGCAACCAAGGCTCTAGGACTAGTAACTTAACCCAAAATTTTTCATCGAGATCCGGAGCATTTGTCCAATAAAGGATCTAGCATCTAATGACTCAGCCCAATCACTAAAGGAATCATGAGAACCAACTAGAAAAAAATTAAGGGAAGTAAACCCACAAAACCATGGGTATCTAGGAAATGGCAAGGTTAGGAAAATATATTGTCAATCCATGAAACACTGCATTCCAATGACATATCATGAACAAGAAACCACATGTATACACTATGCATGCCAAAATAAGTGAGGAAAACATACATGCAATTTAGTACCTGAAATCAAAACCCATTGTCGTTGTTGATCCTGATGTCTTCTTGCACTTTTTTCATATTCCTTTGCCTTCTTGCTCCAAATCACCAAGAATCCATAGTCTCCAAAAGTGCTCCAAGAAAAATCTAAGTATGCAAGAGTAGGAGAGAGAGAGAGAGAGAGAGAGAGAGAGAGAGAGAGAGATAGAGAGGGAGAGAGTAGAATGAGAGCCATAAGCGTGAGAAAAAATCTTTCCCCGTGATCCTCATAAGCCTTTTTATCAATGAGGCCTATGTTTTATTCAATTTTCATTATTCTCTATCATTTTCCTCATCACATGCAACCTGTGACTTTTCCCTCCTTTTTCTCCTATTTTCCATTATTTTCATAAATAAAATGAAAATTAATGCCTCATGCTTTTCCAAATCCTTTTCCGTTGCCTTTGCCAATTTTCTTTAGGCATATTAAACTGAATGAACACTTGCTATGATGTTTTTCCTAAAATTCATCTTGGAATATGTGTCCCATCACAGTGGTATTATATATTTTTATATGATTTTTTACTAGGGTTGTTACAAAACCCACCCCCTTCGGGGAATACCATCCTCAGTGTTCAATGGCACCTATAACCAGGAAGACAGTTGAAAACAAAACATAGTGCCCATGGAGCTTTATAGCATAGATTGTTGCAATATTTACAATGACCATATGCTAGAACATGACAATCATATCATTTACTGGAGCTTTATAACACAACTCATTAGGGTATTTACAATAGCAACGAAATTTGTTTCAACCATAAAATAATCATATTGTCTATGGAGATTTATAAATTCATATTGATACAGTATTTACAATAATATACACATATACACATTTGATCAACCTGTTAATAAAAGGATATGATGCATGTATCAATCAACTAGGGAATCCAAAGACTCACACCTCCACCCTCAAAAAGTAGAAATTAGGATTCACCTCCTTCCGAGGAAGTCCAGAGTCCACTTCTGAAGTAAAAACTACATCCAATGTCAAATGCTACAATCCTCCGCCACTTGTCCTCTAAGCGAACAATTACTAAGTCATTCTTCGAGGGAACACTCCCAATGTGCATCTGATTCCATCTAGAAATGTTAATGACAAAAAAAAATCCATCCCCGAACTTCCTTTCTCTGCTACACAATCCCTTGGGAAATATATTCACCCCCTTCCATGTAGTCACTCACGTTCCAAGTTCTACTGACACCCCAATCTCTTATAGTCCATCCATTGGAAAGGCTTCCTCACATTGGTAGATAAAAAAACCAAGGCATATACTTTCCTCAAAACCCTCATACCGGTCGTAGCATGTTCATGGAAATCAATGGGAAATATTGGGTACAATTGTCCCAAAATGGCCCTACTACTGAAGTTCTTTACCAACATACTTTTGTCTATTTTAATTCCTTCTATTGTTGCTGCTAATGCTTTCAATAAATTTTAGCCACCCAACTGGGCATTTATGTGTTTCTTGTGCCAAGCACATAAATTACATTAGATGAGAAATAAATTGAAATATATTCACATAATACCTCATTGGTAGCTCATCAATAAGGTACACTTGAAATTTTATTCACTTCATGTCTCATCAAGTCACACCATCTGTTCAATCAGATCATCATGTATAAACATATCACATATGGCTATCTTAAAACACAACCATCATAGGTTAAAATCATGAATCACATGCAATAATCATAAAAAATAATCATAAATCACATGTAACCATCATAATTCAAAATTTTATATCACATTCATAATATAATTGAAATAAAATGTCGATACTTACCCTTCATCGGTCCTAACTTCTACCGTTGTTGTTTTTGTACACACAAAAACTTGTTTAGCACACTCGGAAAACACCTACTTGCTTCTCTTCAAGAACATACAGATAGAAATAGTGTACACCACAACAAGTATACCCACATACGACATACAACACCATACAATGCATGCACCCACACCAGAACATAACACATACACCTCCACTTGTTGTATAGTACAAAAAAATACATACGCCTACATCGGCATACAATACATACACCTACACCCAATTTACAATACAACACAATACATATACACATACATACACAAAGTACAACAAACTAAATACACATTTCATGATACCACGAATATGCCATGTGCATACATAGTATCGCATTGTTATGCAACCAACTCACAAAATCGAAGAAAATATAGATGAACAACCTAGAAATAAGGCTCTTCAAGGGGGAAAACTACTTTACATTACATAAATTAAAAATTCTCGGAAGATACAAATGAAAAAACCTACTTTATATATATAGGGGTCTAAGGGGTTCCAACATAATCATAACCTACATAAAGATAATAATGTAAGGGGAAAAAATAACAATAGTGGGCTTCTATCGGGAACAATAAAAACAATATGGGGACTACATGGGCACAAGAATGACAATAAGGGGGATACATTAACAATCAAAATAAGGGGCTACACTAGTATTATAGGGACCTAACATGCCCCTCTCCTTTAAAAACGTTTTCTCTCCAACACTTGAGTAGTTCTTGATGCTTATGTATAAAATTCTCATCCTCCCATGTGGAATATTCACTGGATAATTTCTTCCGCTTGATGAGATACGATGAAATTGATCGATTTCATAGCTGTTGAGTTTTTTTTTTCGTGTCTGCTTTAGGTTCCAATATTATTTTTCCTTCCCCATAAATTTCTAGAAATATTATTTGAAATGGGAGTCTGCTACTTATAAACTTCTTTAAGCATGAAACATTTAAAACTAGGTGCACTCGGGAAGATGCAGGAAGCTCCAATTTGTATTCCATAGTACCAATCTTTTGAAACACCTTGTAAGGACCATAGTACTTTGGTGATAATTTATTATCCTTCTTATCTTTCTTGAAGGACATTTTCTTGTATTGTTATAGCCATAAAAATACTGATTCGCCTACATCAAAACTTATTTCGCTGTGATGTTGATATGCATGTTGTTTCATTCGATTCTACGCCAAAATTAGGTTATCGTTTAAGAATTGGAGAACTTGTTTTTTGATGCTCGATGTGATCTTCCACTGCTTGAACTTTATAATTTTATCTTAAATATGATTTCAATGTTTGAAACTCTAGTGAGCATAATTTTGGAATTACACCTCATTGTTCCTTCTTTATAAGATTTTTCATCTCATTACAGTTGATTATCTTTCCTAGTTTCCCTGTGAGACCCATTAATTAAACTTCATTTACTTCCCAAAAAAAATTCAAGAAAAGTTCTTGAAAATTAAAGCTACCGTACTGAAATATTGTAACCATTGAACTCCTAGTACAACATCAACACAACCCATTGGAATGGAAAGCATTGGGCTATTAAGTACATATTCCCCCATGATTAACTTGATATTAGCACTTTCCATCTAAATTTATAGTTCCTCCATTTTCAACCATGACTTGAAACTCTCATACTGGATATAGGAAGTAATTCAATTCCCTTGCTATCTTACAATGAGTAAAACTATGGGTAATACCTTAGTCAATCAACACTATTACCTTTTTATTCTTCATATGTCCTTCTATCTTGAGAGTTTGAGTAGTGGTAATTCCTGCCAATGCATTACAAGATATGGTCAGATTCATTTATTCTTTCTCTAAGGTCATTTCCTGGTGTATATCCTATTCTTTTGAATTTTCTTGTTCCTTTTATTCCTCCTCTTCACAATCTATTTAAACTAATTTATTCCTAGCACACTTATGACCTTTAGTGTATTTTCTATCACAACTATAAAAAATCCCTTTAGCTCTTTTTTCTTCCAATTGTTGTGGTGTCAACCTTGTAGGTTGTGGGAGTATAGGAGCATCAAAACTTCCATATTTATAGTTTTGAGTGGTAAGCTTCCTTGTTACCATAAATTTTTTTCAATTTTCCTTGCCAACATGAATTCCTTCTCCAATTATTTGTGTTCCCAAAGGCTAACCTCATGCTGAATTTTATCCTTTAAATTCCCTATGAAGACATCAATCCTGTGCTTCTCTGGAATATCATTTACCCTTATATTCAATTTTTGTAAGTCCTCAATGTGCTCCATCATTGAACCCTTTTGTTTGAGATTTATCAATATGCTAAAGAAGGTGTTTCTCTTTGGATCCTCATAATATGTAATCATTTTCTTTGTAAAAATTAACCAAGTAACAATTTGTTTATGAGAGAAAATCCATCGATGCCATAAAAAATGACTGAATTCTAAATATAAAGTTGCAATGCATACCTTTTGTGTGTTTTTCACATTATGGAGATCAAAATATTGCTCCATATAGTATCCATGTTACGAAATCCTTTCCATCAAACTTACTCATATCTACTGTTGGAATATGATGGGTCTTCAATACAACATTAGATTCTATGAAATCATGATTAAAATTTCTTTTGTTCTCATCATGAATTTCCTCTACTACCGTTTCTCCATTAGGAATATCTTCTTGTGGCAGCTTTGTTAAACCTTCCTTCAAACATTTAAGTTTTGCTTCTGTTAGCCCCCATATAAATTTTTGACAAGCAAACAGGGGGCTAAAATGTTTCTGAGCCTTCAAGGAATGCATTTCCTCTAAAAACACATCATCCTTGAAGCCTCCTTGTGCCTTCTGTTAGTGTCAGTCTAGTTATTGCCTTCAGTCACTATTCAGAAGTTGTTATCTCCACAAAGTGATGTCCCTACCTTTTGTTTTCTATAGCATGTTCAGCACCAGAGCATCTTCCAAGATGATCCAGCAGAAAGTGCCCGAAAAGAGCTTTCCAAAGGTATATTACACTCTCAAAACTGACTTCCAGATTGAATTCTATGCCTAAGTGAAGTAAAAGCCCTTATACCCCCTATCTCCCCTTTTTCCCCTTTAAACTTTGTTTTATCAAAGTTTTATACCCCTTTCCCCCTTCCGATTGTAAAATCGCATTGTAAATCATTTTCAAACAAAAAATTGTGATTTATAAACCACTTCCCCGACCATACCCCTTAGAAATTTATAATAAACAAATGTTAAAGTTTATTATAAGTCCCACCCTCTATAACCACTTCCCCTTTCCATCCCCACTGTGTATTGCAATAAAATTTATTATAAAGTTTATATTATATATAATCCGCTGCTTTTTAAATCACAATCGCAATTTCTTTTCAATCGCAAACTTTCCCAAATCGCATGTTCTATTGTGAATGCTCCGATCACTCATCACAAATATTTGCGATGCGATTGATCGCGTCGCAAATATTTGCGATGCGATTGATCGCAACTTAACTCCAATCGCACCTTCCACCCGATCGCATAATCGCAAGTCCATTCCTCCGATCCCCGATCGCTCCATTCCTCCGATCGCCCCGATCGCTCCATTCCTTCGATCACCCCGATTGCTCCATTCCTCCGATCCTCCGATTGATCACATCGCAACATTTGAAATACGCGTTGTGATCACCCCGCTCCCGGTCTCAGATTGTGATTGACCCCTTGGGTCCCACCACTTAATACTTCCGCCTATTCATATAATATAAGGCCTTTCCTTTGTAAATTGGAAATTCGTATGATTTTTAGTTTTACAAAGTTTGCCCCAATCGCATTGGAATTTTTCTATGTGTCATTCCATCCTGCCCAACTCCCGATTCCGATTTGCGATTGCGATCCGTACCCCGGTCCCACCATACGGTCTTTCCGCCCATTCCTTATAAAACCTTGTTTTCCTTTGTAAAAGTAAAAAATTCATTTGTTTTATTTTTACAAAGGCCTTTTCTCCATCGCATCGAAACTTTTGTGTGGTGTTTTCAATCGTGCCCCTCTACTCGTCCATCCCAATTGCAATTTTTATGGGTCCCGCCTCCCCTCCCTTCTTTCCTATTCACTGTTCTTCCCTTCACTAAAGGCAACTTCGTTCAAAAGCAATGTTTAATAAAAAGTCGGTTTTCTCCAAACGACAAATGGACAGTCTGAAAGTCTGAGGTCTGCGAACTCAGAGGCAGGGTCACAAGAAGCAAGGCACAGTTTGAAGACTTAAGCACATTGTCAAAGTCCTATGAGTGCTTCCAGAATTAGTAGAACACTCTTCTCTCAGAGGTACACCATTCCTACAACGCCCTCCGTGCCCCCTCGAGCCCAGGAGAGTTAAGGACACTGACAGGAGCTTCTTAAAAGACTATCAAGTTGTAGTTATGAAGTATGGAGTGGCCTGCAGATCCTTCCATCCAGTTCACCAACTTCAGAAGGCAGCGTAGAGTTCCAGACACCTGAAAAGACTCTAAAGAAACAGCAAAGGTCAATCTTGGCCTGACAGAGTCCCCCAGAACAGCCTACAGAGTACACACAGCGTTGCTGAGCCATTAAGCAGTATGGGCGTGAACACTTCCACCACTCTGTCTTAATGAGATCCATTTAATGTTCATCTACTCATGCTATTATTCATTCTCCTATAAGAAATCCTCGAGGACATATTGTAAAGGTTGTTGTCCAGTTGCTGCTGTTGCTGTTAGGGGAATTCATTTTGACTATCAGAACAGTCTTGGGAGGGAGTAACAGAGTAGTTGTAATGTAGTAGGCTGGGAGGAGAAAGTCTGGATTGTACCAGCCATTGATTTCAGTGTATATGATTGGTTTTACATCAATTAATCAAGCACATTTCATAGGATCCTGGTCTATTACTACTGGTGATGTTTTTCTAACATTTTTTATTACATTTTCATACTGTTTCATTTTCTACTGGCTTGCATCAGAAATATGGCATAGTATTTACCCTTGATAGGTACCCTATGTCTCTGCTCTCCTTGCCTTTAATGTTTCTCTGCTAAATGTGTTGTCTGAGGATTGGTTTCAGTTAATTTAACAAGTGTAGTAGTTCCTTATGCTGCTAGCTGATGTATGAGTTAATTGGAATCTGTCTTTAGGTGTTCTTGTTGGGTCCAAGCTGGAAGATTTGGGAACACTGGGGATTAGAGTTAGCCCTATCCACCGGGATCCTTATGCGAACAGCTGGCATTTCTAATATCTCTTTGTTAAACTTATCTCTGTTTTCCCTTGGAGTATGCTAAAGCTGACTTGGAGTTAAATGACCTCTGTTCAGATCTATAAGCTGCCCCTTTGTCCCTCCATCGAAAGCTGCCTCTGAGTATGTCCAAGTAGGTCTAGAGTTAAATGACCTCTGACCTAATCTATAGATAGAAATTGGGTGTATTTCCTTCTTTCACTTTCAATCCTTAATGTTCTCCCATAATCTATCTAAAATATCCTTTAGTGTAGATGACTTGCCCTCTGAAAGCCTTGGCTAGTTGTTGCAAGTAATTCCCTTTCATGACTCCATAGCCCAATGGATGGCACTTTCTTGACCTATCCCCTTTATTGAAACATCCTCCTGCTTTGTTCCTTTCCTTTCATTACTTTCTCAGTCTATGATCTCATGACCAACCTAGCAACCAACCAATCAAATCATTTTAAACCCCCATTGTGCTTCATACCTAGCCTAATATCTCATTTTAAGCTTTCAAAGATATATCATTCTTTGTTCCATGGAGAGATCCCTCTCCGGGTCTAGGAGGGATAGATCCTAGGGCCCTAAAGTGGTTTTGATGTTGTCTCATCTTTTGGTCTTGCCAATCTGGCCAAAACATGGGAACCCCAACAACTTCTATACAATTGATATTATCTTTCATCCTGACCATATTAGCTTCCATGAAATTCTTGAAACCATCCATTTTATCTTCTAAGTCCTCTTTTAAACCATCCATTTCACATTTTAGTTCATCTTTGGTTACTCTTTTTGAGAGTGAAATTTGTTGCACTTGGTCCTGTAATTTCGATATATCATGATGCAATTCTTCCTATTCATGCGTAATAGTAGAGATTTCTGAGGGATTAATGGGTGTGGAATGATTTTTGGAAGGTATTTTAGAACCTAATACTATTATCTATGCTTGAATATTCCCTTTTAATCACTTCAAACTAAATTTTCAAACAAATGTTATGCAATTTAAAAAGAAATACATAGCCTTTTCTTACTTTTATGGAGCTCGGTATTCGAGCTAATGTATCTTTGTGATTTTGGGTCACTAATATTTCAAATTTGGTCCTATAGTAGCCCTATGAATCTTCTTTCCAATGCCATAGGTCATACTTAATTTAGATTCTTCAAGACAAAGCTATATCAGGTCTCCCACTATGACCTGATTATAGAATATTTCAGTTTAGCGAAATTTTATGAAGTGACACGTGTCATTGTTTCGACCTTCAGATTAGAAATTGATACACAAGAAACTATAATATGTTTTATTTCTGTCCCTTTTTACAGAATTCAAATATGATGCCTGAAACGAAATATATTACGATTTTCCCTCACTCACCTATTTGAAACTGAATTTTGGAGCCTGCAAAAACCCTAACTTTCCATGATCATATCTCTGAAAATATATTGGACCAAGCTCTAAAATTCCAGCACAAATTTCACCAAGATTCCAGTTGTACGTGGTTTAAATTTCAGCTTCTGAAGCTTCGTATAAATTTTTTTATAGTGAAAATTCCAGAATGGCCTATTTTTAGAAGCGAAACCATAGAATCCAAAGCTCTCATACCAAATGTTATGCAAACAACTGACAAAATAGAAGAAAAGATAGATCAACTATTTTGAAATATGCCTCTTCGAGGGGGAACCTCCCTTACATTACATAAATGAAAAATTCTTGGATGATACAAATGACAAAACCTACTTTCTATATATAGGAGTCTAAGGTGTCCCAATATAATGAGAGCCTACATAAAAATAGTAATATAAGGGCACAATAGTAAAAATAGTGGGATTTTATGGGGCATAATAATAATAATATAGGGAATATATGGGCACAACAATAAAAATGAGGGGGATATAGTAACAATAACAATAAGGGGATACACTAGTATTATAATGAGCTAACATGTTCGCAACACAACATGTACAACTTGCACACAATACCACATGTATACCAGTAGCATATGCACAACATGTACACAGTACCATTTGTACATAACACTACCTACACAATGTGTGCACAACATCACATGTGCATGACACCACCTACACAACGTGTACACAACACTAAATGTACATCACGCTACCTGTACAATTTGTACACAATACCACATGTAAACAACATCATATACACGACATGTACAAGACACCACATGTACATGGTGCCACATGCATGACATGTACATGACATCATCTACACACAACACCATATGTAAAAATTGTACACAACACCACATGCACATGACACCACAGGTACAATCACTACAAGGAAAAGACCCTCTAGGGGATGGTTTTAAGGAACCTCTTATAAAAATACCCCAGACATTCGTTTCTAGCCAAGGTTGCTAGAGGATATTGGCAGGCGGAGTTTTTTGCGGATGTATTTCATCTGGTGCTCTTATCACCATAAAATGCACTGGTGCATTCAACACGAGAAAGTACTGGTGCGGTTAAAACATTGGCACAACAGACACCGTGCGCTCCATACACACCCGCTCGGTGCGTTTTATTTCTATAGTGCACTGATATTTTACACAACTTTCGCATTGGTGCCTCATAAAAAGTGCTTGAAAATAGAAACCGCCCGCCTGGGGTGGCATAGTGCAAATGCACCCATACGCGAAGAAAAACCTCAGACACTGAAACAGGGTTAAATAAAAAAAAAATTACGGCCAAAAACCTGCATTTTTCACTTTTTTCTAGTGCTACAAAGCTCTCAAGCACCAGTGCAATTTATCCTTGTTTTAGCCACCTCGACATCGGTGCTCCCATTGCAGTCATTGCACGCACTACTGTTGTGCATTTCCCACCAATCTCCATCTTGAATTTTGTAAAATGGTGGAAAATTTTTCTTTTGCAAATTCTACAGCCAATATGCCTCCTTGACGAGTAAATGTATAGGTATTTTTCTTGTTTTTCCATAATTAAGCCTTTTAGTGGATTGGAATTTCAAAAAACCTTAAAATTAACAATAAAAAAAAAATTGTCGCGCTGTGTGCTTGAGCCATTCGGCTGGGCCTAGTCTGCGGTGTTGCTTGTAAGTTTACGGGCTGCACGACAACCAGTACAAATGGTATCCACACTGGTTCTGGGGAGGTAATGATAGGCACATCGTGTTATTTTAAAAAAATTTAAAAAGTGTGGTGCGGTCATTTACCAGGCCGCACTGTTGAGAATGTGGGATCGCGACAACTTGGTTCTTTGACATAATTATCTGACTTGGGGTGCATAATGTTGTCAGTGCACCGCATACCACAATTTGACATTGTCAATGGTTCGGCCTAGTAAACCGGTGCTAAAGGTATCCACACCGGTTCTAGGGTGATACCAAAGGCGCACCGTGTTATTTTAATTTTTTTTAGAAAGAGTGGTGCAGTCGGTTACCTGGCCACACCGTTGACCTAGTTGAATAGTGGTGATGTGGTGCATTGACTGAAATAACTGCACCAGGAAGACTATTTTTGTCAGCGTATGGCTTACCGTATTTGACACGCGTCAACGGTGCGTCCATTTAAAATACTGCACCTATGACTATGTACGGTGGCAGGAGGGCGGTGCGCTGACTTAGCTATACACCCTAGGGCATATAGTGTAGTCAGCGCACCGCCCTCCTGACACCACACGTAGTAAATGGTACACTAAAACATTTTCTGGAGCATCGTCCCCAGTGCACTGAATATAATTAGGTGCACCGTTCCTGATGCGCTCTGTTGAAATATGCACCGGGACCAGTGCGTGACTGTGATTTTGAGAGACCGAATGTTGTTTTATTTATTTTTCAAAAAATATTTATATACGTATATTTCTAAATACATGTATCATTTAATAAAAAAATTGTGTTTAATATGTCAATCATTCAGCGACGTGAAAGGAGAGAAGAGGGGAAAGAAACATCAACAACAGGTGAATAGTATAAGATGGTTCGCCTATGGGAGGCATGAGAGAGGGAGAGAGATGCGTACACTCATCCTATTACAATAGCGACGTAGGGGCTCCTAAGGCAGGTAGGCCTCCTCAAGTTCTATGAGGATACTACTTCCATAAAGTCCCATAGTTTGTTTTTCAGACATGTTATCTGAAGTTGAAATGCCCAGCAATAGGCTTTTAGGGTTGGTATCAGCCAGTGTTATAGGCCCACTAAGGAGGATATATATTTTATTACAGGGCTATCGAGGAGAGGTGTATATTTTCCCTCGTTCTCCAAGGTTCTAGCTAGCTATGTAGTAGGGAGTCAGTTAGTTTACTCCAAGAGATACATTGGAGCAAATTTAGTGTCTCCTGCAGATTTTCGGGTCATTGGAGGGAAGCTATGTATTGGTGCATTTGGTCGTGAGGAGTTCCAGTGTCTCTGACTTATCATTTCGACCATTTTGCACAACACTAGTGAAGGGCAACACATTAGTTTCTCGCTTTTATATTATGTTGATTCTTTAGTACAACCGCCACGACTTGTGAGGTGGTTTGCCATTTTTTTGTGGCAGTTTTGTACAACATTAGATAGATGTCATGCTCATGCACAGGGGAGGGTCAACTTCCCTTTTTCTTCAAAGATTTTTTGTTTATTTTTTGAGGGGTTTCCAGAGACGAGGCCTAGTTTTCTTCGGCAGCCTCGTAGGCCGATTACTGAGGCACGTATGCACATGTGGGTGCAAATGATGCCCAAGAGGGAGGAGACTCTATTTCCAGTGACGACATCAGATGATGCACTGGAGTTTCTAGCCAGTGTTGATGAGCATCCCTTCATTATGGTCCCCTGTCCTTATGAAGGGTTGAATTGGTGAGGGTGTGCCAACATCCTCTTCACAGCTAATGAGCCGCCAGATGATAGAGGTAATATTACTATTTTATTTAAAATTATTCTAACATGTTCTTTAAATTGTTTTTATTAAATTGTGTAACGAAATTATCTAATTATTGTTGTGTACTTGTATATATTTTGCAGACATTGGCTCTTTTGATGGCAAGGAGATGCCACCATCACCACATGATCCAGGTGTGGATCCTGATGAAGATGAGGGCATGCCGGATGCCGAGGATCATTCGGAGGCCGGTGAAGAGAGACCTGCTCCTATTGGTGCACCGGTGCATGGTCGACCTAATGATGCTCGATATAGGATGGAGTTGGGCGACCAAATCATTGCATTGATTGTTGAGGCGAGCATTAGACCCGCTCATTACAGGGACATAGAGGACGATGATAGGCTATTATAGATATGGAGAGGCATGCCACGTGAAATGTAAAACCTGATGCGGCATGTTGTAGGAGTTACGAAAACTTTTACATGATTGACGAGGACTTTTGCACGTTACAATCGAGCTACAACACGTGATCGATAGTCTGCGAGGTGCCTCCACTAGCATCTAGCACCAGTCGTCATGGAGATGAGGTTGGACCATCGGCCGCATCTAGTTAGCAGCCTACAACACCTATCAGTACTCATGATCATGAGTAGGCACCATTGACTTATGACGAGGCCTCCACTAGTACTGATATTGATGTTTTACTACCACCAGCTGATCCATGACATTTATATATATATATATATATATATATATATAGTCCATATATATATATATATATAGTCCATATATTTTATGTTCATGTTACAGTTGTACTTAATTTACATGTTGGTGATCATCATGATGTGTATATTTTTAGGTCATGTTAGATATGTTCATTTAATGTGCAGCTTGCAGATAGATGTGTATGTGATAGCATGAGTTATTTGACATGAGATGTATATTTGATGTTTGTGTTGTGATGATGTTAATATATAATGCTAAGTGTGTTCTGTTAGATGATCATGATCACGATGATGTAGTTAGCGGTTTTGAATGTGTTTTTAGTCAAATATGATGTTTGTATGATGGTTATCATGAACGTGATGTTTATTAATTAATTTTATACTAAATGATCATGATATTGTAAAATTGTAATACTTGTAATTCCAATTGTATTTCAAATTCTAAAATTGTAATTGTAATGGTATATATGTAAATTTGTAAAATTTTAATTGTAATTTTAATTTTTTAATTTGTAAAATTATAATTGCAATTGTAATTTTTTAATTTGTAAAATTGTAATAGTATATATGTAAAATTCTAAAATTTTAATTGTAATTGTAATTGTATGTGAAATTCTAAAATCGTAATTCTAATCCTAATCCTACTTCTAATTCTAATTCTAATTATATGTAAAATATTTGTAAAATTTTAATTGTATTAATGTTAAATGAATTTATTAAAATTTGTAAATTTGTAAATTTGTAAATTTTAAATAATTGTAAAATAATAAATATAGAATAATGTGATTTATTGTAACATAATAAAGTTTAGAAAATAATGCAAATAAACTCTTGTACTTTAGAATTATCATTATTTTATTATATCTTAGATACAAAAAAATAAATAAATTATACAGTACGCCATTGTTTTTGAGATCAACATAATTGCAAATTATCAAGTGAGTTATTGACTTTAACATTAACACAATGCAAATTACCAATTAATTTAAAATACATATTATATTAATATTTCGAAAAACCCATGTTATAAAGTATACATATTAATGAAATAACACATGTACTATATCACTCTCGGTTCTCATGATCACCCTCATTATCTTCTAGCTCGCATGGCATGATAACACTATTGTTCTCAAAATTATGTTTTGATCTAGGGTCATGTGTCAATACGAACCATCAATCCCTATCCAACACATCTGGGTAAAAAAAACACCTGGTTGCAGTGTTTAGGGAAAACATAGGGCTCCTTAGATTCATCCCACATCTTTCTAGAGTTGATACATATCAGCCTATTATCATGATCTTCCTTTACATTATTCCGATCAAAGGTATCCCACCACTTGCACCTAAAAATAACACATTGGAAAGAAGAAAAATACACTTCAATGATCTCTTGTGTCTTTCCAATGTAACCTAATGTCCCTCGTACTAGGTTTTGATCACGGTGGCTAGATTGACTAGATTGATCGACCTCAACTTCCACTCCATAGTCTTGTGTGATGTTTCCAGCATCGATATTTCCTGTACGAAAATAGAGTCCATATGCCCACATAGATGGGAACACATGCACCTATTATAAAAAAGTTAAAAAAATCATAGTGTCATGTGTCTTATAAATAATAATCCAACAATTAAAATATGAGATGTAGATATCTTAATATAAGTTTCAAATTTACATATAAATTAAAAATATTATTACCAAGTTGCTACACCAAATCCCTATGTTTAGCGCATCCTCTTCAACATGCGGGTAACGACTGGTAGCACCATATTTCTCTCTGACTTGGTCAACAACCCAACTGTTGGGGCATATTTTTGGCATATTTTCTTTTAAATGATCAGGATAAGGCACACTTCTACCATTCAACCGTCTAAATTCTTTCCTGTCACTATCCCAATTCATCTTGTTTTGTTCTTACAATGCGACCCACCGTTGTGTCACTTCAGAATTGTAAATAACAAATTTATTGATTGCTTCAATTTCTGCATTCGGTGATGAAATCAAAACAACATTATATAGTACTTAGAGATCAAAATATACATTATAATATCAAAGTTCAACATGAATATTAATTACTTTTTGTAAATTTGAAAAATTATAAGTCGCTCCCAAATCACCACACCTGGTTTGTTGTCGATCTTCTTGATGTACTCACTAGCATAATATAAGGACACATATGATACGTACCCCTCTGCCATAGACCCCTCGGGTTTTTCACTTTTTGGAACAAAAACTTTCAATTTCTTCATGTACCTCTCTAAGAAGAACATCCAATGACAAGAAACAACCCCAACTAATTCAACCTCATCTACTAGGTTGATTAGAAGATGAACCTGTAAGTCCATGAAACTCGTCAGCAGTTCTCTCTCAAACATACAAACAATCTCAACTATCTGTTGATGCCACCGTGGAATGATAACCACATGAATCTCCTTTGACGTGATCCAACATACAAATGCAGATAATTTAGATATGGCATGTCGTACGTCTTGAGGGAATTCATGTTTCACACACCCATGCACGAAAAAAGGATAATGACACTGCAAAGTTATAAACACGTGCAATAATATACAAAATTAGTTATGTTTTATGATCCCCGCATGGGATAAAATTTATTAATATAACAAATAATAAAATCATGCTTTTGACATTTTACGTACTCTTATAAGATTCAAATGGTCATGCGATTTCAACCCCGAAAAATGGTCATCCACGGTGAAGCAGCGCCGTAGTGAAGACCCATATGAAGTTGGCACCCTCACATCCATTATAACTTCCTTTGCCAAAGATATATCATCTTTTTTTAAAATCCATGGGACATCACCTTCTTTGAAAAACCATGAATTAGAGGGACCAGCGCCTGCCTCTGATCCCGTACTTTCTAATTGTCTTGGCCAATATTTCTTTTTAGTTTTTGAAGTAATAAGATCTTTCCTAACCGCCAATGTGTCACTTTGTTTTGATGATATGTGCCTCCATAAAGAAGATGAAACATTTTTAAATATATGCATGGGATCTAATAAGTGGGAAATCTTAAGATGCTCCCAATATGGGAGGTCATAAAAGATAGATTTCCTTTTCATCCCAATGGGAAATTTCTCAACATAGGTGTCGAAGAAATTTGGATCATCGAACATAGGCTCCCCATTTGAATCGAACATTTCTATGAACTCCTTCTCCTTCTCTCTCTCATATGCTCTAAGCCATTTAGCTGGTGTCATTATTGGAGGCCTTTGGGTTCTCTCTCGTTTACCATTGAAAGCGGATGCTGCTCTTCTGTAAGGGTGTTCTTCTGGTAGGAATACCCTGGAGCAATCATACACTGGCTTTCATAGGTCCTTGGACCATCTAGCTTTCAGAGAAGGTCCAAAACATTTACATCCAAAATACCCTTTTGTTACAAGACCTGCGAGATTATATTTGTATACATTAATTAATATGCATGGCATGTTAAATAATATCATGAAGATCAGAACAAATAATATTAAAATGAATTAAATAACTAATATGTGAAAGAATATTGTTACATTATATATAAACAAATCAATAAATTAAACATGTAATTTACCAGAGCAAACTCCTAAGCCTGGATAATCATGTGTCGTGTAAGCACATATGCCATACAACGTAAAACTCCTCTTTGTTGTGATGGGTCTTGATACATCGTATACATTTATCCCATCCCATAATTCCTTCAATTCATCTACCAGTGGTTGTAAGTAGACATCCATATTCTTCACTTGTCTTCTACCAGGGACTATGAGAGCCAACATAAGATGTTCATTCTTCATGGACAACCATGGGGGGATATTGTTATTGATCACTACTACAGGCCAAACAGAATAGTTGGTGTTCTGGAGGGAATATGGGTTGACGCCATCCATGGCTATGCTAAGTCGTAGACTTCATACTTCATCCTTGAATTTTTCGGGCCATGTATCCTCTATATGCTTCATGGCTATTGAATCTATTGGGATTCACATAACTCCCAACTCACTTCTGTGTGAGGCATGCCATCCCTGCAACATAGCTAATTCTTTGCAACGAAAGAGCCTTTGAATCCTTGGGATTATAGGCATGTGCCTCAATATCTTAAAAGGAGGACCAATATGTGATTTACCCTTCTTTTTTGATTTATCATACCTGTCATGCTCACATTTCGGACACATCTCTTTGTCTGCATATTCTCCTCTATATAGAATATAATCATTTGGACATGCATGATATGATATGTACTCAACACCCAACATTTTCAACAATTTCTTTGCCTCTTCGCAGCTACCGGGCAAGACATTATCACTCGGAAGAACCTTATCTTTGAATAACCTGTAGTTGGTGATCATGGAAAAATATATTAATAAATGTACATTAATGTTGATATAATTATTAATGTTCATAAAATTTACCATTTGTAATGTTCATTGTAGTGTACTGATTATATTTCAAATTTATATAAGGGAGTACTTTATGGTAACTTACCTCAAAAGTTCCGAGAAACATGCATTCGACAAGCCAAACTTTGCTTTCAAGTTGTACAGTAACATTGTTGTCCCCAACTGGGTAGACTTTGACTGACCGCCAGGTCCAAAGAGAGGGGTGGTGGAAGCAAATTTAAGGCTTTCGAAAAAGGTGTCAGCGATATGAGCATCATCCCCTAGCTAATCATCATTTTGGAATGCATCTAACAACATTGTCTCCATGGCAGTCGTATCCCTTAAGTAATCATCCATACCAACCTCTATTTGATTGCCTCCATTGCCAGCTTGTGAAGAACTACTATTGTTGTAGTCATTCCTAATTGGTGAATCTGGACGTAGCGGGAATTGAATCGGTGGTTGATTCAACCATTCTTGGTATCGTTCCTCTCTGATTTTTTCTCTTAATTTATTCTTCTCTCGATTTGACATTATCATGGGCTGCAACAGAAGATGGTAGGTGGGTTTTTCATCATCACTAGAATCCTAATAATTAAAAAAAAAAATTTGAACATGATTAGTACAAAATATTATGATATCAATTAGTAACCACATTGACAATATTGCATGATTATAAATTGGTTTGACATTGAAATAATTACATATTAATCAATATATATACCAAACAATTATAATTATAATTACCATCATTTTCCTAGGATTGTAGCTAGAAGATGAAATATTGTTACAATTGGCAGGGTGAAGCGACTGTCCATTTTCATCTACCAAATGTGCCTTGCGGTATGCAGCTCCTAATAAGAACTTCTGACGTTTTGGAGAAGTTTGTATATTTTGTGCATCTGAACTCGATGTTGAATCTGCATGAACCTACAAATTTGTATACATTATAAATTTAATTAAGTTGTGCATGATTGACTGCATGGAATAGAAACATAAATTCAATTAGATAGTGAAAATATAAAAAAAATTTGAATTAAATATTACGTTTCCAGATGGATAGGGATAAATCCGCAATGGAATTTGGGAAATATTATGGAACGAGTTGGATTTTGAAGAATTTTCCATTCCATATAATATATGATATTTTCTCCCTGAATTTGAGCAAAACAACAATAAATTTTGGTGCACAAACCTAAATGTAATTTCGGTATGTAATGTACAGATAACCACACTAGTGCGTTTTTGGTATTGCACACTGGTGTTGTTTTATAACTCGACGCACTAGTGCGGTTCGATTAAGGGACGCACCGGTAAATGAATAACCGCAAATAAAAAAAGCGCAACCCTATTTTATTTAAGTGAAAAAAAAGCAGTAAATTGAAAAATGGGTAGAAAAATATTTTCAAAAATCTAATTTCATAAAACATTTCTTTAAATACTAAACACTTTTAATTATTTCACTATTTTTGCAAAACATTTCAGCCAGAGATTTGCAGGATACATACCTAGAGAAAACAAAGCATGAGAGCACTGTGGAGAAATGAACTACGTTCAAATAAAAGTAATTAGACAATCAGAATTCCAAACCTCTGATGATTCAAACCTTGTACCATAGAATTTCAAATGAAGTGAGTAAAGTTTATTGTTTTTTTTTTTACTTTTTTTGGCAGTTTTTTTTATGCAGTAAAAGAAAAAATAAAAGTCTATTTTTTTTTTTACTTTTTCTGTAGTTTTTTTATGAAGTAAAATAACAAAATCAAATTTTATTGTTTTTTAAATTTTTCCGCATGTTTTTTTACCTTTTCTGCAGTTTTCAGAAACAAAACAAAACAAAAATCCATTTTTAGAAACAAAAACCCTAGATTCTTTTTGTTTCTACCCTTTCTTCTCCCTCTTTCTGTAATTTCAGAATTAGGGCTCTTTAATTTAGGTTTATAGGGTTTGTATAGTCATAAGACATCCAACCCACGGGACGACTTGCATAGTCAGATCCCAATCCATGTTGGCCCTGGCACCAATCTAAAACAAAAAATAGATTTTTTTTCGTTGGTGCGCCCTCCGTAACGTAGCACACTGGTGCGATCTGTTATACCAACACACTGGGAAAGTACAATGATATATATATATATATATATATATTATTTATTTATTTTATCAGAGTGCCATATGTAACATATGGCACCAGTGCACTATTTCATTATGGCACACCGCAAACGTGCTGTTTCGCCAAAAAAAACCATTTTTGAAACAAACCCTACATTCTTTTTGTTTCTACCCTTTTTTCTCCCTCCTTCTGTGATTTCAAAATTAGGGCTTTTATATTTATATTTATAGGGTTGGTATTGCTAAATATAAGGCTAAGACATCCAATCCACGGGACGACCTGCATAGTCAGATCCAAATCCATGTTGTCCCTTGCATAAATTAATTATTATTATTATTATTATTTTTCGGTGCGCCCTGTGTACCTGAGTACACCGGTGTGCTCTATTATCCCAATGCACTGCGAAAGTGCTGTGATAAAAAATTAGAAAAAAAAAATTATTTTTTCTCAGTTGGCCATTTGTAAAATATGCAGACGATGCGCTATTTCATTATGGCGCACTGCGAACGTTCTGTTTGGAAAAAAAAACTTTCAAAAAATACAAACCTTACATTCTTTTTGTTTCTTCCATTCCTTCTCCCTCTTTCTATGATTTCAGAATTTGGGCTTTTCAATTTAGATTTATAGGGTTTTTATTGCTAAATATACACCTAATACATCCAACCGACAGGACGATTAACATAGTCAGATCCCAATACATGTCGGCCCTTACGTGAATTTTAAAAAAATAGATTTTTTTTTATCGGTGTGCCTGGCGTAACATAGTGCACTAGTGTTGTGTATTGTACAAGCACACCACATAAGTAATGTGATAAAAAATTAATAAACATTTTTTTTTTATCGGTGTGCCATATGTAAAATATGGCACATGTTTATGTTACAAAAACTAACACTGGACGATTTTTATTATTTTATCATGGTTAATTGGTGTGGTGATTGACATGTAACACACCGGTGCTCCTTTTTGACATAGAGCACTGTACAGTCTATTATACTATTTGTGTTGTGCATTTGGAATACACCCATGCACCAGCGTTGGTGCATACACCATGAATGGCTCACTGGTTTCTTGATATTTCTTTTTTATTTGAAAAGTTAACATTTTATTTATAAATATATTAATGAATGATATGGTACAGGTTTGAGATTGATAAAGAAATGATTGACAAGAGATCAAGTAACAAAAATACTAATAACACATCAAGAAAAGAAAAAAAGGGAAGTTATGTGTAAATTCTTTACAAAAAATATTTTTTTTGAACTATATGTAAGTTTAACTAATATTAATTGTTTACTGTGTATCATGCAGAGCCACAAAATGAAAAAGCTTGATAAGATTATTTCTGATCTAGGACCAGAAGAGCGTAAAAGCTTGATGGAAAAATTGCAAAAGGATGAATGAGGTGAATGGAAAAAATACTATTGATCCAATATGAGTTTCTTTTTTTAGTTTTCATTAATAATATAATTAAAATTATTAGATAACATGTGTGAAACCATCTATTAATTCACATATGTTTAATGTTCTACAGGGACCAACAACTTAGAAAATGAATGTTCTTCTAAAAAAAGAAAAAAAATAGAACATGCAAACCAAAATGAATTGCTCCTTAACTCATCTAGAGTGGTGCTGGAGGTTAACAGAAGGGGAAAAACTTTTACAAAATTATGAAGGATCTAGTATAATGAATGTATAGAAGTTATTTCCACTTACAATACAAAAACCAATCTAATGATTCCAAGAACCAAATTTTATCTAAACTACAGGAAGAGTTTCCAGAGAATTGGTCAATGAGGCATGTCAAACTTTTAATAGAAAAAATGGACAACAACAAAAAAGAAGGAATGAAAAATTAATATTCCTTTAGATGTTTGTCTATAATTATTTACAAATATCGCTTTTGTTATACTTACTTTTCATATATCAATATAAAAATTAAATAGTTTATTGTCATGTTACATTTTCAGGAAGATTATGAAAATCTCAAAAGATGAATGAGCTGATATCAGAAATATGCCAGTAGGAATGTCAAAAAAGGTGTACAAGGAGATTGTCAAAGAAATGGACAAAATTGCATCATGGTAGGAGCCATCTCAACAACAACATGCTTCAAATGTAATATGTAATAATTGATTTTTTCGATCATTAGGTACAATAAATAAATAATTTAACATTAAATAATTATTTTCAATTATTTTCTTGTAGAAAAGAAAATAAAATGGATCCCATTCAACACGTAAAATAGGACAACAAGGAAGAAAATGATTGATATCTAAGTTTGTGAGTAATTTTTACTTCCTTATAACAACTTAACTAGATTTCATTTTTGTATTTTTTAAGTTGTTTTATAGAAATCATCATTGAATGTCTTCAAACATGTGCTAATATACAAAGAAGAACCATCAGAGCAATTTATTGAAATTGGGTTAAATATGGGTTGTGAGTATATGTTGCCATATCAGAACTTAATTCTGGAATTTGTAAGAATCTATTGATCTTTTTTTACTTAGCTCCATCTATAATTAATAGAAAAAATAAATATTTTATATTAAATATATGATTTGTTATGGGGTATAAAACTTGCAAGAAACAAAGTATGTTACTGCGCCAATAGATCAAATCTTGAAAGATGGCATGTTACATGGTTTTGAAATAATGTGTGTAGTTTATGAGTCAATTGTTGCATTGGTACGTCATTTATTTTCGATTTACATCGATGTATATTATTTAATATTTCAATTTTCATTATTCTCACCAATGTATATACACTCATTACAATTTATTTTTATGTTTGTAGATGGAAGGTGAAGAAGAAGAAAAAAATCAACACCGTGAACAAAAAATTCTTGAAAATAACCTGTCATGGAAGTAGCTCTAGCAGTGACAGTAGTTCAAGCGAAGAATGATGATCACTATGTTTGGATATCAAAGCAAGGCATTGTAGTTTTTGAAATATGTCTGTGAAATCAGACATTTTATTTAATGTAATAGACATAGTGTTCCAATTGAAAGATAAAGGGATACCTATAACTATCCCATTTTGTATGACAAAGAATTTCTTATATATATATATATATATATATATATATATATATATATATATATATAATAAATGTTTTAATTTATTTTATTGCGTCCCTATTATCGCTATTTTGTTCTCCATTATCGTTCTCAAATGCACTAATAAAAGTTTAATTCATATGAATATTGTTATAAGATATATATGTGTCGACTTTTGATGAATAATGAATTTTAAAAAACCATAATAATTATGATATGATATAACAAATTAATCCAACCGTCACATTCAAATGCATTAATAAAAATTTAATTAACATGAATATTTTTATAAGATGTGTCAACTTTTGATGAATAATGAATTTAAAATAATCACAATAATTGCACTGTCCCAGGTCTATGTTTCTAAAAAATACAAAATGAAATCCGGTGCATGTATTCTTACACCCGTGCGCTTGTATTCTTAAGTGCACCGGTGCGTTTTTATGACCTATGGGCACTGCACAAATACCAAAAGCATTTAAAAATATTGAGGCGTTTTTGTGGTATGGCATGCCAGTGCGTTTATATCTATATATGCACCGGTGTCATTTTACGACCTATGGGCACCATTCGAATACCAATACTAATTATAAATCTCGGTGTGTTTGTGTGATACTATGCACCGGGGCATTTTTGTGTCTATACGCACTGGTGCATTTGTACGACCTATAGGCACCGCATGAATCCCAATACCAATTATAAATCTTGGTGCATTTGTGTGATACTGCGCATTGGGGCGTTTATGTGTCTATACGCACTAGTGCATTTGTATGAAATATGTGCACCGCACGAATACCGATACCAATTATAAATCTCGGTGCATTTGTGTGATACTATGCACCGGTGCATTTCTATAATTCTACACATTTGCGCGTTGATACGACCTATGGGCACCACTCAAATCCCAAGACCAATTAAAACAGCCCCATGCGTTGTATCACCAACACCATGCCCGGTGTTGTTTTATACCTTAATGACCTGGTGCATTCTCCTTCGACCACCCCGAGGCTCCGGCTATAGGTACGCACCGGTGCGTTAAATCCTGATTAGTGCACTGATGAAAAAAACATCTGTAATTACCTCCAACCACCCATTTCTTTTAGTTTTGTTGAATTTCCATTAAAAGCTCTGCCAACACCTTTGTAACCATAAACGGATGTTGTAGAATTTTTTTTTTGACAATTTTGGCCAATTTAATAACACTAAAAACCTCCTTTATAACCTCTGCTAGAGGGTTTTTTCCTTGTAGTGAATCATGCGCAAAAAACCATATTTACATAGCACTGCATATACAACATGTACATATCATTGCATATCCAACATGATCACAACACCATATGCACAGAACAACACATATCCAATATGCGCACAATACGCTATGTACACAACACCTCATATCTAATATGTATATAGTTCCATATATACTTATAAATGAATGTGCAATATATACACAACCTCATATATGCAATAAGCATACAACATTATATGTACATAATACTACATATTTTACATGTACACATCACCATAGGTAAAATCACTGAATATACAACATGCCCATCATATACACAACAATAGCATTGTACATCCATAGACCACACACTAGCTCCTCAATAAACCTTGCTTCTAGTGTATTTCCACTATCCTTGTTTATCATATCATGTTGTAGATCACACTACTTTCACTTTGCCAATGTACCCCTCAACATTACCTGTCCATAAAATAAACATAGCCATAGTACAAGAAGATAATATTTATTCATCTCCACATGATACTGACCTCATAGATCTGTCAGGGTCACTCTTCCCACTTGATTCTTCTTAAGACCAAGAACTTCTTCATGTCATTCACCTACATAAGAAATCATCCCTCCACAATAATGATCCTTGAAAACCCTTTCATACAATGACATAGATACATATATATAGACACATATATAGTCATTAGCATAAACAAATCACGATCCTATCATACAACGATATACTTATGCACATATATACATATAAACATCAAAATTAAACAATCATGATCCATGGAAAACATGTCAGGCACGACATACAAACATACATACATACATCTATGCATCTATAAGCATCAACCTAATCGTCATAACAACACAATTGCTAGATATCATAAGGTCTAGGTTAAGATAGCTCCCTTTATGAATTCATGGTACATGCAAAAAATTGAGAACATCAGTTCTCAACATAGCCAAGGCATATAACACCTAAGACCCATTCTCTTTACCCTTTCTTGTTACCTTTCTCATGGATTTCCTGCCACCGTCCATCTACACCAATGGACTCATCCAATCCATCTGGTTTTCATGCTCTTACCTTTAGTTTCCCTTATACATGAACCAATATTCATCTCAATTTTGCATCACCTGCTGGGTTTCATTCAAATATCCCAAAGCTCCATTAACTTCCAACTTTCCAAACCAATGCTGAAGACTCAAAACATAAAAGGAAAGCAGAAGAAAAATTAAGAAGAATAAAACCACGGAAAACCAATACCAATACGACATCACGATCAAATTGGCATGATCATGCACTAGACACAATCAATACTGCAAATGCCAGTGAGTACATAAATATGAGTGGATCTAGAATAATAAATATAAATATGAGTGGATACGAATAATAAATATAATAAAATATTCCATAAAAGTTGGATCTAGAATTGGTTAATAATATTTTAATCATGCACAATTATCTAGAATAACTCAATATTTTGTTATAAAAATAAGGGATTTCCCATTCATTCACGACCTTTTGTTGCCTAAATATCACTCTGGATCTATACTTTTGGTCTGACTTTGATCCACCATCATTGTAATATTTTGCTACCATTTTTCTTGTGAGCTCCCTTTGAGTTCCATTTTTGTCTGGGTTTTCTACACCATCAAGAGAGAGGGATTTTAGATCTGAAGTGATGATGACTTACAAGAACCCATCCAATTGAGGGGGATTGGTAATAGTTTTCTATGTTCCCTTCCCAAGTGTCAAAAAATACAAAAAATCTTTAAAACAATTTTGTCTTGTCTATTGGATGCGTGGAGAAACTCTTGCTTTTATTTACTACTTAATGTTTTTTAATGCATAGATCTAGATTTTGTAGCATTTATCTTGGTTAAATAATTGCAGATCTAAAGATATTGGCAACCATATCTTTTTTTAGGGTTGTTTGCTATGCGTGGCTAAAGTGAGCATTTTTCGTACACTTGCAATTAAGATTCATACTAACAGTAATAATCAAGTTAACTAACATATACCAATATTAAGTTAACATATAACATTCTCTTCAACAACATATAACATATTCATCGAGCTAACTACAAGTTAACATATAACATGCTCATCAAAAACATATAACATATTCATGGAGCTAACTAAAAGTTAACATATAACATGCTCATCAACGACAGATAACCTAGTCATCAAGTTAATACCATGCTTAACTAACCAACACATGTACATATGATCACACTAACTAACTAGCATGTATGTAACCATAAAATCAATAGAATTAAAGGCATACACATAACCATAATGCATATGACTACGCTGATCAACTAGAATTTATCACATATGTACCAATAATAATATAATGACAAACATATAAGTAACCATAATTCTTACAATAACCATGAATCACATACCTTCATGCCAAGCATACTAACATGTATGACGGTCTGATATTATCCCAAACTCCATTGTTGCAACATCACTCTAATGATCTACATTTCTTGCTCTATATTAGCCAACACATTAGGATCATAACCCACCAATATCATCATGATGACCTAATTGCATACAATGAACTTATTCACAACAAAATTAACCATGAAAATGCATGCATAACAACATATAGACACTGACATGCATAAAAAATGCATATACAACCTACATGCAATCATGAAAAACCCATTCGAAAAACAAGATCATCAAATTCCACATGGTGAAATCACTATAACCATGATCAACACCATGCAAATGCAAAAAGCACATGTAAGACAAGCATAAGGAACACATTTGAAAATGACATAAATGGATGATCAACACACTTCCCATCCAGTCCGAGGGTTTAACCATGCTCTGATACGACTGTGTAACACCCTCCTCTCACATCTACCCAACTAAATAGCCAACTGGGGTAAAAATGTGATGATATGCTACCATTATGATATTGAACCTCCTAGGAGACTTTAAGGAAGTAGAAATGATGGAAACACAACATACATACCTTGTAGAGCAATAATAACAGCCCCAAGAGGTAACCCAAGCTTTCATACCTCTTACCCCTCGGTCACACTGACATTTTTACCTCTTTGAGCCATAGACATGGGCACAAGCTTTCAAGTAAACGTTTAGGAGAATATAGATGCAGACATAACACTGCATGCGAGTGTCTAGATCCCATATTTTTCAGTTCTATTCCAGCATCCCCAGTATTTTTGAAATACCTTTTCAGGCCCATAATCCAATGCCCTACTCAGAACTTCATGAAATTTTTAAAGATGATAAACAACAATAGGACAATGATACATAAGAAATCACATCAATAAGAAATATCGTATCCATTGCCAGGATTTGCATAAATATTCCTTAAAATAATAAATAAATTATTTATTTATTTATTATTTACAAATAAGGGCATTTGACCAAAGTTAAATTCTTTTTCCCTGCAACAAATATAATAAAATATTCCATAAAAATTGGATCTATATTTGGTTAATAATATTTTAATCATCCACTAATATCTAGACTAACTGAATATTTTGTTATAAAAAGAAGGGTTTCCCATTCATTCACGACCTTTTTTTTCCTAAAGATCACTCTGGATCTATACTTTTGGTTTGACTTTGATCCACCATCATTGTCATATTTTTCTACCATTTTTTCTTGTGAGCTCCCTTTGAGTTCCATTTTTGTTTGGGTTTTCTACACCATCAAGAGAGAGGGATTTTACATCTAAAGTGTTGAGGACTTACAAGAACCAATCCCATTGAGGGGGACTGGTAACAATTTTCTATTTTCCCTTCCCAAGTGTCAAAAAATACAAAAATTATTTAAAACAATCTTGTCTTGTCTATTGGATGCATGGAGAAACTCTTGCTTTTATTTACTACTTAATGTCTTTCAATGCATAGATCTAGATTTTTCAGCATTTATCTTGGTTAACTAATTGCAGATCTAAATATATTGGCAACCATCTTTGATGTTAGGGCTATTTTTTATGCACGGCTAAAGTGAGCCTTTTTTCGTACGCTTGCGATTAAGATTCATACTAACACTAATCATCAAGTTAACTAACATATACCAATAATAAGTTAACATATAACATGCTAAAAAACAACATATAACATATTCATCAAGCTAACTAAAATTTAACATATAACGTGCTCACCAACAACATATAACATAGTCATGGAGCTAACTAAAAGTTAACATATAACATGCTCATCAACAACGGATAACCTAGTCATCAAGTTGATACCATGCTTGACTAACCAACACATGTACATATGATCACACTAATTAACTAGCATGTATGTAACCACAAAATCAATAGAATTAAAGGCATACACATAACCATAATGCATATGACTACACTGATCAACTAGAAATTATCACATATGTACCAATAATAATATAATGACAAACTTATAAGTAACCATAATGCTTACAATAACCATGAATCACATACCTGCATGCCAAGCATGCTGACATGTATGACGATATGCTCTTACCCCAAAGTCAATTTTTGCAACATCACTCTCATGATCTACATCTCGTGCTCTATATTAGCCAACACATTAGCATCATAACTCACCAATATCATCACGATGACCTAATTGCATACATTGAAGTTATGCACAAAAACCTTAACCATGAAAATGCATGAATAACAACATATGGACACCGACATGCATAAAAAATGTGTATACAACGTACATGAAGTCATGAAAAACACATTCCAACAACTAGATCATCAACTTCCACATGGTGAAATCACTATAACCATGATCAACACCATGAAAATGCAAAAAGCACATGTAAGACAAGCATAAGGAACGCATGTGAAATTGATATAAATGTATGATCAACACACTTCCTATCTAGTTCGAGGGTTGAACCATGCTCTGATACGACTGTGTAATGCCCTCCTCTCACATTTACCCAACTAAATAGAAAACCGGGGTAAACATATGATGATATGTTACTATTATGATATTGAACCTCCTAGGAGACCTTAAGGAAGTAGAATTGATGGAAACACAACATACATACCTTGTATAGCAACAATAATAGCCCTGGGAGGTAACCCAAACTTTCATACCTCTTACCCCTCGGTCAGTGTGTTTAGCTCTTTGAGCCATAGACGCATGCACAAGCTTGCAAGTCAACGTTTAGGAGAACATAGATGCAAAAATAACACTACATGCGAGTGTCTGGAACCCGTATTTTTCAGTTCTATTCCAGCGTCCCCAGGATTTTTGAAATACCTTTTTAGGCCCATAATCCAATACCCTACTCAGAACTTCATGAAAATTTTAGATATGATAAATAACAATAGGAAAATGATACAGAAGAAATCACATCAATAAGAACTCATCCAAACCCCTCATAGGCATGAAAGGCATTTTTTCAAACATGTTGCAAACATTGAAAATACAGGTGTAAACCAAAAATCTCAGTGGAATGGTCTCATACTTATATGAGAATCACTATGAAGAATCTATCCCTTACATCATTAGATTTGAAACAATATATTTGACCATAGATATAGTGTGCATTAATTTACAAGTAAAAACATGGAAAGAGCCACACATCATCACTGTCAACATTCATTCTTATAAACAACATAATAACAACAAAAATACCATGGATACAAGAACAATAGGATCCACATATAAAACAATGCATTTATACATCTAATACCAAAGGAATGAGATTCTAATTAATGAAGGTGAAAACCAACCAAATATGGGACTTCCACATTCCACCCAATCATAGATTGGCAGAGACAAGTCTCTCTTCAGCTAATCACCCTCATGCTATATTCCAAGCATGAATGTGGGATCTCATCAAACACATCAATCAAAACCAATCTAGTGCTTGGAGAGGCCAAACCACCTCAATCCTCAACCAGTGAATCCACCTCACAGTTGGAAACCATAACCATCATGAATTGGTATCTATCCAAGCTCTTACAAGGCTCCAAATTTTTTGTTCCAACTAATCCTCTAGGACCGATAACTCAACCCCAGCTGTTTACAATCAATGGAAATAAACCTAAAACACCATTGTTATCTAGGAAATGGCAAGTCTAGGAAAATCCATTGTCAATCAATACAATCCTCCATGCCAATGAGAGATCATGACCAAGAAAACACACGCATACACCATGCATGGAAAAACTAGTGAGGAAAACATATGTGCAACTCAGTAACTTTTGTCAAAACCCATTGTAGCTGTTGATCCTAATGCCCACTTGCGATTTCTTGATATTCCTCTGGCTTCTTTCTTGAAATCTCCAAGTATCCACACTCTCCAAGAGTGCTCCAGGAAAAATCTAAGTATCCAAGATTATGAGAGAGAGAAAGAATAAAATGAGAGCCATAAGTGTGAGAAAAATTCTTTCCAACTAATTTTCGACATCCTTTTTATAAACGAGGCCTTTATTTTTTTCAATTTACATAATTTTCCTTCATTTCCCTGCTCACATAAAACCTGTGATCTTTCACCTCCATTTTCTGTTATTTTCCATTATTTTCATAAATAAAATGCTAATTAATGCCCCATGATTTTCCAAATCCTTTTCCATCGCCTTTACAAATTTTCTTTAGCCATATTAAACCTAATTAACACCCTCTGGGATGGTTTTCCCAACATTTAGCTTGGAATACGTGTCCCATAATCATGTTTTTATATATTTTTATATGAATTTCCATAAAGGATGTTACAATAATCCCTCCCATTGGTATATTAGTGGGTTGTCTTCTAATAATTTACAAGCATGTTATGTTCCTACATTTTACTATGCAAACAATTTGCTATAATTTACTCTTGCTTCCATGAATGAGTAGGAATAATAACCTGAATGTTTAAATTTGGAATTTTCCACCCCTTCTCTCATTTGAAGGAGACTAGTTTTTTTTTTTTTTTTTGTGAGGAAAAAGTTATGTAACTGATGCATTTTATACTCCGAAGGGTGGATTGTCAATATATTCCAACAAGTCATTCCTGTCAACCGAAAAAAAACATGGTATTTAAATTTGGTAAAGTTTGTGATTTTCAAGATAATTTTTTTTAATAAATATTAAAAATATATCATAAATTCTTTTGAGATAGGTTCAAATTTATTATTTATTTGGATTTGATAATTATACTATTTTACATTTAACTTGAATCCTTTATAATGAAAAAAGTGGAGGGTTCAACTCATTGGACTATTTTTATTGGTGAGACCAAATTGCGCTCTTTGGGATCTAAAAACTTATCAGAGAAGTTGCATGCATCAAATGACATCTTCTTGGGAGGTTTGGAGAACGAGGGCAGGGGGGCAGGGTGTGGTTGGGAGTTTTATTCTTAATGTGGTGGATTTTTTTTCTACTATACACATAAATAGATTTCCAACAGTGCAAGAATATCCTCAATCAGAGTCCATATGCAAAAGTTATGCCACTAAAAAATTGACCTTTTTATTTTTATCCCCATGATTCAAGAGGATAACCCATCAACCCCTATTATTCATGGAAAGGGATAGAAATGTGATAATGATGAGTAATACTATAGGAGAGTGCATATTATAAATTTATTTAAGAGTTGAAGGAGTCAAACACAACCATTACTAGGATATCAAGTTGCATGATAACTGGGTCACTTGGAAGAAAAGGGGGTTGATTCTATTTGAGCGAATTTTGTTCCATAGGTGAGAAGAGTATTTAAAAGTGGATATGGAGAAAGAAAATAGAGTATATTTTCGCACTGGAGCATCCCTTAGGTCAGAAGCCACAATTATCTATATTTTCATCCATTTTCTATTTAGAGAAATGGAGTAGAGCGAACTCGCCTTCCAGCTCGATTTTCTCCCCCAAGTTATATATTTTGCTAATTTGTGGTTTATGATTTTTATTTTGATAGTTATCCATTTTCTACATAATTATAAATTTCATGCATACAAAATAAACAATAAGTTAGAGAATCTGAAATCTAAAGAGAAATTAAACCTCATACTGTAGATTTCATATTTTTAGCATAATATTATGAAATATATTATGGGAAAATATCTAGTGGAATATTCACAATAGCTTACATATAATATTAGTATCACAATAGATTGATTTCATTATATTATGGGGATTTATAGGGAATATAGATTAGGTAAGCTGGAATTCGTAAAACCCTAGTCATGGCAGACAAGTATATGAGTATCCCTCATGATCACATAAAACAGAGGTTTAAATGGTTGGAAGCAAAAGTTGAAAATATAAGTCGTAACGTGAGCCTCCTGATGTCAAGCATGACTAATAGGATCAAGTGTTTCTGAGAATATGGAGTTTTTGATGTAGAGGTAGGATCAGAAGGGAAATCAATAAATTAAGAAGAACCATATATGGAATCTAAAAAATAACATGAAAATGAAAAAATCACTTCAAGTTTAATGAGCCATTCATAGAATCCACTTAAAGTTAAGAGAAGGGTGAAATCGAGATGTATAAAGGTGATATTTTCACTCTAATGTTAATCATTGGTTGCAACAATTAGAAGCTTATTTTAGTGTTCATCATATAAAGGAATAATAGAATATTTCGTTTTCTTCGGTAAAATTAAAGGGACATGTACTAAATTGATGAGAATGCCACACAAATACGTTGCGGTTGCAAGGAGATCATTCAATGACTAAGTGGAAGGGTTTCAAAACCCTCATAAAGAAACCATTTTACCCTATCGTATATGTAGAGGACCAGTGGTTCCAGTGAAAATAATTTGGGAAAAATTAGAGGAAGAGTTTTAAGGACTACACAAAAGACTTTAGAAATATGGATATAATGATGGCTATCTCCCCAAATAACCTAGATTCAATCCTCACGTATTTGGTGGGTACGTCTACACAAAGAAATTGATGATGTTCAAATCTATATTGGAAAATTATTTGTACGTACAACAAAAGTACATACACAACATAGGCTAGAAGGACGTGAAATATGACAATTTAGCATACGGAGAATCAAGACACTTCTAGGGAGGGGAAGGAGAAGTGGAAAGGGGGAAAGGATAAAAGAAAATAGCCACAAAAACAAATGCAAATATCCATCCATAGAAAACTACAACGATTATATCATTTATGTTGATACAAAGGATAAGTGTTGGAAGTTGCATCTTGAGATTAATTCGAAGAACAAAAATAAATATGTAAAGAAGAAGAACCCCATGGTCATCGATTCAATTAATGAGGTTGAAAGAAACTCACATATCTATGAGAATATAATCTATAAATCTAAGCATCCTTCAATGTATGTAGGAGGTGAATATATGTACCCTTCAACAACAAGAAAATAATGAAAAGAATAGGCTCTTCCATATAAATATATGAGTTAAGAAGACAAAGGTTGATGCTCTATCTTACAGTAGGATCATAGGAAAATATCATTGTATTAAAGCTAGTCAACAAATTGGGATTGAAATTTTGTGGTCATCCAATCCCATATCCATTAGGATGGTAAATAATAATTCATAAATAAAGGTAAATGAATAGTGAAAAATAATATTTTTTATCAGTTTTTCTTTTATTGATTAATTAGAACTAGATGAAGTTCCACTTAATGTATGTGGTTTGGTGTTTTGAAATAAATGTGTACACACAAGATGTAATATTTATGTGGAGAGAAAACCTGTATGGCCTCATAAAAAATGGAAAATACTTCACCGTCAATGCACATAAGGGAAAGCCTAATATTTCAATACTTAGTGGAAACGAAAACAAAAACCTGATCAATTCGAGCAAGACGTATGTTTTATTATTTTCAAGAGAAATATTTTCTATAGAAGAGTTAGTGAGGGTAAAGTCATCACTGGAGGGGTGTACTGAGAAATAAAAATAGCATATAGAATAGTTGCAACAAGAATATAGGAATGTGTTTCAAGACTGTCATGGACTATAGTTTAAGAGTACTTATGGGCATCCAAAATAAGTAACTCATAAGGCTCATCAGTTTACTTCTAAGCACATAAGACAATTTTTGACCCCACATTTCACTTACTGACATATTTTCTTACTTAATGAGTTCATTGAGGATTCGATGTGGTTTTCATGCTTTATTTTCCTTAATATGTTTATTGTGTAATATTTATAAATATATTGGGAAGATAATGAAGAATCCAACTCAAACTTAGTCAGTTCAGGGAATTTAATGCCCCCTCTTTTTGTTGTGAGTTATATATAGGGAAATATCCCTTCCTTATAGGTTTTTTAGCAAGAAATGAAGCCCTCATCTCAAGGAGGCTTCTCCCCAACCTAATGTATAAATAAGAAATTCGAGATGGCCCTTCAGGAAAACAAGATAAAGAGTATATTAGAAAGAGCTAAGGATTTGGATAGTTCTAAGCAAGTTTTGTAGAATTGTATTTCTTAATTTAAGATGTATTTTAGGTTAATGGAAATGTCTCTTCATTTTAGTTTTAAGCTTATTTCCTCTTTAAAAAATCTAAGAATCCTTTGGATGGTCCCTGTAATAGACCCTTCCACCCCTTTTGATTATTCTTAGGCCATGGAAGTGTTGCTTTCAAATTCAACCCAGTCACCAAGTTTGTTATGGATAAGGGGTTAAAAAAATCCTCTTCTTTGAACCTCCTCAAAACTAAAAACCAAAATCACCATTGAATTCATCTTAAATCTAGATCGAAATTTATACTGGTTTATTAATTTCTTAAAAGTGTTCACATGTAATTAAAAAAAACAACCATTAAAAAGAGTTCAATTTAAAAGACATCAACAACTTGAAAATATATTGCATAAAATAAACAAATCACACAAGATATAATAACACCAACACATTGATAACGGAGTTCGGCTATGTTCAAGCATACGTCTCCGGGCTCGGTTTTTAGTGGGGAGGCCTCTTTATTAAAATTATCAAATGATTATAGATAAAAATTGAAGCTCCAACTCATCAAAATAATGTGTGAACTTAGAAGGCATGAAAACCCCTATTTCATCTCCTTTTGTGCTCAAAAGGGTTTCCAAATGCATAAAATAAGCGAAAAACACTCTCGGCTACAAGTTAAAAGGAAATGGCATTGTACAATTTTCAACACATGAGTTTGTGGCTTAATTGTTGAGCGTGTTGGTTATAATCGAGGAGGTCTAACATTTGATCCTTAGTGAGAATGAATTTGTGAGTAATGTGAGGGTAGTGGTTATTATACAAATATGGAAAAAATAAATTTAAACGTTTATGGTGGCGGGGTCAACGAACCTCCCACCCATATTACAATATTTAACATATAACATTTATGTTATGGCCATACCTCATCGCATTGGTTACAATATATAGCCATACATTGAAATATATGGAAGAGCCACCAACAATGGTGGGTTGTGCCTTTTTTTATGACATAAATAAAACATATACCCTTTAATAAACGCGTCTCTGATACATTCAACAAGTATCATGTGTGGTATAATGGTGAGTTGCAAAGTTTGCTACGGTGAGATCTTGGGATTGAATCCATCTAGTCCTCAAGCCATAATTTTCGCTGATAACAGAAGGTCATATACCCTTTAAATAAATGCGTCTCTGATACATTCAACAAGTATCAT
Source organism: Pinus albicaulis (assembly GCA_034641835.2). Taxonomy (NCBI): domain Eukaryota; kingdom Viridiplantae; phylum Streptophyta; class Pinopsida; order Pinales; family Pinaceae; genus Pinus; species Pinus albicaulis. Next base: position 889,815,202 of record CM076583.1, on the reverse strand, counting down.
GTGGGGTATAATGGTGAGTTGCGAAGTTTGCTACGGTGAGATCTTGGGATTGAATCCATCTAGTCCTCAAGCCATAATTTTCGCTGATAACAGAAGGTCATATGGCGTTCACGGATTAGGCCATGTGGCACCAATATATTGTTCGATGTGCTATAAATCCAAATTGTCCAATTGTTTCCATTTGAGGAAGCCACCTATCTTGTTCGAGTTGAGATACTTGGCCTGCTTCAGATGTGCCATGTGTTAGCCCTGTACCATGAACATGACTCCCTGAGGTGAAACCTTGATTGTTGACCATCCTTTCCTTTAAATTTTTGAGCTACCTTGACCAGAAATTTGACCTAGAATAACTTCATCATACAGAGTCAAATTGTTCCCTTTCAAGTTGCATTGGATTTAGAACGACATAATCAATGTAATGGAGTTGGTTTGAAAATAATTTGATGAATTTTATTTTCAAGAATATTTTGAAACTTTAAACATCTTTTGCATCCTCTATATCTCTCCTTGATCATTTCAGATCATTCATACCATTCTTGATCATTTGTCCCCACTAAGACCTTTTGGACCACCAAAAGGTCCTCTACACTATTTGAAGGTGAAGACAATGTCTCTCCACCTTCCCGATATCTTTGGGCTAACATGTTATGAATCTGTACATGTTACTCATCCACAAAATCATCAATACAACATAAAAATTACAAAGTGCAATGTTCCATTTTCCATCCATATCTACATCCATGTTTGTTGTTATAACCCACATACTGTTGAAAATAAGCAAGTTGAATAACGACACTGAACATACTGACATAAATGAAACTGTACCATGTTTACTATTCATAACTAGAACACAACTCAACTTATCACCCACCGATACTTGTTGTACAATTTTAGATACCTTAAGCACATTTTTATAAAAATAATTAGTCATTTTATGCTTAATTGTTGTTGATGGTACAAACATCGTTTTACTTGGATAAGCTTCCCTATTTAACTATTCCACTATTTGAAAATATTTTGTTGCCTTTATAGGATGAGATTGCAGAATATATTTAATTCCAACTTTAAACAAGTGATATTTATTTTTTTCCGTGTAGAATATTGTTTTCTGATCATATAAAGATGTGCTACCTAATACCATTCCACATGCATCTAGTGGTACTACATCACATATTACCTTATCCAAAAATTGAGATGTAATTGAAAATTGTAACATACACTTCTTAGTTACTTGCAACTTATGAACTTTACTCATCCAATTAAACGTATAAGTTTTATGATGAATCTTATTTTTTAACCCCAACTTCTTAACCACTTTCTCAGTTTTTATGTAAACTCGGGATCCACTATCAATTAAATTTTCGATCTTAGTTTTCTTCATAATGATCCTTATGTGAAATAACTTGCATATCTTCTTATCACAAGAATTATCAAGATCAATACCATCATCATATTTACCTACCAAACCTACTGTAATTTGAGCCTCATCACCTGATTTTGAACGCAAATCTATTGGTGTTATTGTTGCTACAATGTTTTTCTTACACAATGTTGCCAACAAATTTCTCATCATGCCCTTCCTTCTCGCAATGCCTACAAGTGATTTAATCCTCTTCCATCGTAGCTAAATTTGTCCTTCTTGATTTTCCCTTCCCCTTTTCCTCTTTTTTGGACATCGATTTCGATGATGCACCAACTCTACATTTTCCTCATTAAATGTAAGTTTCTTGAAAAACCACTTCATCCAGGTTAGAGGAACTAAACATGAATACAATATCACGAATATATTTAGATAATCCTCCTATATATTTCATTATATTTTCTTGTGTATGTAAGTTAATATCAATCATTAATGCTTTCTTGTGAAATTCATATGTGTATTCCTGCACCGATTGTCCTTTCTTAACTTTAAGACTTTGCCATTATATTATTGATTTTTCCTTATATCCCAACAGGTGGAATTACTTTCTAAGTGAAGAAATAAAATCATTCCATGAAGGAAAAATGTTACCAACATGTTGAGTCCCATGATGTAACTTACTCTACCACTAGGTGAGTTCCGTTCCTCCTAGACGAAGCCAAGCCATTCGAATCTTGACCACATCGTTAGAAATATGTTGAACACTAAAATATACTTCCATCTGTCTAGTCCATCGATGGGGTTTCTCAACATTGATCTCACCATTATACATGAGTAAGTTGAATTTCACATCCAATTTAAGCAAAGTTTTTGGGTAAGATGGTCAGGTTGAGCACTAGAAAGAAAATAAAAAGGTTTTTTTTTTGTCATAATTAGTTTCTATCCTTTTAACTGAACCAAATGGTCCTTCATCTTTAGGATTTTCATAATGTGATAACTCAAATTCCTCATATTTAGGATTATCTCCCTCTTTCACCTTTTTGAACTCACGGTACATCTTCTCAACCATAGATCGCAAGGTCATGAAAGCATCCACAAAGTCTTCATCATATGTGAAACAATGATCACTTTTTCTTCTTCAACCATATTTTCTCCTCGAGTTGTCATTCTTCTCAAGCCAACTTCTGGATCTTCTTCAACATGTTATCCTTCACCTCGTCTCGACTTTCTTTTGGTTATCATGCACACTTAAACCAAAGTATCAATAAATCTCTTTGATACCAATTAATCTGAAATACTGATCAAAATTGATACTAATTTATTAATTTCTTAGGAGTGTTCGCATGTAATTAAAAAAACACCATTAAAAAGATCTAAAATTAAAATACATCAAAAAATTTAAAATAAATTGTAGAAAATAAACTAACCACACAAGAGACAATAACACTAGCCTGTTTATATTAGTGTTCGGTTATCTTCAAGCATACGCCTCTAGGCCCGGTCTTTAGTGGGGAGGACTCTTTATTAAAATTCTAAAAATGATTTTACATAAACAAAAAATCTCTATATCATCAAAATAATTCCACCAATGAATTTATAAGGCCTAAAAACCCTTATTTCGATTCTTTCCATGCTCAAAACAATCTACAAATGGCTAAAATAAGCCAAAAAAAAACTCTTGGGTGGAAGTTAAAAGGAAATGACATTGTACAATTTTCAACACATGAGCTTGTGGCTTAATGGTTAAATGTGTTAGTTATAATAGAGGAGGTTTGGTGTTCGATCCTCATTGAGTGTGATTTTTTGAGTGATATGAGGCAATGTTTATTATAAAAATATGGAAAAAATTAAATTTTAAAGGTTTATGGTGGCAGGGTCAACGGACCCGCCACCCCACTACCCTATTTAACATATAACATTTATGTTATGGCCTTATCTCCTTGCATTGGTAACAATGTATATTTATACGTTGACATATATGGCAGAGTCGCCAACAATGGAAGGCTCCACCTTTTTTATGCCATAACTACAACATATACTCTTTAAATAAATGCGACTCTGATACATCCAACAAGTATCATGTATGGTGCAATAGTGAGGTATGGAGTTTTCTTCAGTGAGATATTAATATTTAATCTCATCTGGTCCTGAAGCTATAATTTTTGCTGATAACAAAAGGCCATATGGCTTACACAAATTGGGCCATGTGGCACCAATCCATTGGTCCACATACTACCAATCAAAATTGTCCAATTGTTTCCATCTAAAGAAGCCATGTGTCATGTTTTGGTTGGGATGTTTAGCCTGCTGTAGGTACGCCACATGTTAGCTTGAAACCATGACCATGAATCCCTAAGGCGAAACCTTGACTATTGACCATCCTTGACATTGACTTCTTGACGTCCTTTTACTGGAAATTTGACCTTAAATAACTTCTTTATACAGAGTCATATTCTTCCTTTTCAAGTTACGTTGGATTTAGAATGACGAAATATATGCAATGAAGCTGATTTTAAAATAGTTTGAGAACTTTTATTTTTGATAATTTCCTAGAACTTTGAGCATCTTTTGGATCCTCCAAATCACTCCTTGATAATTTTTGATCATTTGTATCATTCTTGATCATTTATTGTATTGAGAAATTTTTGGTGATATAAGTTTTACCTCAATTTAATTTATGGATCAAAAGTTATGTCTACCATTTAATCCCTGTCACATAAACATGCACCACCATGTGGCACTACCAAGTTTCATATGTGGCTTCACCACACCATTTTTCCATCATGCCATCGTAAGACTTTAAAAAAATTGAAAACTTGCATGGAGAGACAATTTTTTTTACGTCAATTAATGGAGGAATCACATTTAGTGCTTCACGTTAATCCACACAATCGTTAGGAAGCTCCCTGAGATATTCAATTTTTAGGGCTTCCAATTAGTAAAATAATTTACATTATTTCATTGCACCAAGATAACCTAGTGCTAACATATATTGTTAATAAATATACAAAATAATTCAAACTTTCCATCGTCACTAGAAACATATTATTTTATTTAATGATATCTCTCATAAATTGATACTAAACATTAATATGTTTTGTTTTATAATGTTACGTTGGCTTCTTCACTAGGATGATTTCATGTTGACATAACAATATATACTCAAAGCTTGTTGTACCAACCAAATACATGAACACAATCTCAATAACCATATTTCTTCCTTGCTTGCATGAGTGGATAACATTTATTTAGCTTCCATAGTTGAGAGTGTCACTACATATTATCTCTTGGTCATTCGAATGATTTTTTTTGTATGTGTATGTTCTAACCATGTAGAAAAATGACCTTTAAATGAATTCTTAAAATAGAAAAATAAATAATGGCGAGAACATAAAACAAATATACACAAATATTTTCCCTTGGATCCAGAAATTGGGACTACAAGATTGATTTTTCATTATATTCCTTTCAATCTTATAATACATATATATATAAATGTTGAAGAATTCATAAACACAAATACATTAACCCTGCATTAGAACATAATCATAGTTACCTTGATTGGATCTACAAAATACCATGCGAAAAATCCATCATGCCCAAAACCATGTGCAAAGTCCATGCATAAAACCATAGGTAGGTTCACCCCCCCCTATTATAGGGTCCAAAAAATAATTCCTGAAGTGCTACACCACACCCCTTTTAGGAGGCCTACCATGTCTATTTATGGTAGCATCCAATGTGCTTTAAGTCTTAAATTTTGCAGGGAGACTTAGACACATGTATTCCAGAATACCCAGAAAGAATTTTGGGAAATTCCACCCAGATGTGGTTCTATTAAAATAATTAATTATAATTAATGAAAACCTAAGTCCAAACTTAGAGAATTGAAAAAATTAAGTGTATTAATAGAACTGGGTGTGAATATTCTAGAAAAATAAGAAGATCAACTCAAGTTAATCTTAGCCCTTGATTATGTTAATTCGGGACATTGATTTCTCAATGAATATTATAAAAAGGAATTTGAGGGCATTTTGAAATACACCATAAAGATACTTAGTTGCCCAAGAAGATCGATTTTCTCACTGCCTAAAGTTCAGAAAGAGGAAATCGAATCAGAGGGATATTTGTAGGTTGGAGAGAAAGGGAATCAACAAGAGTCGAGAGTGTTGGATCAGGTTGGAGGAGGCATTGCAGAGGAGGGACACCACTGATTGTACTTATGATAACATTTTTCTTTGCATTTACTTTCCATGGAAATTTTAATTATGAAGGATGTAGTGTATTTTATTTTGATATTTAGAGTAGTACATGATAACTAATTTGTTTAGTTAAATACAAAATAAACGAAATATAATCAGTTTCTGTAGTAGGATTGTGAGTAGCGGAATTTTCACATGGTATTAGATCAAAGAAAATAGATCCTGAAGAGCCAGTGTTGAATAGAAGAGGGATATCAGAGATTGCATAGGGAATAGATCAAATCCCCTGAGGGATCTCACAGTTTAGTCAAGTAGGAAAAATTTTTGGTGGAAAAATCTCTCTCTGAGTGAGTCGAAAAAGAGAAATATTTCCAAATCTAAAGTTTTCTAGTGAAAAAGGGAGCATTGTAGAAGATTCAACATAGTGCAGTCTTAGGTGGGATGCAGTTTTTTTGTTGGGTTGAAAACGTGTCATAAATAGAAGCAAAATAGAACACATAAGTATGGAAAATGAATATGTCTCTAAATTATCTTGCAAGTTGGAAGAAGACTTCACATGCTTATCAAGTTTAGCATCTGCAGGTGTTTGGTAAATTTCTAGTGGGGCTTCAGCTCATATGACTGGAGTAAAAGAATATTTATTGAGCTACCAAGAAGAGCAGATGGACTTCCATATCACTATGGGAAACAAAATGAAATGAGCTCCAGCATGGAGAGGTACCATAGTGTTTCAGATCGAGTCAAGATCAAGGCAAGGGATATGATGTATACTTCATTGGAAAAAAGGTATACATCAAACATCCAAGCTGGAAGAGGATGAGACAAATTGGAGCTTGAAGCAACAAACTATATAGATTGAAACTGAAATTTCCAATGGCACTGATAGGAAAAAAAAATGATGGCGAAAAAGATCTGAATGATCTATTGATCTGATATTACTTGCTAGTTAATGTTGTGCTACTTTCATTTCAGATATAAACATTTCTTTTCATTGTTTTACTTATCCTTCATGAGTTTGTTTAAGAACATGTGATTGGAAAATAGTGTACTTAGTGAAATTACGAGTTTGGCATAAGCTTAAAAAGCATAATTTTAAAATGATAGAGCATAAGAAATACTAAACACAACAAGCACATATAACAGAGCTTAACATAGAGAATTTTGATAAAGGATTTCACCCCTCCTCAGCTACATCTCCATGGTCCAGCTTCATAGTGTGACCTTTGTATTAGATTCAGGTGTGCTCAAATTGTTGTTACAAGCTTCATAACCTATTGGAACCTATTCCAATGGGTTGATAACATCATAATCTCCCCAAAATGACTATTTTTTTGCTGTATTTGGACTCTTGATGCTCTGGAAATGACCCCAACACCTGTTGGCCCTTGCCTTCAAAAGTATTCAAATGTACTAAAACACATGTAGATCATCGTTTCTACCTCTGTAGCCGGATCCATTCAGTTTCTAGCATGAAAATTAGCCAGGAATGACTTTTACTGAGCTCTCTTTGGTCAAAAACTGAGTGAGTTATGACCAAAACTATTTTTGCCCCAATTTCTCCTCCAAAACTAGAGAAAATGCTAATTAAATTTCTAAAATTGGCAATCTCGCCAAAATTAGTGTTGCCTCCGAATTTTACGCCAACATAAGCTTTGGCTTAATTGACGCTAAGCGCGTTTAGGGTGGATAAGCATGATTTAGTGATAAGCGTTGTTTTAAATGGTTAATGACGGTTTGACGTGGGTTAACCATGTTTTAAGTTTAATTAAACCGCATTTAGAGAAATCTTGTTGAATTTGATTGACGCCTAGTTTTGTGTTTGCGGAAACATGGGGAGGGGGCTGGCGCCCTCCAAACCCCAACCGTCAGACATAGAAACATTAACTAGAAGCGACGATCATAAAGGTTAAGAAACACCTTGGAGGAGAGTCGCTAAGTCATGCAGATGGCGGGCATGAGGTCAGGGGTTTGACCCCCACTCCACCACAATACGTTTGCACAAAAATATGATAAAAATCCACTGCGAGACTTGGAGCTTCTGCTAGGTTTAGACCTTCGCTAGTTTAGTTGGATAACCTTCCAAATTTGATTAGATCCACTGTGAAGGTGGTTTGAAAACTATATAATATATATATATATATATATATATATATATATATATATATATAGATATATATATATATATAATACCACCATAAGACCACTGTCCAAAAATTACTATGACTTGTCATTCGCCCTTCCAACCTATCGTGCCATGGGGGGGGGGGGGGGTACGTGGCATGCCACGTGGCCCTTCCCACGTGGCCCTTCCCCATTAGCCACCATATAATGAAATGCCAACCTAAATAAAATTCCACATAGACATAGGAGTAAACAATTTCACTTCCTAGTCATCATCGACAAATTAAGTGGTTCCACTTGGCACAATATCATTGACTTTTTCTAGAGGATATTCCTATAACTGTTGAATTTACCTGCTCTGTTATGCTAATTTTTTGCTCGTTTTTGAAAATGAACAATAGATGATAACTTAGCCATACAAACTTAGATTTTGATGAAATAAGTTGCACCAGAATCCTCATGATGAACTCTATTCGGTCATTCAGGTTTGAAGAAATTTCGAGCACTTTAAATTTTTACCTAAAACTTGAGCTTTAGATTATTCCTTCCCACTAGAAGCCTTTTGGAATCCAAAAGATATTATTAAGTTTTTAGCAAGTGAGGGTAAAACTCCCTCACTTTTCCAATCTCCAACCATTTTTCCTATGAAGGATTTCAACCTTTGAGTCCAACTTTAAGGTATTCAACATTCCCTCTTCTTGAAGTTCTGATTCTCCTGTTAAGTATGAGATCTTGCTGAATTTCATTAAGACATTCTGGCGAGAAATCATCTATTGATGGCAGTTGAACGTGCTCTCCTTGATCATCAATCAAAGAAGGCTCAAACAATTGCAAATTGTCAACATTAACAACATAATAATTTTTCATATAAGGAGGCAAGTCTAACTTGAATGAATTTGTACCAATCTTTTCCAAAATTTTAAATGGACCATAACGGATTGCTTTGATCTTTTCACCTTCCCCTTGCAATATTTATTTTCTTATGTACAACCAAACTTCATCTCCAACTTGGAATTTGTGATCAACCCAATGTTTTTCATGCATTGCCTTGTAGCTGCTTTGAATCTTCTCAAGTTTCTCTTACACTGTGTGATATACCAACTAAATTTTCTCAATGAAATTTCTTGATTTAACTATGTCACTATTTCCATCTATAGAAACATCTTTCTAAAAAATAAATTCCAATGGCGATCTCAGAAAGTAACCAAAACATGCATCAAATGTTGATGTATTTGTGGAAGAATATTTTGTCCGATTGTATGCATGTTGTATGCAGTGTAACTGATCATCCCACACCTTGGGATGCTTGCTACAATAGCCTCTTGGAATATGAATAACAGTCCTATTTACCACCTCTGTTTGACCATCTATTTGCAAATGAAATGTTGTACTCTTCTTCAAATTTGTATCCATCATGTCCCACAATTTTGACCAAAAATTTCCAACAAATTGAGAATCTTGATCACTTATAGTAGAAGTACAAAGACCAAAATGGATCCATACATTTTGAAAGAAAATATTATCAATTTGTTCAGCTGTAATAGTTTTCTTACATGCCATCAAAATGCACATTTTTCTAAATCTATCTACCACAACATACAAATAAGCATGACCTTTCCTTGACATAGGAAGTCCTCCTACAAAATCCATTGAGATGCTCTCCCAAGGATCAGAAGGAACTAGAAGTGGTGTATACGAACCAAGCTTCCTATTGCTAGGCTTACTTGTTGCACATAAAGAACATCCTCTAATAAAATGAGAAACACTTTCATTCATGCGTGGCTAATAACAATACCTTTGTAGATGTGCTATTGTCTTGCCTACACTGAAATGTCCTGCAATCAATGATGTGTGCGCCTCCCTTATGATATTATTTCTTTCTCCCCATGGTATATATAACTTTCCCAAGTGATAAAATAAACGGTTATACACATGATAATCTAACTCTTCAATTTTGTTTCCTTTGCTCAATTTCTCATACACATCTTGAAAATCATTATCATTCACATACTATTCAATGTAACTTTCATGCATAATAGAATTCTGCTTGAGAATAATAGCTAAATTTATAAAGCCCTAGAGAGCATATCAACTACCTTATTGTAGATTCATTTATTTTACCTGATAACCAAGTGAAATTATTGTAGACAACCCATCCACCTGAAATGTCTTGATTTCTACAATTTTGACTATAATTGTAAGTACTACAATGGATGATGGTCAGTATGGATAATGGTATCTTTTCCCATCAAGTAATGCTTCCATTTCTTTACACTTTGTACCAATGCATATAACTCTTTATCATATGTAGGATATTTAGTCACAGCTCCATTAAAAGGTTTAGAATGAAATGAGATAGGCTTACCATGCTGCATGAGCACTGCTCCCATAGCATAATCACTTGCATCCATTTGGATCTCAAATGGATGTCTTAGATCTGGAATTGCTAGTATTGGTGCCAAAATTATCTTTTGTTTTAAAGCATCAAATTCCTTCTGCTGCAAATCTCCCCAATGGAATACTTTCTTTATTCTTGTCAATGCATGTAACGGTGATGCAATGGAAGAAAAATTAGCAATAAATTTCCTCCAATACTGTGTTTCCCCTAAAAATATTATTGCCTCGGTAACTGTATTGGGCTTGGGCCAATTCAAAATGACCTCAAATTTCGAAGGATCGTTCTTCAATTCACCTCCTCCAACTATGTGTCCCAAATATACCAATGAAGTCCTACCAAACTTGCACTTTGACATCTTAAGAAGCAATTGCTCTTTTCTGAAAACATCAAGTACCTTTTTCACATGCATGACATGTTCTTCTCTTGTTTTTTATAATATGGGTATGTCATATAAGTAAACAATGACAAAATCATCTAGAAATTGTCTAATTACATCATTCATCCCTCTCATAAAAGTAGTTGATGCATTTTTTAAGCCAAATGGCATAGCTGACCACTCATACAATCCTTGTCTAGTCTTGAAAGAAATTTTCCAAATGTCTTCTTCAGCTATCCTAACTTGATGATAACCACTTCCCAAATCTAGATTAGTTAAATAATTTGCATGCTTTAATTGATCAAGAAAATCATCAATGCATGGAAGTGGGTGGAAATTATTTACCGTGATTTTGTTTAGTGCACAAAAATAGATAGACATGCGCCAAGTCTCGTCCTTCTTTGGAACCAAAACTATTGGAGAACCACATGATGAAGTAGATGGGCGTATGATACCATTTTTCAAAAAATCTTGTATTTAATTCTTTATTTCCAAACTTTACATGATTGACATGCAATACATTCCAATATTCGAAAGTGGAACATCCTGTTGTAGCTGAATCTCATGTTGAATTCCCCTCTTGGGTGGAAACCCTTTTGGTTCTTGAAACATCTAGCCATGCTGACTTAACATGTCAAACAAATCAGATTTCAATTTTTCATCACATATTTCAAAATATTCGTAGTTAACATCTCCTTTTTATTAATCATAAGAAGCACACAATTTTTACTTGCATTTACTATCCTCTTCATTTTCCCTGCATCAACTAAAGAGATATACAATTTCTTGCGATGAGCTCTCACAATATACTCCACTCCATATTTGATCAAATGATATTTTTTCTCATGACGGTAGAATAATGATTTTATGGACTACCCAAGATAATCCTTGAAATATCAAGTGGTACAACATCTAACTCAACTTCATCAAAAAAATTTGCAGTAATAGAAAATCTGAAAATACATTTCCTTGTCACCTCTAAATTTTCATTGTTAACTATCCAACCCAAAGGGTATGGCTTATGATGAGATACAGTTTCAAGGTTCATTTTTTTAACCAAGTCTTCTAAAATTAAGTTTTCTTGTGACCATGTATCAAGTAAGGCATCAATATTTGTATGATTAGGAATTACTCTAACATGGAATAATTCTATCCTTGTATCCTCATTTGAATTGTTATTGTGACTTTTTGAGGTACTAGAACTTGCAATTTCTTATTTTCCTTTGTTAACCATGGAAAATATCTTGGTTTCATCTCCTGAATCAAATCAAATATCTTTTTGTGTGGTGGTAGTCATCTTTTGTTTCCCTTTGTTACTTGGTTTCTTTGGTCTTAGTTAGGGATGTAGTTTCCAACAACGAGCTTCATCATGCCCCTCTTTGGAACAATGTTTGCATGTTATTTTCTCCCCTTCTTTCTTCACACTTGCATTCTTCTTTCCCTTCCATTTTCCTCCTTTCTCTTTTCCCTTACCCTTGAATGGCTTCTTCTTACTACCCTCTTCAGAAATTTTTTTACCCCTTGCTTCAAGATGCATAGCTTGCACACATACTTCATCTAAGTTATTTGGGTTAAACATGAGAATAGTGTGTTTTAAATGGGAATGTAGACCTCCTATATACTTCAATAGTGTATCTTATGAATTTAAGTTTACTCCAAGTAATAAAGCCCTTTTCCTAAACTCTTGTGTATACTCTTGGACACTTTGACCTTTTAGCTATCTAAAGTTTTTCCAACTCATTATTTCTTTCTACATATAAGCTAATGGATATAATTTCCTTTTAATGGAAGAAATGAATTCAACCCAAGTAATGGAAATCTTACAATGGATGCGCATTTCCTCTTGTGTCCTTGCCTCCTGCCAAACAAATGCGGCTCCTTCCAACTTTAATGAAGCCAATTGGATTTTAATATCGTCTTCTTGCATAATTTGAATTCTATAGTAAACTTCTAATTGATGAATCCAATTATCTAGTTTTTCAACATTAAATTCTCCATTATATGTAGGAAGTTCAAATTTGATGTCCAACTTGAGTAACAAAGTCTTACCTTTTGGGATCTTCGAATGAGTATGGGTATGAGTTTTTGTAGTGTATTTGGAAGATGAAGATGCGAATGAGGATGATGGTTATGGTGGTGCTGGAGAAGGAGGTGGTTTTCCACCACTGGCTTTGGAGCTTCTCTCTTCCTCTTTTTTGTTGTTTGAAGATTATTTTTTATGAGGGTTTTTTGAACCTTCTCCATCTTCCTTTTCCATAAAAGCTTCATATAAAAATTTCACCATCCTTCCTCATAATTTTCATGAGCTCTTTCATGGCCTGGAATTTTGATTCTTGATTCAAGATCTATCTCTGCAGCTTGTATCTCTTCAACCACTTCAGCCTCTTGTGAAATTAATTCCTCTTATGCTTCAAGTGTTTCCTTGAGTGGTCCTTTGGGTAACGATGCTGCTATCTCAGCCTTCTTCCTTCTTATCCTATCTTCTGGACTAGCTATCAGTAGCTTCCCTTCTCCTCTCTGCAATCTCAATCTTGTAAGCATCGGTAAATTTTCACTATTAAAAACTATTCAAGTAAAACAAGAAAGAAAACTTGTGCTCTAATACCAACTTGATCTAATATTACTTTCAAGTTAATGTTTTGCTACTTTCATTTCAAATATAAACATTTCTTTGCATTGTTTTACTTATCCTTCATGAGTTTGTTTAAGATCATGTGATTGGAAAACAATGTACTTAGTGAAATTATGAGTTTGTCATAAGCTTGAAAAGCATAATTTTAAAATGATAGAATGAAAGCAATAGTAAACACATGAAGCACATATAACAGATCTTAACACAGAGAATTTTGATAAAGGAGTTCACCCCTCCTGGGCCACATCTCCTTGGTCCAACTTCATAGTGTGACCTTTGTATTAGCTTCAAGTGTGCTGAAATTTATGTTACAAGCTTAAGAACCTCTTGGAACTTGTTCCAATGAGTTTATAAAATCATAATATCCCAAAAATGACTATTTTTTTGGTGTATTTGGACTCTGGATGCTTTGGAAATGACCCCAACACCTATTGGCCGTCACCTTAAAAAAATATTCAAATTTACTAAAACACATATATATCACCTTTTCGGCATCTGAAACCTACTCCATTGAGTTCCTAGCATGACAATTAGCCAAGAATGACTTTTACTGATCTTTGTTTGGTCGAGAATTGAGTGAGTTATGACCAAAACTGATTTTGCCCCAATTTCTCCTCCAAAACTGGAGAAACTGCTAGTTAAATTTCTAAAATTAGCAATCCCACCAAAATTAGTGTTTCCTTTGAATTTTCTGCCAACATAACCTCTGGATTAATTAGCACTAACAACATTTAGGGCGGATAAGCATGATTTAATGATAAGCCTTTTTTTAAATGGTTAATGATGGATTAACGTGGGCTAACCATGTTTTCAGTTTAATTAATCCACATTAAAATAAATCCCACCAAATTGGATTGGTGCCTGGTTCTTTTTTTATGGCCACATGGAAAGGGGGTTGGCCTACGGGTTTGTTCCCCTCCAAACCCCAACCGTCGTACATAGAAACTTTAACTATAAGTGACGATAATAAGGGTTAAGAAACACCTTGGAGGAGAGTCGATAAGTCATGCGGATGGAGGGCGTGAGGTCAGGGGTTCGACCCCCACTCCGCCACAATAATTTTGCACAAAAATATAATAAAAATCCACCGCCAAACTTGGAGCTTCTTTTAGGTTTAGACCTTCACTAGTTTAGTTGGATAACCTTCCAAAGTTTGAAAACTATATAATATATATATCATAATATATAATAATAATAATAATACCACCATAAGACCATTGTCCAAACATTACTATGACCCACAATTCAACCTTCCAACCTACCTGCCATGGAGGGGGGGGGGATACGTGTCATGCCACATGGCCCTTCCCCATTGGCCACCATATAATGAAATTCAAACTTAAATAAAATTACACTTAGACCTAGGTATAAAAAATTTCACTTCCTAGTCATCATCGGTGAATCAGGTGGTGCCACTTGGCACAATATCATTGGTTGTTTCTAGAGGATATTCCTGCAACTACTGACTGTGCCTGCCACACCAACACTGTACTTATTTTGCTCATTTTTTTCCTATTTTTGAAAATGAATAGCAGACGATAAATCATGCATACGAACTCGGATTTTGATGAAATGAGTTGTGCCACAATCCTAGAAATGAAAGCTATCTTGTCGTTCAAGTTTGAAGCAATTTCGAGCACTTTTAATTTTTAGCTAAAACTTGAGCTTTAGATCATCTATGTGACATGAAAATGGGACTCTTTCACTACAAGGTGTTAAGGATTCTCAATGAGACTCTTATAGGAGTTCCAATCCTCAATACTTAGCATGATGACATATGTAGAAGATGCATACTAGGGAGTATGCTAAAGAAAATTTTCCAAGAAGTGACAACAAAGAAAAAGGCATATTTGGATTGATACACTCGGATATTTGTGGCCCAATGCCCACCAAATCTCTTAGTGATGATTAATACTTCAACACCTTTATTTATGATCACTCCATAAAAAAAAATGATATACTTCCCAAAGAATAAGGATGAGGTCTTTGATCGGTTCAGAGAGTTTAAGGCTTTTGTGGAGAACACGACAAAAAAAAATATAAAGGTATTGTGCTCAGATAATGGTGGAGAGTATATAGAAAAATACTTCACATATTTCTCCATAAATGAGGGCATCAAAAGGAAGTGGACTGCTCCATATAATCCACAATAGAATGGAGTATCAGAGAAAAAAATAGATCTATTGTTGGGGCAGAAAAGGCTATGTTATATGACCAGGACTTGCATAGATTCTTATGGGCAGAGGCATGTAGCACAGTGGCATATATTCAGAATATAACCCCTCACATAGCGTTGGGGAAGAAAAATCCTGAAGGAGTATTCACATGGAGAAATCTGAAATTGAGTCATATTAGGATATTCATAAGTCTAGAATATTGTCACATTTGAGATGAGAATCGTATTAAAATAGATTATACTTTAATAAAGGGGTATCTCATGGGATAAAGCAAGACCTCAAAAACATACAAAATATGCATTCCTAGGAGCAAGAAAAATGTAGTACGACAAGATGGAAAGTTCATGCAAGATAAAGCTTTTATGAAATCTCGTGAGATGCCAGGAAAAGAAAAATTATCAGATGTTCCATTAGTCCAACAACAACAAGGGAAGAAGGGAGAACAAGAAGCAGGACAGACACTAGGATTGAGTACAGTGACCAAATCCATCATTTCCTCAGGAAGAGGATATTCTGGCAGTTCTAATTAGATTGAATAAAAAGAACATGAGATGGATTTGAGGGAGCCTCCTACCACCAGTGATAGAATCAGTAGGGAAATAAAAAAGACACTGAGGGACGTGGAGGGGTTCATTGGAGCTCCCAGAAATAAGAAAAGGTAGCATAGGAAACCTAACTTATACCAAGTATTCATAGCATGGGTTGCAGAACCTTTCATTTTTCAGGAATCTACACAAGACCAAGTATGGGTGGATGCCATGGTAAAAGAGTAAAACTGTATCATGACGAATGATTTATGGGAAGGGGTACTTAGGCTTGAAGATAGATCAATTTTAGGATCAATATGGATCTACAAGATCAAGTACGTTGTAGATGGAAGTGTAGAAAAGTACAAGGCTAGGTTCTTGGAAAAGGGGTTGTTGGAGCGGGGTCCCCTGCAATACACGTTTTTGATATATTTTTGTACAATTTTTGTATATGTGCATTGAACAAATGTGTCAAAGGGATTTGAGGTGGGTCAAAGTCCCTATTTTTGATGTCAATCGGATTAAGGGTAAACTGTGGGCCTCAAAACATGGTTTGAGACCATTGTATTTGCGCACTAGAAGAACATAAATAGATAGATTAGGTCTAAGGAAGTAACCTAAGTTAAGTTGAATAAACTATTATGATTTGATTGTTTATGTGTCTGTAATACTTTGCAAGGGTTTTTGTCTGGGTTAGGTAGAAAGGCTCCTTCTGGCTATGTACGCGCAGACCTACTCCTGGATGTGTGCACGCAAACCTACTTTTGGCTGTGTGCAGACTCCACTCGTTGTGTGCAAAAAAGGGTTATGTGTAAGGGGAATATCTGATGTATTGAAAGGATCTAAATTAATACAAGGACTGCTTTTGGTGAAACATTGTGTATTTATCTGAGTTATCTGTTCTATTGAGAATGTATTTCTTCTGTGTTTCTTATTTATATTTGTGCAAAGAAATTTGTTATGGTTATTTATGCATCTTGATGCTTGATGAATATGATTAAGTAATTACACAGTGTTTAGATATGGATCTAGTTTTGTTATAATATATCTGCACTAGAGCGATCTGCGATTCTGTTTCTAATCTGTTAATTATTGCGAACATTGGTTATAAGTCTGAAATCGATTTGCTTAGGGCCACTTCATTATTTTCTTCCTCGGGGTCAAAAAAGCTAGTTCCATCATCCCCCATACTACTTTAGGTTAGACTTTGATCTGTGCAAGCAGATCATTACCGAAAGGGCCAATAGTTGGAGGGTTTTTTGGTTGCATGATAAAATCTGAACCTGGGTCAGGACCTCTCAAGCCAAAAAAATGGTTCTGTTGCTAGGATCGAGATATTTTTGAGGGAGATTCGATGTTGTGGCACCCTTCGCGAAACGAATTGGAAGATTAGTTGGAAAGAAATATCCTTGAATTCGCACTCCAAGAGAATTCAAGAACTAAGCTTTCTGATGAAATGTGGGCACAAAAATACATCTATAAATAAGTTCATGAGATATTTTTTTTTCCTTTGCAAATGAGCTATAGGACTGGTTGTCAAAATTGGTTGAATTCAATACCTATGTGAAGGATGAAACAATAATTGAGTGGACTCCTGAATTGATCCAACAATTGGAAAGGTTAGACAATAAGATCACCCGCGCGGTAGATCATTGGATCGATCACCTCTTGGGAGGATTTGTGAAAAAAATTGCCATTAATCAATTTGTATCCTATTCTGAAGTAGAAAGGAGATTTTCAAAGGCCCTAGAGGTAAGTTCCTACACTCTTTGAATTTGTTTCTTAAAATGCTATTATGTGAATAGGGATCTCTGTGTGAACATATTACTTGAATCCATTGAAGAGGCTTGATTACGTGTAGGGGAAAATTTTACCATGAAGATCCAAAAAATCTTATTTATAGCCCTTTGAAGCCTAGATATGATAGTGAAGGTGAACCAAAAGTTAGTAGCTATAGTGACTCTGAAGCAGAAGGTTCATCGCACCAGAAACCGTTGAGTCTCTTTCCAACCCCATCCACTCCACTTCTACACTCATGTCATAAAACACCCACTCCACCACGTAGTCCATCTACACCACCACCTCCACCTCCCCCAGAAGCATATATGGATGCGTAAATGAAGTTACCAAATTTTAGAGGCATTGGAAATGAGTATACTGAACTCTTTTGGTTTGTGGCTGAGGATGTATGGTAGGATCAATAGATTAACAATAATGATATTAGGAAAGTGAAAGTAGGCACTGACTTCCAATATTATGTATTATATTGGTATATCAGGTCTATTCAAGAAAACCCTAATTCCACCTTGGACCAAATAAAATATGCCCTAAAAGAGAAGTTTAAGAAGCCTAAGTCATATGCATACCTAGTGACAGAAATGAAAGAGATTCATCGAGATGTTAATGAATCTATATGCCAGGTAGACCAAAGGTTGAAGTGCACCATCATAGATGGTGGATTTGTCATTTATGATACTCAACATAAGGATTGGCTCATTGATATGTTGCTCCCACATTTGCACCAACCCCTATGTCAGCAAAAGGTTTCCACACAGGCTAAGGCTATGGAGGTTGCAATAAAACTAGAGGCTACTCCAACACCTATTTTTCTTGGGAATCAAAAAATTCATAATCAGTTGGAAGCCATGAATTTATAGATTCAAAGCTTGTGTAGGGACAAGGGAAAGGAGGTTTTCACATAGGTATGGTGCATAAAATGTAAGGCCACTGGGTACCATAAAGATCAATGTATTGTCTTGAACAATTATCTAAATGGTGGAGGTCCTAGTACATTGAAGGGTCATGTATGGTGCACAATATATCAAATCGTTCAATTACATGACACAGATTACTTCTCAAGGATCAGAAAGTATCAACCTAAGTTGAACTAGTTGTTTTGCAGATTTTGTTCGTCATTAGGACATGATGAGAAAAATTCTTGCACTTATTATGTGATGTTATAGAAAGATGAAATATACCATATGCAAGCTGAGCTGGTCTCACCAGCATCCCCCTCTGGGCATGGAGGATTTCAGGGCAAAGGAAGAAGCTGAGGAGGTGGATCAGTTGGTCGAGGAAGATGATAACATATTTTCTATAACTGTGGAGATGTTGGTCACTATGCACGCGATTGTCATAATACAGCACAAAAATCATGTAGATTTTGTAGACAATTTGATCATGTGATAGAATATTCTCTTTTATCAATTACTAAAATGCTGGAGAAGAAGACACAGACTCCAACAAAAAATATTCAAATGGTTAGAGAAGAAACCTGTGAAGAAGATGCCAATGTGAATGTGGTTACTAGGAGCAGTATAGGCACTCATGAAGATAAGGGAAAGAAACCAACCACTGATGTATGGATCCATAAGGCACCTGAAAAAAAAGAAGGATTTGATCTTTAGCATGAAAAGGAGACTTTCGTTGAAGCATGGAAAGAATTTTTAGAAGGTAGTGCATCAAAATCAGGTAGACCAATAAAGGAAGCAAGAGGAGATGAAGAGATCAAACCATTTATAAAAACATGTATAAAGTTACCACGCAAAAAAAAGGTGGTAGAAAACCTTCAGGATATGACAGATAATTGCGTAGAGAAGGAACAACCAATGGTATAACAGTGACATGTGAAAAAAATATACAAGAATAAGAAGAGAACGTCTAGGGAGATGCATATGACCATGCAGATTGTTTCTTATCAGATGGACCATGTTATTCTACACCTGGGATCGGATGCTAATATTCTACCTAAACAAACATGGTAGCCCATGGGAGAACCCAAGATGGAATGGTATACCATTCAACTGTGCATGGCCAATCAGTATAAGATCATTCCATTAGGGAGGCTATTGCCAGTTGTGGTTAGTATCAAGGGTGTTAAGGTGATGGCAGACTTTGAAGTCATACCAATTTTCAATGATATTAATCCTTATCCTGCGATATTAGGATTAGTCTGAGCTATTGACATGCATGGTGTTATAAATCTGAAGAAAAGGAGAATGGAATCTAAAGGTAATGGAGTCAGGATCATCATTACTCTTGACCCTGCAGAGAGACAAAGATACACAAAGCTGGTGTGCGCTGATAATGATATTGGTAAAATCTATAAGCTGACCTTGCGGGAGGAAGATTGGATTAACCCAACAGTAGATTGAAATCTTAGTTTGGATAAGGATAACTCTTGTTTTTCAAACTCTAACGAGGAATTATAAAACTGGCAGAACCAGTTGCATGAGGTATCTGTGTTGTTCTATAATTTTGGGACCATATCTCTGCAAAGTATAACATTTGAGGTATGTGAATTGCCACATTATGATGAATTAATTGATATAAACATGTTTATAGCGGATCTTGAAAGGGTTTTTCCCAAAGGAGATATATTCCATACTTTGGATCTCGGCTTGCATACTAAAGATGGTGGGAAACTCGTAAGAAGAACATGGGAAAATAGGAGGAATGTGCGTGCATGATGAGGTTGTGATTTGAATATCCAACCATCAAAATGGAAGATGTCTACTCTAGAAAAGATGATCCGTGTAGACATTTGGCGACATGGAATCAGATATGGGGCACACAATCAAGACCTGAATTGATCCGGATTTTATGCAGGAATGCAACAGAATACAGAAATAACCATAAACATAGAGATGCAGCGGAAATAATGCTTCATTTCATTAATATCAAATAACAGAAATATGCTTACATGCATAATGGAAATAAAATAGCTAGGGTGCTGGTAGCGAATCTCTGAGAAGAGATGTGATGGCTACAGACCTCTGAACTATGTTACAATGAGGCTCAAGGGCCTATTTATTGTTGAGAAACAATGTAGAATCTAAAACGTCCAAAAACCTAACCGTAGGAGATGAGGCGCCAAAACTGTGGGCGCCCGTTTGGGTAAATTGGTGGTTCAACTTCCCGGGGGCATAACTTTGGCACCCGATCTCCGTTTGACGCGCTCAATAGCTCGTTAGAAAGATCTATCTGAGGAATTCAATTTTTGAATGAGCAACATCGGTCCATGGACCCATGTTGCTCTCCGTTTTCCCAAAAAATGTCGTTTAGGGCCTCAAAACGGCTCCGGAAGTTCAGGACCCGAAAAACTGCTAAAAATAGTAAGTTTTGTTGCAACTTGAAAATTGAAAGAACTGAAGATGGGGGTTCGAATGGAATAGGTGGGTGGCCACCAATATCCACCTGGATCATTAAGCCCCCAAAATGGCTCCGAGAGTGGAGGACCCGAAAACCTGCTAAAAATAGTAAGTTGTGCTGAATGTGAAAATCTGCAAGAATTGATGGTGCTGGTCCAAATGGAATAGGTGGGTGGCCACCGATATCCACTTGGATCATGAATGGGTCCACATGTTTATTCACACATTAGGGAAGGTACCTACTAAATGATATTTGGAGACAGTGTCTCGCCGAGGTACTAGTGAATGGTCTGCACTGAAATGGAGTTCTATCCTTAAATTCAACTTTGAGGGTGGATTTTATAATATTGGCCAAGCTTTGCATAATATTCAAGAAGTCATATTTGATACTGATGCAGGGGCATTAGGCATTAGCCAGCAATGTAGGAGGTTTTGTCCACATGTTGTGGCTAGGAGGGTTTGGAAACATTCGAATTATTATAGCTAGGTGTCAATACCTTAGCTGATTGTAACTCTTTATATTAATTAGAGTCAGAGGAAGTCGAATAGCTCAGTTTGTCTAGCTGTCAGTTCAGTTAGTGAATAAATTGTAATAGGCTTTTGGTTTCCGAAACGGTCCTCATAGAGGCACCGAGGAGTCATATGTGTATATGTATAAATGTATTCTCGGATGTAATTAAAAATAGAAGAGAGGAGAGGAAGAGAATTTCTGCAATAAAACTCTTTGTGTTAACTATTGTTTCCAATTAAGTGATTTTGATACTTATTGGCCATTGAATTGTCTCGAATTCTGATAAATGAAGAAATTGTTTGATTGAGGAACGGTGGTACACTGGTTCTGCGCTCATTTCGTCGTTGAACTGTCCCTATCCAAATTGTGGAGAGGTTGTTTAGTTGTGGAATGATTGGTTCTGTGCGTATACAATTGTTGAACCAAACTATTGGATAGATTCCGTATATCTCTAGTTATCGTTTTCCCTCAGTTAATCGAACGGTGTTGCGGAGTAGCCTCACTTATAGAGGGAAATCCGTGTGGTGATAGGAATCGCTTAATAGAGAATCGCGGTTGGTTGTTGATTGAAATTCCCCTCGCAAAGGCAAACCACGAGTTAAGTACACTGAGCGTGGTGACTCGACGCAATAGGGTCGACGCGCAGCAAAATCGAGAGGTGGTTCAAAGGTGGGTTCCCCGCTAAGCACCACCTT
>CM076583.1:889597373-889792953 GCA_034641835.2 Pinus albicaulis | reverse complement strand
ATGGAATAGCAAAGCAAATAAAGGATTGAACAACAATTCTGAAATAGAACAGCAAGTCTAAAATGGAACAGCAATTGAATAACTAAGTCCCGCAGGTTGTAACCAAACTTAATCTATTAACTCAAATGCATTCTTTGCAATCAAATAACATTCTTTCACTCTAAAAGCAATTCACACAAATCACACTAATGGAACAGCAATAACTATTAATGAATTATGGAACAGTACTGATAAATCAGAAACGCGCACAACACGAACGTTTAGTATAACAGCTCTGTAACAAAACAGTAAGAACATGCAATTAACTCTTGAAAGGATTAATAACTTGATGCGGAGTCAACACACGATTCTATCTGTAAAAAACCTCAATGATTCAATCTTTAACAAAGCATGTAATATGAACTTATAAAGCATATCAAATTACCAAATAACAATGATAAACAAACCACACAAAAGTCAAGTCGTAATGGTACAGAAGCAAGTGTCCTTCGGGGCCGGGCCCTTAGCCTCCAAGGATACACCGCTTTAAGTTAATCCAGACGCAGAGATGAAATAATCACCAAGCTTTTATTAATGCATCGGTCAAAAATACATTGAACCAGTTCTCAACGAGACTCAATAATCAAAGTTGATGTTTTACAGAAAATTACATAAAAGCGTATCCTATCTATCAAGCTAACAGTGTTGTCCCTTTATATAAAGGTGATGGCGGAGATGTCCAAGTAACATGATAAATAAAGCAGCGATCCCTCAGGATCGAAGATCCTGAGGGATTCGCCAAACTGTTAATTCTTCATCCTTTCCTTTCTTTGGCGCCGAGCTGGTGTCTTCTCCTTCTTTTCCGAGCCGATTTGCTGTAATCTATTTAGCCTTGTTTGCATTCGGTTCTCGTTCAGAGGGACAGCAGTTATCTCGACTTTGTCCTTTCCTTTGGAACGGAAATTCCTCGTTTTCTCCTTTTCCTGTACAGAAAATAACCATTATCAGTGGCTAAGTCTTGCATATCAATTCTCACATGTTTTGTTATGGTTCCTTATTACTTTCCAAATTCATGATACAAAAAGGTTCACAAATTCTATTAAAAAGCCACTGAAATAGTCATCAAAAGCATACCACGTTAATATAACAACTCTGTAACATAACAGTAAGGATATGCGATTAACTCTTGAAAGGATTAATAACGTAATGCGGAGTTAACACACAAGTCTGGCTGTAGAAGCTTCAATGATTCAAACTTGAACAGAGCATGTAATATGAACTTGTAAAGCATATCAAATAATCAAATAGCAATAATAAACAAACCACACAGAAACGAAGCTGTAATGGTACAGAAGCAAGTGTCCTTCGGGGCCGGGCCCTTAGCCTCCAAGGATGCACCGCTTTAGGTTAACGCAGACGCGAAGATGGAATAATCACCAGGCTTTCTTTAATACATTGATCGAAAATACATCGAACCAGTTCTCAACAGAGCTTAATAACCAAATCTGATGTTTTACAGAAGATTACATAAAACGTATCTTATCTCGCCATCCCTAAACTAATAGTGCTGTCTCTTTTTATAAGGACGATGGCGGAGATGTCCAAGCAGCTAGATAAATAAAGCAGCGATCCCTCAGGATCTTCGATCCTGAGGGATTCGCCAAACAGTTAACTTCTTCATCCTGTCTTTGCTATTGCGCTGAGCTGGTGTCCTCTCCTTCTTACCCGAGCCGATTCACCTTGATCTTGTTTCCCTATGTTTGCGTTCGGTTCTCATCCAGAGGAACAGCAGTTATCTCCACTTCGTTCTTATCTTTAGAGCGGCAACTCTTCGTTTTCTTCTTTCCCTGTATAGAAAATAACCATTATCAGTGGCTAAGTTATACACATCGATTCTCACATGTTTTGTGATAGTTTCTTATGACTTTCCAAATCCATGATACAAAAGGTTCACAAATTGTATTAAAAAGTAATCAGCAAAATCATACCTTTTCAGTACTCCACACACCCCCCTGCTTACCTTGTTTCATGTCCTCATGAAAACATTGTAGTTGACATGTAATGCAGTGAGAGAGTATGCTGGAGAAGGAGTTTCATGTGGAGGCCTACAACCATGTTGGGTGATTAAATAATCAAAGAACTGACCTGCTTGCCCCTCAGGCATATCATACAGGGCCTGGTATCCATGTGCAGGATGCCAAATAATTGGAGCGCGAAATCTACACCCTAACCAAGATGACCCTGCTTTCAGAAGGCTCTGGCCATAGAAATTCAAACAGTCAGCGGCTAACTCAAAGTTCTCATATTTAAATGGTTCTCTGAGCTGGATGTGTGGATCAGAGATTCGATATCGAAATTTGGCTGCATTAATGGCCAAGTCTTTGATGGAAAAGAAATACTCTAAACCTTCTTGAATGAGTGCCTCATGCATAGGCCCTAAGGTTACAATGACACCTGGAGTCCTTATGTGGTTTATATGAGCTGTCCATAACTGTACTGGGTTCCTAGGCTCAGCCCTAACTCTTAAATCTAGACCATTTTCTTGACTCTGGAAGGTATCATAGGCTTTCGGCCACTTAATCTGATTAGCCCCGAATGAAATGAATGCTTGGAATTGAATATCACCAATGGAGGGACCAGGGTTCAATTCAGTCTCCTGACTTAGCACAAGGTCGTGTAAATAAAGTTCACACAACAATCTCTGGACTTTCACTCCATAATGTTTACAACAGTCGATAAAATCATTGACATTGTTGATCTGTATAGGGGTGCCTGCCTTAACAGCTGTTATTTGTAATTGTAAATATCGTTCTAATAGAAACAGAGCATAGTTTTTAGCAGGAGCCCTACATGCTAAAACATTATTATATAAAGAACACAAGTCATTCATGTGTTTGATAGTAGTATCTAGTTTATAAGTTACCTGTGTGACTTCCTCTTGTTCCTTCATCCATCCTTCAAAAACCTGTCTTTTAGATTGACTGACATCCCTTAGTTGCTACTGCAACTCTTCATATTTTTCTAGGGGAACCGTTTGCTCTTTAAGTTGCTCTATTTCTTGCCGTGCTTGTTTCACCATCTTGTGCAAGGTTTTTGTCTTTGGATCTTTCCTCCATGCATCAGTGGAGGCCGGGAGTTTTACCTGAACCTTTTTGTTACGCTGTTTGGAGTTCAGGACCCTGATTACCCCTGAGGGTGGTGCCTCCGTCTGAATTTTCTTATCATCCTTTTCTATCTTAATCAGAACGGCAGCTGGATCCATTTCTGTCTTAATCGGAACGGCAGCTGGATCCTCAGAGTCTTGGAAAACAGGCTGTTTGTTGGCCCTCTTTTTCCTCTTTACCTTCTGGTTCTTTTTCAAAATCCTTATTTGTTGCCTGAGCTGGGTTATTGTGTTTAACAGTTTAGTCCGTTTCTTCCTCAACTTCTTGATTTCCATTGATTCCTTTGAAGGAACGGCAGTCCGTCGATGGTGGACTGGATCATGACCAGTTGCTAACTCTTCCTCCTGGGGTTCTTCCTCACTGCTCTGCTCCGGCTGTTCTGGTGTATGCACCTCAACTGGTTCTGATTCTTCCTCCTGGGGTTCTTCCTCTAGACTTTCCTCTTGTGACATGGGAGCAGATTGTTCCCGTTCGGTATTTTCTTCCTCTTCATCATGCATAGGCATGTTCTCTTCTTGAAATTGGTCGTGGGGATCCTTTGAGCTAGAAGGTTGACCGTATTTACTCATATTGGCTAGGATGGCGGCCAAGTCATCTTCTCTTAGTAGGTCTTGTAATGGACTATTCCCCTGCTGTCCCCTTTCTTCCTCCTGTTCAGTTTCTGCTTCTTTTTCTGTTCCCAAAGGTTCGGGTGCTTCTTCTTCGGGTTGCTCATCTTCAATTATTACTGGTTGGCTGGTGCTTCCCTGAAGCTGTTCCAGCCTTCCCCTTATTCGAGCCAACCGGGCTGACTTTCTGGGTTTACTTATGCTTCCTCTCATCTGAGCTAACCGAGCTGATTTCTTGGGTTCCTCTGGTTGCTCGGGTGAATCAACTACATGCTTTCGCTTTGCGTGTTCTTGGTGTGTCTCTGGTTGTTGTGATGTACTAGCAACATTTTCTCTGCGTTTTGCCGGTTGTTCTGGTGGGTTTATAGAATGTCTACGTTTCGGGGATGGTTCTGTCGATCCCCCTTCAATGAGTCTTTCCCAGCTGCTCTGCTACTGGGTAAGACTATAACTAACAACAAGTCGGATTAACCCGTGGTGACTAACAATTGCCTCTACGTGCTGTGCCCTTTTCATACTTTGTGCAGCATCATGCAATAACGAGTTTAAGAGTGCCGGTAAATTCA
Source organism: Pinus albicaulis (assembly GCA_034641835.2). Lineage (NCBI taxonomy): Eukaryota > Viridiplantae > Streptophyta > Pinopsida > Pinales > Pinaceae > Pinus > Pinus albicaulis. Next base: position 889,788,636 of record CM076583.1, on the reverse strand, counting down.
CAGAGCATTTTTGTTTTAGAACAACTAAAATTTTAAGGTGTCGTGGTCTTACCACGTCTTTTCTTCCTTCGCAAGTAATGTAGCTCTGTACTATTCTTGCTAGCTCTGTCCAGGGTTCGCCTAGGGTTGCTGGCAGAATTCCCTTCCCTTTGATTGTCAAATGCTGGCCTTCATCCTGGAAGATGTCGATGACCTTCTGTAATCGTTCTTTCTTGAATGTCCATACCGGTCCAGTAGCCGGTAGTCCTGAGACTTCTGCAATTATGGCATCAGTGACCGCTATTCATTTTCCTCTTACCATGGAGTAGTCATCTTGTAAATTCTGCAAGAACTCCATTGCTACTGTCTCATTACCCTCTTGTAAGCGATTGAAATAGTTTAACCATCCTGCTCTTTCCAGGATTTCTCCGGCAGCAGCAGAGATCGTTAGTTGTTGAGGCTCGCTACGAATTGCCTTTCCCCCCATGATTTCGCTGTGATTTCTAAATGGAACAGCAAAAAAACGTTTTCGGTTTGAAACACAGAGAGCAAGGTTTCGCAAAAGAAAACACAGAGTATGCAATAGTGCAGCAAAAAACAACTTGTGCGAAAAAATAAAAATATGCCATGCCGTGAAACCATGCCAAATCGTCGTGAACCAGATTTTTCGAATGATGAATTGACACGTAATACAGGGAATGATGAGGTTAACCTCCCCCCCCCTCAGTGTGATAGGCTGTCCCAGCCGGCAAATAATGGAGCGGCACCCAGTCTGTGATCAAGTCAGAAAGGAACAGCATGTGAATTTATGCCATGTTGAGAGAGGACAACAGTTTACCAAAATCGAGGCGGAGGATGGATCGCGTGTTATGATTTGAGGCTGCTGTGTTATGATTTGAGGCTGATGGATAGGCATGTAGCGTACTTGCCAATCTTAAGCGGTCATGGTCATCTCCGTTGCCATGATTGGTAATGATAAATATTCATGCGGTGTATAAATCAGGAAATAACATATAATTAGTGCCTAGGATATGAAAAAAAAAGAGTGTTAATATCTTACCTATTGGTGTAAGCAAGGTGACTTCGATACCATTAACATTACTCTGCTGCCAACAGGTGTCCATAACCTTGGCAGAGTTGTTTTTCACCCTTGGAACCATGATCCTGTGTGTATACTTAGGAATGTTATTATGTCGGAATGTAGACCATTATGCTGGCTTGGTGACCAGTTAACCATAATGCCATTCACGAGGAAAGAGCGAAACGTGGGCAGGCCGGCTCGTGATGAGACCTCCTGTTCCAAGGTTTGTTTATTTTGATACACCTTTTGGACCATATCCCTGGTGTGGTGGCCAGAATGGGAATGCCACTTCACTTCCATCCTCATGATCATGGTAGGCTAGCTCTCGATGAGACCCCCTATCCTGCATTTGACATTTGACATGCTTTTTCTTTTTCCTTATTTATACACAAAGGGTGGTTCAGCACTCCTTAAGAGTAGGAATGGTGGAAGAAGTCTTATTATCTCAATAGGAAGATATAAACTCTTTGCTCTTATTCCCAAGTACTAATAAAAAGATTTTTAAGGGAATCGGCATGATAAAGATAACCAATCAGGGCAAAATTAGTAAAACCATGTCACAAAAGGTAAGAAATAAGTATGTCCTTCCATCTGTCCTCTTATTAATGCAGAGCCTTATAGATATAGCGATTTATGATTTGCAGATTTTCGGTATGCTGTGTTTTTATATTTCATCGCACAAATACATAGCTGAAGCTTGAAGACTAGAAAGAAGACGGGAAAAAGCATCCTCCATTTAAATCAGCAAAGAGATCAAAAGTATGCAGATGGTGTTTCGTTGAAAAAGCAACAACGATGGATAATAGAAAAAGGAACAAAACTGCAAATGCCGTTCCTTTTGGGAAAAGGAACGGCAATCATACTAAACACTCAATATGCCATTCCGTTGAAAAAGTCAACACAGAAATAAAAGAACGCTGTTTCTTTGAAGGGAGAGGAACAATGGTAACCAAAAAGGAACAACGATAGACGTAACAATATCGTTCTTCTGAAAAAGGAACAGCAGGGATCCGAATGCTGTTCCTTTAGAAAAGGAACAGCAGAACAAGCAAAACCAAAAAAAAAAACATACATATGCTATTAGAAGAGCAAAAATCAAACTTTGTGGAAGAAAAAGGAACAGCAAAATGACAAAAATTTATTCAAATCAAACTTATGTACAAGAATCACTCAAAAACAAAAACTTTATGTACAATTTGCAAAAAGAAATAGACCCTTAATGAATTACAGGTGAGGAAGATTTCTCTTCCTCTCCTAAGATCTCCAGATCAGTATCTCAGCGTATCTGCTGGCAGAAGGATTCCCTAGTAAGTGGTTTACGGTAGAGACGGACTCGGTGGCCATTTACCTTGAATGCATATCCAGAACCGTCAATAGTGATTAGAGTAAGAGTTCCATTGTCATGTACCTTCTGGATTTCGTATGGTCCCAGCCATCGAGTCTGAAGTTTTCCAGGGAAGTCCTGAAACCGAGAATCGTATAACAGAGCCCAGTCTCCCTCGTGGAAGACTTTGTTCTTAATGAGCGCATCATGCCATTTGGCTCGCTGCTGTTGAATTAATGCTGTATTTTGTAGTGCAGAGAGCCGAATTTCGTCTAATTCATTGATCTGATGTAGTCGATTGAGTTGTGCCTCCGTTAAGTCTAGGCCAACTTCCTGTGCTGTACGCAGTGTTTGGATTTCGAATTCTATGGGAAAAATAGGTTGTTTTCCAAACACTAGTTGATAAGGTGAGTAACCAGTGGTGCTCCTCCATGTGGTTCTATATGCCCAGAGTGCTTCAGGCAGTCGGGTAGCCCAATCACGCCTATGTGACGCAATGGTTTTTGTTAGGATTGATTCTATTATCTTGTTGCTACTTTCTACCTGCCCATTCACCTGTGGGTGATATGGAGTAGTGATCTTATGCTGGACATGATAATTGTTAAGTGTTGCAGCTAATTTATGCCCAACAAATTGTGGTCCTCCATCTGTAATTATTTCCCTAGGAAGGCCATAACGAACAAACAAAAGGAACAAGAACTGTATGATAGAGTCCTCTGTGGCTCTTGGTAATGCTTCTGCCTCAACCCACTTGGTGACATATTCTGTTGCCACCAAAATATATGTTTTCTGATTTGATGAAGGGTTGATGGGTCCAACGAAATCCAGAGCCCACCGTTCGAATGGTTCGATGACTAACTGTGGTTTCAGAGGCATTTCATCAGCTTGACCAGGTCGTCCTGCTCGCTGGCAACTGTCACAGGCTTGGACGAACTTCTTTGCATCTTTGAAGATCGTAGGCCAGTAATATCCTGTCTGCAATACTTTATGTCCAGTCCTACGCTCAGCAAAGTGCCCCCCACATGGTCCATCGTGACAGGCTTTTAGGATGTCGAAGATTTCATCCTCTCTAACACATCACCTGATATGCATGTCTGCTCCTGTGTGAAACAAATAACCTCCGATCCACGAAAATCGAGAACTTTTCTGAATAATCTGCTTACGCTCATTAGGAGTTAAATGTTTTGGTAATTTACCTACTGCAAGGTAATTGGCAACATCAGCATACGAGGGTGTTTGAACAGCAACAGCAAACAGGTGTTCATCCGGAAATTGATCTTCCACTGCTGCTGCATCGCTTGATTTTGGTATCCTTGAAAGAAAATCGGCTACAGGGTTTTCTTTGCCAGGGCGGTCCTTGATTGTGATATCGAATTCCTGCAATAATATTAACCATCGAGTTACTCTGGCATTTGTGACAGGCTTATTTGCTAAATATTTTATGGCAGAATGATCTGTATACAAGATAACAGGGTAGCCTGTGATATAATGTCTAAATTTATTGACAGCATGTATTACAGCTAGAAATTCTTTTTCAGTAACAGTGTAATTCAATTCAGCAGGGGATAAAGTTTTGCTGATGTAATATATAGCATATGGTTTTTTATCCTCTTCCTGCCCAAGGACTGCACCAATGGCTGTATCTGAGGCATCAGATGATATCTGGAATGGTAGGTCCCAGGTTGGTCCTCGAAGGACTGGGGCTGTGGATACAAGCTTCTTTAGATCCTCGAAAGCATGGTCACATTTGTCTGTCCAAAGGAAATCAACGTTACCAGTCAGTGCATATCAAGGAGCAGCAATGTGTGAATAATGCTCTATGAATCGTCTATAATAACCTGAAAATCCAAGAAAACTGCGTACCTCTGTTTGAGTAGTAGGAGTGGGAATAAGCAAAAGTATTTGGATTTTGGCTGGGTCTACCTGAATGCCGGCTGCTGAGACATAGTGTCCTAGGATAAGTCCTTCAGTCATCATCAAAAAACATTTTTCATTGCTTAGGCAAAGCCTAGTAACGATGCAGCGTTGTAGGACTTTCTCTAGGGTGTCTAGAGCTGGATCGAAGTCATCTCCGTATGGTGTAAAGTCATCCATGTAAACTTCAAGTCCATCATTGATTAAATCTGCAAAAATACTAAGGATAGCCCTCTGAGATGTGGCAGGAGCATTACATAAGCCAAAAGGTAAAACTCGATAGGCAAATGTTCCCCAGGGGCAAGTAAAGGTAGTTTTATCCTGGTCTTCAGGGGCAATCTGAATCTGATTGTATCCACTGAAGCCATCCAGAAAAGAAAAGAACTTCTTCCCTGCTAAAGTGTCCAATACTTGATCTATGAAAGGAAGAGGAAAATGATCTTTTTGTGTTGCCTTGTTAAGTTCTCTATAATCCACACAAATTCTCCATTTCCCATTCTTTTTTGGTACCACCACAAGTGGAGAGACCCATTTACTATCAGAGATAGGGTAGATAAAATTCACATCTAAAAGTTTTTGAGGTTCAGTTTTTACAACATCTTTTAGATGGGGATTAAGTCTCCTTTGCGGCTGACGCACAGGTCTGGCATCTTTTTCTATGTAAATGTGGTGGGTACATAACTGGGGATCGATTCCTTTCATATCAGGGTAGTCCCATGCAAATGCTTCTTGATATTTTGTTAACAGATGGATGAGCTTTGTTTCTTGTTTCGGTGTGAGATTAGCATTGATATTTAAAGTTTTCCCGGGTGCAATTTCCACAGTTTTACTATTTGCAACAGAAGTGACAGGTATTATTTGATCATGAATATCTTTCAGGGGATCTTCTTCTAATTCATTATCAAATGCTGCTTTTATCATGTGACATTGTGTGCGAGGTTCGGTTTGAGTAATGAAATTATTAATGGCATCGTCTTCTGTTTGATCTTTGAAATCGAGTGCCTCTTGTATAGTTAATGGAGATCTAATGTTATCAGTAAGATATGATACGGGGTGCTTATTCGTTTTAATCATTGTGACACTTGGCTGTGCTGGAGGATATAGAACTAAATTTTTGCTATTTGGTCCTCTGGTTATGGTCATATTTCCCTGCCGACAGCCAATGTAGGCATCGGCAGTAGCGAGCCAAGGTCTACCTAAAATTAGCGGGTGTCCATCAAGTCGGGTTTTTGGATTAATTATCGGGAAATCAGTTGGATACTCCCAGGATTCTACAGAGACCATGACATCATGTAGAGTGCCCTCTGGTCTAACCACAGATCGGTCAGCCAATTCTAACAGAGTAGAGGTGGGTTCTACAGATGTAATGCCGAGCTTTTGGCAAGTTGTAGTTGTTAAAATATTAATTGCAGCCCCTAAATCAACTAAGGCATTAGGCAGGGTCTGGCCATAAATTTGAACAGTTATAATTGGGTTTCCGGGGTCTTCATATTTAAGGGGTGTTTCTCTTCCCGACAATAGGTCAGATAAGGTGCCGACTACTTGGACTCTTGGATTGTTTGTTATATTCCTCCTCGGTTTCTTTATGCACAATTCTTTTATGGTTTTGGCGTATATGGGAATGTCTTGAATGGCTTGGAGAAATGGAATTTTTATGTACAAGTTTTGTAATTCTCCCAGAATGTCGAAGTCAGGATATTGTATGGATCGAGGTATGGCTAATCGTTCTGGGAACGGGGGAGAGGATGTGGTTGCTTGATTATGAGTTTGTTGCTTGTTTACATCCTCTTGTTGTGACTAATGTTCTCTGGGTAACTGATCTTCAATATGAACTGTTTTATCTCCCTCAGTTTCAATTATACGTCCAGATCTTAACTGAAGATCATTGCACTCCCTCAGGTCGGGTCCTAGTTCTGGTGATTCTATGATTTGAATAGATTGGACCTGCATGTTGTTTGGATTGGGATCGGGTTGGGCTGGGAGTTGCGGTCTCAGGTTAGACTGGGGATTTTGTTGTAAAGCTGGCAAAGTAGGTTGAGGGAGCGGAATAGGTCCAGCTGGGTGGTACATTGGTCTTTGCCAGCTTGTCTGCCAGGGTGAACTTTGTGAAGTAGAGGGAGTCCATTGTGAAGGATATGGGCCATTTTGCCAATATGGTGGAGTGTAAGGGAAATTTGGCCAACCGGTTTGGCTTGTTTGATTCAGCCATGGATTTGGAGAAGGAAATGATTGTGGTGACCAGTTTGTAAATGGGGTTTGAGATTGATTTTGCCACATACCATATTGTTGAGCATTATACTGTGGGTTTTGAAAGAAAGAGGTTGGGTCCGGAAACATACCAGGTTGTCTCGGCTGCCACGGGCGGCGCTGGTTGATCGAATTCACCGACTCTGGTTCTTCTTCTGCTTCCTTATATACCGCTTTCAATCCCGGAAGTTAGGGGCAGCTCTCCATAAGGTGATCTTTTGTACAGATGGCGCATGTTTGGACTTTATCTAATGGACACTCCTTGTGGCTGTGTTTTTTTCTGCATCGGGGGTAGAAGATTGCCAAATTCTATTCTGCCTCCAACTGCTTCTGTTTAGCCTGCACAATATCAAGTTGTGTAGTTAGTGTCCCCATAATATCAGTTTTAAAATTTTCTAATAAATTTCCAATTTCTGCACGTGTTACTCCTTCTGCTGATACTTTGTTATCTCTTGCAAACCGATCATATTCTGTAGGTTTTATTCTTGTGCTGCCTCTCGAACTCCTGATACATAAGTCAAGGATGTCAGTAAAATTCTCTTGATAAATATCCCCTTTGCCCATAATGTTTAATGTTTCAATCCATTGTTCCTTCATACCCCTCATTAATGCAGTTTTTAACACATTATCCGGTAAAGGTAGCGATGCATAAGGAGATCTTTGTAAGTTATACTGAAAACGTTCCACATACTCCTCTAATGTTTCATTTGGTCTGGCTGTCATCTGAAATATTTCGTCTTTTAATTCTCTAGACCTACAATAATCCTAGTATTTCTTTAAGAAGGATTCTTTCATTTGATCCCAATTGTTGATAACCCCGCCACCTAGCCCCATAAACCATCTTAAAGCAGCCCCTTTCAATGTAGAGGGAAATAATTTCAATTTTTGGGGATCGGTGGTGTAATCATACCCCCGACATAACACATCGAATTCAAATAGGAATGCATCCGGATCTTCTGATGTGAGTCCGTGAAATGTGGGGATATGCTGAAGAGGGATAGCTTTCATGGGTGCATTTGCTGCAGAATCCACTATAGGATATTGTAATGTAGAGGTTTGAGTGTTTGGCTGGTTTTGAGCGTTCGGTTGGTTTTGAGCCATGGGATCGAATATATGCCAGTAACCTTCTGGGATATCTAGGAGGGTATTCCTAGGTTGGGTGGGAACGGTTTTGACAGGGATCTTTTTAATAGCGCTTCCTTTATCTGGAATAATGGGAATACCGGGTGTTTGAGGAGATTGAATCTCTTCAACAATGACTTTCGTAGCACTCCCCTTATCTGGGCTATCTAATGACTGATTTGTTTCAAGAGGAGATTTTGGTTCCTTGGTTTCCCCTGTTTCTCCTTCTCCTTCGCAAAAGTTGCTAGAGTTCCCTTCCTGCAATAATTCTGGAGTGGAATTTTCAACTTCTTGAAAGTCCTGCTCCTCAGTTTGACTATGCACCTCAGCACAGGCTACAGATGGTGATCCTGTGGCCGGAAGGGAACTAGTAGGCGGTTTGGAAGTGTTTTTCTTGAAGCCTACCGATGGCTGAGACTCTGTTTTCTTATAGATTTCGTCTATGAAGGTCGTTCGGCCAAGGGTCACCGGCCCCTTAGCTTTTTCAGGTTTGGATGGGGGTTTGATATTCTTTTCTGGTCTTTTCTACTTAGTCATGCACTCAAAAATAAACTACGAAATTCTATTCAAACAAGCAACAACAAATCTGTTAGGAAAGCGGATAATGAGCAGGTCTTTTACATGCTCTGCACGTAGGTTCTTACCTTCCGTTTTTAGGATCCAACTCCTCCCTAGCAGGCTTGTACACTACTCTAAAAAAAAAAAAAAAAAAAGACAAATGGCTACACTCTTTCCCCGGCAACGGCACCAAAATGTAGAGCTATAAAAAGGGTCTCTTTCACCTCTAATCACCTCACATTAATATGTCAACCCGAGAGTATTTTGTCATTACAAAGAGTGACTCAATCCGAGGCTCATTTGTCAGAGTAATGCTAGTAGTACAGTGCTTAAGAAATACAAGAGTAAACGGATGCTTAACTGAAATCAAATTACTTTAAAGAAATAAATCACACACTCAGGAAACTCAATAACTCATCACTCAAGGGTTCGGTAATAATAAACCATCCCTTCAGAAACTGATGGAAAAATAACTAAAGCATAGATCACAAGCCTGGGAGCTAAACAGTGACTGATACTGCTCACTACAGTCTTAGATCATCTCTCACAGCAAACCATCAAATGCAGATAAATAAATCAGCAAAGGAAATAAAGGATTAAACCACAATTCTGAAATGGAACAGCAACTCTGAAATGGAACAGCAAATGAATACTAAGTCCCGCGGGTTATAATCAAACTCAATCTATACACTCTTTGCAATCAAGGAACATTCTATCATTCTAACGGCGGATTACACAAATCATATTAATGGAACAGCAATAACGATTAATGAATTATGGGACAATATTGATTCAGTGGAAACGCACGCAACAAAAATGTTAATATAACAGCTCTGTAACATAACAGTAAGGATATGCGATTAACTCTTGAAAGGAATAATAACGCAATGCGGAGTTAACACACAAGTCTAGTTGTAGAAACTTCAATGATTCAAACTGGAACAGAGCATGTAATATGAACTTATAAAGCATATCAAATAATCGAATAGAAATAATAAACAAACCACACAGAAACGAAGCTGTAATGGTACAGAAGCAAGTGTCCTTCGGGGCCGGGCCCTTAGCCTCCAAGGATGCACCGCTTTAGGTTAACGCAGACGCGAAGATGGAATAATCACCAGGCTTTCATTAAGACATTGATCAAAAATACATCGAACCAGTTCTCAACAGAGCTTAATAACCAAATATGATGTTTTACAGAAGATTACATAAAACGTATCTTATCTCGCCATTACTAAACTAACAGTGCTGTCTCTTTTTATAAGGACGATGGCGGAGATGTCCAAGCAGCTAGATAAATAAAGCAGCGATCCCTCAGGATCTTCGATCCTGAGGGATTCGCCAAACAGTTAACTTTTTCATCCTGTCTTTGCTATTGCGCTGAGCTGGTGTCCTCTCCTTCTTGCCCGAGCCGATTCACCTTGATCTTGTTTCCCTATGTTTGCGTTCGGTTCTCATCCAGAGGAACAACAGTTATCTCCACTTCGTTCTTATCTTTAGAGCGGCAACTCTTCGTTTTCTTCTTTCACTGTATAGAAAATAACCATTATCAGTGGCTAAGTTATACACATCGATTCTCACATGTTTTGTGATAGTTTCTTATGACTTTCCAAATCCATGATACAAAAGGTTCACAAATTGTATTAAAAAGTCATTAAAGTAATCAGCAAAATCATACCTTTTCAGTACTCCACACTTCCGACCGTGAGTGGTATCCGTAGAGTGGGTAGCGAATCCATAGAGAACCCGACACGTGGCGGAGTGGACCATCCAAAAAACCACCTTTCCGTATCGATTTCACGCGTTAACGTCAGTACGTGGACGCCGAGCGGAATCACTCTGTGTCGTCGATCTGGCGCAGGCACATTGTAGGGTGGTCATTGAACGGAGATGCATAGAAGTTAACCAAGGTACGACGAGCGCATTGATTGGTCCGTTGACAGAGGAGGTGGGGCCTAGGGCCACGAGTATTTATAAATTCTGTACGTTTATAAAGTTCTGGTTATAGCGCATGGAGGATAGATTTAAAACCCAAATGTTTAATATTGTGGAAGTTGCGGAATATAGTTTTATCAATTTCTTCGAAATTGATAATAACTTCAAAGTAGACCGAAATTGATAATAAGAGACGGGGTTTCAAGGAGAAGTCAGACAGAACACGACTATAGTAGACAGACCTTTCAGTTAAGCTGCATCATTTGTGGTATCAGAGCGGGAAGTTTGAGCTGTTTGCTGACATGGAAATCCAACTTGGTAGAGGTGCTGGCAGGAGGAGACCTGTAGCCAACGCAGAGGTGTTGGAGGTGTTGCAGAGGGTCGAGGCTAGAATGGATGCCGTGGAGTGAAGATAGACCAGAGATCCTGAAGACATCAGCCAACCTGAAATGGAAGAAGAAGAAGAAAATGTTGAAATTCCTCCTGATTTGAGGCTCCTTAGAACTGTTCTGGGATCTGCAGTTAAGCCCAAAATTGAAGTATCGAGTTATACAGGGGGACTGAATCCAGAAGAGCTGGTGGACTGGATAAACGAACTGAACAAGTGCTTCAATTATGAAGAAATAATTGAAGATAAAAAGGTCAAGTTTGCATTAACAAAGCTGAAAGGACATGCTGCACTTTGGTGGGATGGAGTGCAGGCAGAAAGGAGGAGAGTTGGAAAGCAACCTATCAAGAGCTGGACCAGAATTATGGCCAAATTGAAAGGTAAATTCTTACCTAGTGATTACCAGCTGACATTGTATAAACAAATGCAGAACCTGAGACAGAGGTTGCTAACAGTAAAGGAATAAACAGAAGAATTCTACAGAGTGAGCATAAGAGCTGGGTAATTCCAGGACACACCAGAGAAGCCTGCCAGATATGTGAATGGTCTTAGACTGGATATCCAAGATGAGATTGTTCTTCTGTCTCCTAATACAGTCGAAGAGGCATACCAGATGGCCTTGAAAGCAGAGGAGAAACCCCTGAGAAAACAGTCTGCCAAGAAGAGAGGTACTTTTCGTGGGAAGGGAAGTTAGGGTGGTAGAGAAAAGCCTACACCCAGGGATGGAGCTAATAGTAGCTCACCTCAGAATGCATCTACAGAGGAGGATGCAAGTGGAAAAAGGGGTCCTTACAGAGGAAAAGGAAGAGGAGGCAGAGACAGAGGTAGAGGTAGAGAATTGAGGTGTTATAGATGCCAGCAGGTGGGACATAAGCACTATGAGTGCCCAGAAAATGTGGGTGCTGGTCCAAGAAATTCTGTTGTTGCCCAGGTTGAAGAAGAAGTAGAAATTGAAGAAAAAGTTCTTCCAGAGAGGGGAGAGTCCCTGGTGGTTAATAAAGTCCTGTTGAAACAAACCAAAGAAGCCACTGAACCTGCACAAAGGAAGACTTTGTTTAGGAGCATATGCAAAGTCCAAGGGAAATGCTGCCAGATAATCATTGATAGTGGTAGCACAGACAATTTGGTTTCCACTGAGGTGATAGAAAAGTTGAAGTTGAAGACTAGGGAGCACCCCACTCCCTACAGGGTGTCTTGGCTGCATAAAGGGCACCAGCTGGTGGTGAAAGAACAATGTGAAATAGAGCTGCAAATGGGCAAATACAAGGACAAGGTTTTGTGTGATGTAATGCCCATGGATGTGTGTCATATACTGCTGGGTAGACCTTGGCAGTTTGACAGAGCAGCAGTGCATGATGGCAAGAAGAACACTTACAAGTTCTTCAAAGATGGGTTACATCATATATTGATTCCCATGGAAGAAGGAGAGCCATCCAACAGAGTGATTGACCCAAAGACCTTGTTGCTGAGTAGGAAATAATATCTGTAGCAGATAGAAGAAGAAGATGTAAGCTTTGCTTTAGTTTTTAAACCAAAATTAGTTCTTGCTTCTACAAAGATTTCTGATTTTCCAATAGAAATCCAAGAGATGCTAGATAATTACTGTGACATTGTTGTGGATGGTCTACCTGATGAACTGCCACCTGTGAGAAAGATCAGCCATCAGATAGATTTTATTCCTGGTTCAAATCTGCCAAATAAGGCAGCCTACAGAATGACCCCCAAGGAAAATGAAGAAATCAGGAGACAAGTACAGTAACTGGTGGACAAGGGACTGATCAGAGAAAGTCTGAGTCCATGTGCAGTACCAGCAGTATTGAGCCCAAAGAAAGATGGAGGCTGGAGGATATGTACTGATTTGAGAGCAATTAATAAGATCACAATCAGGTACAGATTCCCTTTACCCAGAATTGAGGATTTGATGGACTGTTTGAGTGGTGCTAAATATTTTTCAAAGATAGATTTGAAAAGTGGATACCATCAGATTAGAATAAGAGAGGGTGATGAGTGGAAAAATGCCTTTAAAACAAATGAAGGACTGTATGAATGGATGGTAATGCCTTTTGGGTTATCAAATGCACCTAGCACTTTTATGAGACTTATGAATGAAGTATTGAAAGAATTTATTGGGAAATTTGTGATAGTATATTTAGATGATATATTAGTTTTCAGCAGAACTAAAGAAGAACATTTAAGGCACCTTAATCATGTCTTGAAGAAGCTGCACCAAGAGAAACTGCTGATAAATTTGAAGAATTGCTCATTCATGAAGGAAGAGTTGGTGTATTTGGGTTTTTTTGTTTCTGCAGAAGGACTGAAGATGAACCCAGAAAAGGTTAAGGCAATTTTGGAATGGCCTTCACCTAGGAATGTTTTTGAGGTAAGAAGTTTCCATGGACTTGCTAGTTTTTACAGAAAGTTTATAAGAAAATTCAGGAGGATTAATGCACCCATAATTGAGACCATAAATAAGAGAAAACAACCATTTAGTTGGACTGCTGAAGCAGAGAAAATTTTTAAAGTTTTGAAGCAAAAGATAACAGAGAAGCCTGTTTTAATTCTACCTTATTTCACCAAACCATTTCAAGTAAATTGTGATGCCAATGGGGAGGCCATTAGAGCTGTTTTGAGTCAGGATGATAGGTCTGTAGCCTATTTTAGTGAGAAGTTGAATGATACCAGGAGAAATTATTCCTCTTATGAGAAGGAATTCTATGCAATTGTTCAAGCACTGAAGAAGTGGAGACATTATTTGATGTCTAGGGAGTTTGTATTGTATTCTGATAATCATGCTTTGTAGTATATTGTACAGCAGCCCAAGTTGAAACATAAGCATGCTAAATGGGTTGAGTATCTCCAAAGTTTCAATTTTGTTTTGAAACGTATAAGTGGCCAAGCCAATAAAGTACCCGATGCTTTGAGTAGGAGACATTTGCTTGTTCAAGAGACTAATTTTGAAGTTGCAGGATTCGATTTTCTCAAAGAATTGTATAAAATAGATCCTGATTTTAAAGAAGCATTTGAAGCATGTAGTAACCCTGTTCTAACAGATAGAAGTCAGTGGCTGGATTTTTTTTCTGCAGGAAGACTTGTTATTCAGAAAAAACCAACTGTGTATACCAAAATGTTCCATGAGAGAAAATTTGATCAAAGAAAAGCATAGTGGTGGACTTGCTGGACACTTTGGTACTGATAAGACTTATGAATAGCTGAGTCACTTTTATTTCTAGCCCAGGATGAGAACCGAAGTGGAAAAGTTTGTGAAGAATTGCAAGATCTGTCAATATGCTAAAGGAAGGAGCCAGAATGCAGGATTGTATACTCCCTTGCCTATTCCAGACAGGCCTTGGGACATGGTGAGTATGGATTTTGTTCTAGGATTTCCCAAGACTCAGAGAGGGAATGATGCAGTCTTTGTTGTGGTAGACAGATTCTCCAAAATGGCACATTTTATTCCATGCTATAAAACTAGTGATGCCACCCATGTTGATAACTTGTTTTTCAAAGAAGTTGTTAGATTGCATGGGTTGCCCAAGAGTATTGTTTCAGACAGAGACACCAGATTTTTGGGTCATTTTTGGAGGACACTATGGAAGAAACTTGGCACTAAACTGAGTTTCAGCTCAGCTTATCATCCCTAGACTGATGGACAAACTGAGGTAGTGAATAGGAGTTTGGGAAATTTGTTGAGGAGTATTGCAGGAGAACATCCCAAGCAGTGGGACCATATTTTGCCTCAGGCAGAATATGCATATAATTATTCACCAAACAGGAGCACATGGCAGAGTCCATTTCATATTGTTTATGGAATGCACCCCAGAGGAATATCAGAGTTAAGAAATTTGGGAAGAGCAGAGTTAAGGAGTGCAGATGGTGAGGAATTTGCTTCAGAGATCTAGGCCATTCATGAACAAGTGAAACAGAAACTACAAGGTAGCAGCATCAAATACAAAAATAGAGCAGACTTGAGCAGGAAAGAAGTTCATTTTGAGGTAGGAGACTTGGTTTTGGCACACTTGAGAAAGGAGAGGTTCCCAAAGAAACAATATAATAAATTGAAGTTCAAAAAGATTGGGACATGCAAGATACTTAGAAAGTTTTCTGCAAATACTTATGAGATTGAATTGCCACCTGATGTTGGAATATCTCCCATTTTTAATGTTGTATATTTGTACAAGTATGAAAATGATGGTGCAAAGGAGAGATCAGTAGACAAGGAACAGATTGAGTGGAAAGAACAGCTACCTCCAGCTCAGCCATTGCAACCAGAGAAGATATTGGACAAGAGAGTGTTCAAAAGGACCAGAGGACAAGAGTACTTTAAGTACTTGATCAAATGGAAGGATAAACCAGAGGAAGATGCCACTTGGATTACTGAAGGAATGTTACAGAAGATAGGCCGATCAGTGGAGGAGCTCATGGACAGGAGCACATGAAGAAAATTTCCTTCAGAAGTCTGATGCAGGGGCATTAGGCATTAGCCAGTAATGTAGGAGGTTTTGTCCACATGTTGTGGCAAGGAGGGTTTGGAAACATTCAAATTATTACAGCTAGGTGTCAATACCTTAGCTGATTGTAACTCTTTAGATTAATTAGAGTCAGAGGAAGTTGAATAGCTCAGTTTGTCTAGTTGTCAGTTCAGTTAGTGAATAAATTGTAATAGGCTTTTGGTTTCCGAAATGGTCCTCATAGAGGAACCGAGGAGTCATATGTGTATATGTATAAATGTATTCTCGGATGTAATTAAAAACAGAAGAGAGGAGAGGAAGAGAATTTCTGCAATAAAACTCTTTGTGTTAACTATTGTTACCAATTAAGTGATTTCGATACTTATTGGCCCTTGAATTGTCTTGAATTCTGATAAATGAAGAAATTGTTTGATTGAGGAACTGTGGTACACTGGTTCTACGCTCATTTCGTCGTTGAACTGTCCCTATCCAAATTGTGGAGAGGTTGTTTAGTTATGGAATGATTGGTTCTGTGCGTATACAATTGTTGAACCGAACTATTGGATAGATTCCGTATATCTCTAGTTATCGTTTCCCTCCAGATTAATCGAACAGGTGTTGCAAAGTAAGCCTCCACTCATAGAAGAAATCCAATGTGGTGATAGGAATCCGCTTAATAAAGAGAACCGCGGTTGGTTGTTGATTGAAATTCCTAACCAAAGGCAAACCCCGAGTTAACGTACACAAGGGCGACTGTGACCCAATGCAAACCGAGTCGAGCACTATAGCAAAATCGGAGGCGGATTTCAAAGGTGGGTTTCCCCCCTTTCTGCACCACCTTCCGACCGTGAGTGGTATCCGTAGAGTGGGTAGAGAATCCACAGAGAACCCGACACATGGCAGAGTGGACCATCCAAAAAACCACCTTTCCGTATCGATTTCACGTGTTAATGTCAGTACGTGGACGTCGAGCGGAATCACTTCGCGCCGTCGATCTGGCGCAAGCGCATTGTAGGGTGGTCATTGAATGAATATGCATAGAAGTTAACCAAGGTATGAAGAGCGTGTTGATTGGTCCGTTGACAGAGGAGGTGGGGCCCAGGGCCACGAGTATTTATAAATTCTGTACGTTTATAAAGTTCTTGTTATAGTGCATGGAGGATAGATTTAAAACCCAATGTTTAATATTAGTGGAAGTTGCGGAATATAGTTTTATCAATTTCTTCGAAATTGGTAATAACTTCAAAGTAGACCGAAATTGATAATAAGAGATGGGGTTTCAAGGAGAAGCCAGACAGACCACGATTATAGTAGACAGACCTTTCAGTTAAGCTGCATCAGATACAAAAAATCCTACAATCGAATGTGCTCCACCATCCAGGGATGCATAAATGAAATATATTATGAGTTGCAGAACTATGAAAGTTGTGACACCTAGGGGAAAAGGCACAGTCGTTGGGACCTCGATCTCTCCCCTTGAAAGTGTTAGACATACTTACTCAATGATTGGCCTTGTTGGTTACTATAGGAAGAAAATTTAGAGCTATGAGTTTATAACTACGTCCATGACTAATTTACTTAGAAAGGGTGTGACATTCTATTGGGATGAAGAATGTCAGAAGAGTTTTTAGTTATTAAGGGTTGTGACAGACACTACCTGATATGCTTTGAATTACCTGGACAATAATCCTGTGTTGGTGGGGCCTATCTGTAGATGGTTATCATTATCTCTGGAATATATGCACATAAGGATGTGACGTGGACATGGTATCTGTGCGAGGAGATTGACTAGGTTGTAGAAGTGGCAAAAAATATTTGTTGGAACAGTAAATATAGAAATGATAGCTTTATTACTAGTCATGGGAACATCTAGGTTGCATTTAATGAAGGGATTTTGGTAGATTTGGGACCATTTTGTCCTTTATGGAGACACATTAATGTAGGACTTGCTGAAGACCCGCCACAAGTATAAATATGACCTATGCGGTTGCAATAGTTCCCTTTGATTTTTGAGTGAATCATTTTATTTGAGCTCTCTAATTTCCGATGCACACTCTTTGTCTATGTATGGTTTGGATCAACAATTCGAGAAAGAGCTGCGCCATGCAGGGTTGGGTTATGTAATTCTAGGCAGTATGACGACCACATGACCTGGAGATTACCCTGATGTGCCCAAGGTCCCTGTTGTTGAAATGCTTATGCCCACGAATTTCAATAAGGGTCAGTCATCTCGAACAAGAAAATCTGTAAGGTATAAGAACCCGAAGGCACTCTCCACTATGGCTAAGAATCAACAATGACCCATGGCAGAGCTCCTAGAAACTGTTATGGAATAAGACGAGTACGTGGTCGAAGTGGCCCCATTCTTGCGGTTGTTGAGCTATTTTTCACCGCGATAATTGCCAATCACAATACCCAAAGATCTTGAAAAAGTGTGCATGAACATCGAAATTCCACTGATCCTAGAAAATGTCCCAATGGAAGGGGGCATGTTTGTTAAAGTGTCGCAACTCAGATTGGAGGATTGGGACATTTCGGATGTAAGAAAATTTCCTGAGCTAGCACCAAAGCTATACATGGACCAAGTTCAGTATGAAAGGGGAATAGTACACCTAGAGCTGAAGAGATGGGTGTTGGGTATGTACAAGGTAGGCCTGTTAAACTTAATATAGATCCCTCACTTTGGGCACAACCTAATAAACAACATCTGTATCCGACAATTTCTTATGTTGGTGCACGATTATGTGCTATGGTTGGGAGAGTGCATCTTAATTGATGTGGCATTGATTCCTAGGATCACCAGTTTACCTGCTAAGGGCACCAATCCAATTGTAGATTTCAGAGGAAATACACAAGAAAAAATCATCGCAGACCAGATCAAGAAGAACTATCAATTCTCACGGAAGATCCAAGGCATTTTGGCCAGTGAGATAAATGACTTCGTTGTTCAGTTCAACACGCTCATCTTGGCCTACAAGACAATGCACAAATGTAGACCCAAGGAGGTGCCCGTGCACGCGATTTCTATCATAGGAGAGTGTGATAAATATGTCATTTATACGTGGTCTCATTATCTATGTAAGGAGTTCCTAGAAAATGTGCGAGAAGTTGTTAGGTCCCTATATTACTAGTATAGTCCCTTATTGTTGTTAGTGTAACCCCATTATTGTTATTATTGTACCCTTGTAACCCCCATTTTGTTATTATTGTGCCCTTAAATTATTATTGTTAGGTCGGCTAGGATTACATTGTGGCCCAGTAGGATTACATTATGGCCCCATGGACTCCTATATATAGAAAGGAGGTTTTGTAAATTGTATTATCCAAGAATTGTTCATTTATGTAATGTATTGGAGGTTGCCCCCTCGAAGTGGCTTATCTCTAAGGCGTTGATATCTCTTTTCTTCTATTTTTGGAGCTGCTTACACAACATTTGGTATCAGAGCTTTGGATTCTAGAGTTTTGGCTGCTCCAAACAGGTCATCGTGGCATTTTCTCTATAACAATTTTTCTACGAAGTTTGAGAAGCTGCAAGTTTTAGGGTGCGAAGCCGAAATCCTGAGGAAGAGTTTATAAAAATTTCAGAGCTTGGTTCGCAATATTTTCGGAGATATAATCTGTGGAAGTTAGGTCTTTTTTCAGGCTCCTAAACAGGTCATTGTGGAATTTGCGCTATAACTGTTTTTCTACGAAGTTTCAGAAGCTGAAATTTTTAGGGTGCGAAGCCAAAATCCTGAGGAATATTTTCTAAAAATTTTAGAGCTTGGTTCGCAATATTTTCGGAGATATGATCTGTGGAAGTTAGGTCTTTTTTCAGGCTCGTAAATAGGTCATCGTGGAATTTGCGCTATAACGTTTTTTCTACGAAGGTTCAGAATCTGAAATTTTTATGGTGTGAAGCTGAAAGCCTGAGGAAAATCGTCAAAAAATTTCAGATCTTGGTTCACAATATTGTTGGAGATATGATCTGTGGAAGGTAGTGCTTTTTCAGGCTCCTGAATTTCATCTCAAAGAGGTGATCGTGGGAAAAGTTCAATAACTCTCTCTCTAGGCATCGGATTGGAGTGCTGTAAAAAGTGGTCGCAAGTACACAAATTTTAGTTTCTTGGCTATCAATTTCAGAGACATAGGATAAAACAGTGACACGTGGCAAGTCCTACAAGTTCGATCTACTGAACCAGTCCAGAATTAGGTCATTGTGGGAGATTGGACACAAATTTGTCTTGGAGAATCCAAATTAGGTCAAACCTATGGTATTCGAAAGATAATTCAGAGGGCTACGTTGATACTGAAATTAAAATATTGAAGTTCTACAATCACAAAGATAATCCAATTTCAATATCGATCTCTTGAAAAGCAAGAAAAAGGTGTGTATTTTTTTCCGAATTGCATAATTCTTGTTTGAAGAATCAATTTGAATTGATTCCAAGGGAAAATTGTAGAATATATATCATTATTGGGTTCTAAAATATGCCCCGTAAAAATAATTCCATACCCATTAATCCCTCAAAAATCTATACTATGACGCATGAAGAGGAAGAGTTGCAGTATCAGATATCAAAATTACGGTACCAAGTGCAACAAGTTTCAATCTTACGAAGAGCAATTGAAGATGAAATAGATGGTTTAAAAGCAGAAATGGAGGCTAATTTGGATGGTTTGAAGGATCAAATAATATCAAATATGGATGATAAATTAGTGGAAGATCACATCAAGCATCAACAACAAGTTCTCCAACTCTCAAAGGATAACCCAACTTTGGTGCAGAATCTAATGAAACAACAGAAAGATCAACATCACATCGAAAGAATTTATGAAGCGATCTGAAAACAAGAACTCGACAACTACGGAATCGATCAATTTCGAGTATCTCACAAGTGGAAGAGCTTACCCACTGAAGATTCTACATGGGAGGATGAGAATTTTATACAGAAGCACCCAGAGCTACTCAAGCGTTGAGGACAACACTTTTTTGAAGGAGAGGGGCATGTTAGGTCCCTATATTACTAGTATAGTCCCTTGTTGTTGTTAGTGTAACCCCCTTATTGTTATTATTGTACCCTTGTAACCCCCATTTTGTTATTATTGTGCCCTTAAATTATTATTGTTAGGTCGGCTCGGATTACATTGTGGCCCACTAGGATTACATTATGGCCCCATGGACTCCTATATATAGAAAGGAGGTTTTGTAAATTGTATTATCCAAGAATTGTCCATTTATGTAATGTATTGGAGGTTTCCCCCTCGAAGTGGCTTATTTCTAAGGCGTTGATATCTCTTTTCTTCTATTTTTGGAGCTGGTTACACAACAGAAGTAGAGGAGGAAGAAAATAAATTCCATTATGCTTGCCTATTACTGTTGATTGCATTGATTGCATGGAAGACCCCTAAGGAAACCCAGTTTCCATAGATTGAGCCCCAAGTATGTGAAGATGCATGATATGCAACACTGTGGAATTCCTCAGACACTCTACGCGCTAAGGAGAACACAATATTTTGGGTACTCTACAATGCTTCTTTGTACGAGACTGTGCAGTCTAAGCCAAGGTTTTCCCCGATGTTATATGAGAAATATAAGATGATAGCCAACTTCAAGGCTATGCTCCACAATATTCACAACCGCGTGAAAGGCACTGTGGAAGGATATTGGTACGAATTACCCTAAGGGCGCTGATTCAATTGCAGAATGGCCACCAGCGTTGTGGGAGCCAGGTGTGTCCACATCTATCACCAAAACGCTGACAAAGGCACACACTAGAAATTAGCCAAGGAAAAAAACAGAGAGGGTCATTAAGAAGCTTGTAGAAAAGTAATCCACACCAAACACCACTAGCGAGACGATCGACCTAGAAAAAGAGACTTAACCTGAGAAGAATGGGTCTGCACTAGAAGATACAGTGGAGGAATTAAAAGAACAGATGTCTAATGGAACTAAGCGCGACTCTCAGGTCGTTGATGGATCTAGAAGAAAATTAAGGGCTCTAAAGATCCTATACATGAGGTATTGATGCTAGCGGAGAACGATTTGGATGAAATTTCTAAAATAGTCACGTCTGTGGCCAAGGATAAATGGTCACACATGGAAGTGAAATAAAAGAATGCGCTGGAATTTTTTCATGTGGGGACACAAGAACTCAAAGTGAAAGTGAGCCTGATACAAGCGAGCATTGCTCAAGTGAGCCAAACCAATGCGCAAGTAATAAGCACGCAACCATTTTCCATTGCATTACCAACAACCGAGGATGATCGTATTATGAAAATACCCACACCAGCCATTCATCTGGAAGCCAACCGATCCACTCAATTCTAGTGAGCAAGTGATATTAATATTAACTTGTCTGTTTTAACTATAGGGAAGTTGCACCTGATGCACACCATGATTGATGATGAACTTCAGTTGAGAGAGGTTGTTTCTCACACATAAGAGGTAGAGTCCAAGAAGCAGGCCAAAGATGCACAACAAAAACAACAAGCCATAGAAGTAGCATGTCGCGCAACTAAATCTCAGTGCGTTGTGCTAGAGGCCAAAATTCACCATGTCTGTAGCGACGTTCCAACAATACTGGCCACAACTGCCCCTGAAGAAAAATTGGGGTTCTATCCCTGAGAGCATAATGCGCTGAAGTGCAGACCATCCGTACAAAGTTTTAACAACAAATCACGGACCTGCAAATGAAGTTGTAGCCTGAGACTCCCCATGAAGTCCACATGAAAAGGGCATTTGAAGCCAAATAAACCACAACCAATATTGCTGCAGTAGTCACCCAATGTGAAAACCTGTTGGATGAGGTTATGGGTGTATGGACGTCTGTGCAGAATGACACGGTAGTACAACAATTGCACAACGATTTTCATCAGATGGAACAAAAATTTACTGAGATCTAGATAGTGGTGCCGACCCTTGTTCTTCCACATCGCCTCTCCAATCTGCAACAGGTTCAAATCATACAGACAGAGATTGAAGACTTACGTCATAAGGAAGAGTTGTTGGAGGCACGTATTCAACCATGGGCTGAGGAGGCTCTCCTGCTTTCACAGACTCTAGACACCACCTTGAAGTAAATTCAATAGACACAACATAGTATAGAGATGGCCACTGAACGACCCACCATAAATAAGTTAGTTAAGGAAGCGCAGGGAACTGCGGTGCAAATTTTGGAAATGGTGCTCCCTCTGAAATATTCTCTCAGCGGGCTCCACGCCAAGTTTAACGAGCTGACGGCTCAGTAACTCCAGATGAGTCACATGTTTGTGTTTGGGGCATGTTGGAGTGAGGTCCCCTGTGCTACACTTTTTTGATATCTTTTTGTACAATTTTTGTATATGGGAACTACGCAAATGAGTCAAGGGGCTTTGGGGTAGGTCAAATTCACTATTTTTTTATGTAAATAGGTTAAGGGTAAACTGTGGGCCTCAAACCATGGTTTGAGATGATAGTATTTCTGTGATAGAACAATATAAATAGATAGATAAATTGTAAGGAAGAAACCTAAGTTAAGTTGAATAGGCTATTATTATCTGATTGTTTATGTGTCTGCAATACTTTGCAAAGGTTTTTATTTGAGTTGGGTAGAAAGGTTCCTACTGGCTGTGTTCGCAGAGACCTAATCCTAGCTGTGTGTGAACTCTACTGGTTGTGTGCATGGAAGGGTTATGTGTAAGGGTAAAGTCTGATGTATTGAAAGGATCTGAGTTAATACAAGGACTGATTTTGGCAAAACAATGTGTATTGATATGAGTTATCTGTTCTATTGTGATCACATTACTTCTGTGTTTCTTATTTATATTTGCACAAAGATATCTGTTATGGTTATTTATGCATATTAATGATTGCTAAATATTCTTATGTAATTACATAATGTTTAGATCTGGATCTAGTTCTGTTATAATATATCTGTGCTAGAGTGATTTGCGATTATGTTTCTAATCTGTTAAGTATTGCACACATCTGTTATAAGTTTGCAATCGATGTTATTATGGACACTTCATTATTTTCTTCCTCAGGGTTCAGAAACCTGGTTCCATCACCCCCCCATACTGCTTCAGCTGAGACTTTGATCTGCGCAAGAAGGTCATCGACAAAAGGGCTAGTAGTTGGAGGGTTTTTTGGTTGTGTGATAAAATTTGAACCTGGATCAGGAACCCTCAAGCCAACAAGGGTAAGTGCACATGGAAGGAATAAATTATGAGGATATCTTCACCCTTATAGCCATATATACCTCTATCAGATCTGTTATATCCTTAAAATCTCCTATGAGATAGGAGATGCACCAGATGGATGTTAGGACAACATTATTGAATGAGGTGATAGAAGAGGAGGTTTACATAGAACAACCTGAAGGCTTCGAGACCCACGAGAAGAGAAATCAAGTATGCAAATTGAATAAACCCCTATTTGGGCTCAAGAAGACACCTAGAGCATGGTGTGGTCAGTTTGATAGTTAATTGTAGCAGTTGGGATTCGTTAAGAGTGATGAAGATCCCAATCTCTAGTATCTAATGATAGAGAATGAGCCACTCATGTTGGTATTGTACATAGATGACTTGTTTCTTATAGTATCATCTAGGACTATAAGGGACTAGAAGAAGAATATTGAAGCAAAATTCGAGATGAAGGGCATGGGGATGATTCATTATTTTATATAAATGGAATTTTGGAAAACAAATCGAGAGATCTTCCTTGACCAAGGAAGATATGCCACAAATATTCTGAAGAGATTCAGAATCTAGTATTTTTGACCCATGGTGACCCCTATAATCACCAAGTGGAGAAAAATATATGCATTAGGATAGAGGGAAGTAGACCCCACCTTGTACAGACAGCTCATTGGGTCACTCATGTATCTAGTCAACACCAGGCTAGAAATTTGTTTCGCTGTTAACACCCTTAGTCAGTTCATGGTGGAATTGAAAAGGGTACATTGGGTATAAGCTAGACACATTCTTAAATATGTGCATGGAACAACAAGACATGGGTTGAAATACAGCCGAGGAATTGATGTAAGATTGAGAGGGTTCACGAATGTAGATTTGGAAAGGAGTTCAACATACTGAAAAATTACCTTCAAGTACTGCTTGAGAGTTGGATTAGGAATGATTTGTTGGTGCAGCAGGAAGCACAAGTCAATAGCTCTGAGCTCAATGGAAGAAGAATATATGGCAGCCAACAGAACAACGTGTCAAGATATATGGCTTAGGAAGCTACTTGTGAGTTTGTTCAGGAACATGATGGAAGCGACTAGTGTTTTCTTTAATAATTCGAGCTGTATCAATCTCTCTGATAATCTAGTATTTAATGATAGGTTGAAACACATATATACCATGTGTCACTTTATCGGAGATTTTGTTCAGCATGGGGAAGTACATCTGCAGTATGTGATGGGTATGTTTTATATTCTTTCCACGATTAGTCGCACACACGGGGGGTCATAGGGGGGGTGTAAATACTTCTTGTACGTTGTTCCGGGCGCAGAAGTGGGGTCACAATGGGGGTAGTAAACCTCCCTGTTCAAGGTCCAGGGCAGCGGCTCGGGAAACTTTTTTTGGACCCTATTTTTCAGTGAGCAGACCCGCCTATGGTTTTGTGCATGGGTTTACACATGGTTTTAGGGCATGATGGTTTTCGTCCCTTGGTATTTTGTAGATTTGATTAAGTGAACTACGATTATGTTCTAATCCAGGGTTAATAGATTGGGGTTCAATAATTCTTCGACATGTATATGTGTTGTAACACGAAAAGGAATATAATGAAAAATCAAGTTTCTAGTCCTGATTTGGGATCCAGGGAAAAATATTTGTGTATATATGTTTTATGTTTTATTCTCTCCCTATTGTTTATTTTATGTTTTTAAGATTCGTTTAGAAATCATTTTTGTACAGGGTTAAATCCTATAGTATATCCCCATAGGAGATCAAGTAGTAGACGTACTCAAAAAGGCTTTAGGAAGAGCTAATTTCATTAAGTCTAGTGAGCATATGGGTATGGTAGATAACCTGTTTCAGTTGAAAAAAAGAATGGGTCCTCAGCTACAGCAACAATAGATGAGAGGGAGTTGCAGCGAAGATGCAGTATTTGGCAACAATATGCAGGGTCGGCAGTAGCATAAATGAAACAATGCAGTAGTTGGTGGATAAAAAAGCTAGACATCAGTAGTGCAGAGGGAGATGTTACAGAGTTAGGGTGATGCTTCAACAGGCTGCTTTAGTAGAGCACATTCCTTGCTAAGAGGGAGTGTTGATTTCCGGTAGCATCATATGTGCTATAAGTCTAAAAAATTTCAGGGTGGCTTAGACACATGTATTAAAAAATACCCATAAACCGTTTCGGGAATTTCCACCTAGATGAGGTTTTGTTTAAAAAAAATAAAAAATATTGGCAACCTAAGTATAAAATTAGGGAATTAAAATAATTAAAGTGTATTAATAGAACTGGGTGTGAATATTCTAGAAAAAGATGAAGATCAAGTCAAGTTAATCTTAGCCCTTGATTAAGTTTTAATCAGGACAATTGATTTATCAATGAAAATATTATAATAAGGACTTTGATGGGACTTTGGAAATACACCGCGCATATACATAGTTTCCCAATAAGGTCAATTTTCTCACTGGATGAAGTTTGATAGGAGACAATCGAATCAGAGGAAGAATTACAGGTTGCAGAGAGAGGACATCAACAAGAGTCAAGAGTGTGGGATCAGGCTGGAGGAAGCAGCGCAAAGGAGGGACAATGCAGAGGTTGTGACGATGGGACTGCCTTCAGGCTGAAATAGTGAGACACAGTGAGGCTATAAGCCCTCTCCAGGGTTATAATTTCACTGTGGAGCTTGAAGAAAACTATTTGTAAAATTTCACACAGAAATTCCTCTTCTATTCTACTGGTTCTATTTTGTACAGTAAATTTTGATGAAGAATAATAAAGAAACCCTCATCTGCTGCACCAGTTTTCCCACATTGGTTATTTCTAGTGAATATTGTCCAAAAATAATTGTCATTATGATTGTACTTATGCTAGCATTTTTCCTTGCATTTACTTTCTGCATAATTTTTAATTGTGAAGGATACAATGTATTTTATTTCGATATTTACCATAGTACAAAATAAACAATTTTTTTAGTTAAATAAAAAATAGATGATTTCGAGTAGCGTAATTCTCACATACCTCCCCCTGAAATTAAGCTATAATACCATGTTAGACCCAAAAACAAATAACACATAACAAAATATAATCAAGGATTACAAATAAATAAAAAATATTTCTCTAAGATGATGGGTGGTGTCTAGAGACACCTTTCTATTTCTAGTAAACTAACATTATATTATTAGATATAATTTCATTGGATAGTTTATTGTTCAATGAAATTTTATGAACCAATTGATTCCCTTAACCAGTATATTGGGGATACAATTGTTTTAACATCACCTTCTATTTGATTACATGCCCAACCCATTCACCACTTGGTCAATTGTCCCAAAAGGCGATCATTTAGATAATTTTATAGCGTTTCTTAATCCTTAGACTCATTATCTCCAAAATCTCTAGAGATGTGATGAACCAACATAAAATTAGGTTATAACACCCCTACCCTCATTATCACAATATTTTATAGGTTCAAGAGGTGAATTACATGTGTAGGACACATGCCCCCATAATTGTAGTTTCTAGAAGCCCAAGAAAAAGTGCAGCCTATAAAACTTGGTTTCAATGAAAGGATTTGTAAAGATATTAGTAAGCTATTCATACATTCTGCAATAGAGAATAATGAAAACCTTACCATGAACCAATTATTATAAATAGTATGCATAGGTTTCTCAATGGTTCATCTTATTGTATGCAACATGATTTTCAACAACCTCAATTTCACTTTGATTGTCACAATAGATAGTAGCAGAAGTCTAAATAGGAAATCCAAGCACGCCCATGAGCTAACATACTGAAATTTCTTTTATTCCTACATTGAAAGCTCCATGAGGCTAGGCTTCCAAATTCAATATAGGGAGTACATTTGTTTCTCACATGACCAAATCGAGGGTCCAAAATTGAATTAAAAAACTTAACTAGAAGTGGATTTTATAGCATCATAGTTTTCTACCTAATTTTTGTCATTGAATCCACACAATGAATAATATCTTATATAATATTTTGTACCAATTTAAGAGGTACCTTTAAGATAGAAAATAATTCTCTTTACAAATTTCCGGCAAGGAACTTTTTTGGGTATAACTTCATGAATTATTTATTTTTTAGACATTTTATGAAAAACATATCCACCCATTTGGTTAAACATTCAACTATTTTTTACATATATATTACTAAATTATTGATATTTTCCAAAAAAATGCAAATTTTAATAATAAATTACATTTTTTATATTGAATATTCACCTACATTCTATATGTATGTTTTTTTAGTCCATAATAGTCACCTATGATACTATACATAGACATAATATTTGAATCCTTAAAATATACCCTAATTAGAGTGACTTTCTCATGGAAATTGCATAAACCAACAAACTCCAATAACAACAAAAAGAATTTTAGGACAATTATGACTCAAATATGTGATGCCAACAATCGGTTGTCGATAATGGGTATAATTAAATTTTGCAGAGAGACACTCTTTAGTCAGGTCAAAACTAGATTTAAAGTTAGTTGCACATGGATTATATTTAGTCGTGTCAATTATTTTCAACATGTTGAGAAGTGAATTTGGTATTATATATTTATCATCACTTGAAAATATTATTTCATTGTAGTTGAGCAACTAAAGTCCACGTGTGATTCTTCAAAAGAAAATCAACCTCAACTCACATGAATTGTTCCCATTTAGGTTGTATTTGCACATTTTCAAAGCGTTTTGGGCCACAAGTCTCATGAACATGAGAAATCAAGAAACTACCATCACGCTACTTGTGGCTTCATGTAATTTAGCCGATATAAGCATCACCAAAATTTGATCTTGTGGCTTCAATAGTTTTAGGATCCTATAAAGGTAAACATGTTATTAAGGAATGAGCATGAGCCTTACAAATGTAAGTATAAGAGAGTATTTACTTATTTGAGTATGTCCAACCAGTACTTTAATCTTGAACAATGGTTAACAAAGTAGTCGAGATATCAAATAAAGGTACAATCGAACATCAGTTATCAACAATGTCAACTAGAATATTTTTCAATGATCCATTAGAATATTTCAACAACCTAATCCCACAACCCTTCTCATGAAAGATGACATCTATCCTAATAATGATTTTCTCGATGACATGGTAAAACAATCAATATTATTTTGGCTCTCCAAAGTAAAGCATAATGATATAACTATGACTCATTGCAACAAATTTCTCTCGGTAATTGTTAGGAATATGTGTTTAAGAAATGCATCCAAAAGATGAGGTTAGCAGAGAGGGTACCCTACCCTCCCAACATTCAAATAGATTAATAATAATTATGGATTTATTAATATAAATATTTAGAAGGTAGTTGGAATGCTAAAATTATTTATCCTAAAAATTTATCAATATCTACTTTGCTCGCAGAAGATAATGAGCCATATGTGTTGTTCTTCCATTCTTCCAAGCCATTATGGATAATAGCATGAATGTTTGACCATTTTCAAGAGATACTTGACATAGTAAGGTAATATTAAAAGGGTCGATTCGCATACTCTCCACCATTATATGATCTCAATCGTTAAATATAGTGACCAAATTACTTTTCGACTAAGGCTTGAGATTCCTTAAATATTTCTTAAGAAGTATATCCAAGTAAATATTGAAACATCCTTAGTAAATATTAGAATATCTCTTACAAATACCAATGAAGGATTATTTATGTTCCATATATGATTGCAAATAACCTTTAGTCATTATTTCACACACCATCCTTTCTCAAATTTGATTTTTACATGATGATGCTTTCCTAATACACATTTCTCATAGATTCAATTAGGCAGGTAATTTTGGTATGATAACAGTCATATTCTAAGTTTTGATAGTGTAAATGAACCTAAATTCAAAATGTATGAATCTTTCATGAAAAGGTTTATTTCGTTCTATTGTTAATGCCACGAGTGCATTTGGTTTATGGTCCAGTTAAGATAATTAATAGAATTTATACATTTCATAGGTGAAGTCAAGAATAATTCCAGTGAGAAGAAACCAATATTTCTTTAAATATTTAGGAATGAATTGGAAAATCTAAAATTCAACAATTTTTCTAGCTTTTGTTAATTAAAAAATTGAACACATATTTTTTCTCAAACCAGGAACAAGATAAATATTAAAGGATTCCACCATGTCAAAAAGGAAGATCACCATGACTAACAATTTAAAGAGAAAATTCATCTTCGAGTAAATCATTTTCTAAATATCCTTATCAAGGGAGGAAACTAGACAAACATCCTTCACCATATGATGACTACAACCAAAATCAATGACCCATTCATTCTATGTGGTATGATAATAAAAATCTTGCATTCCAACTTAGAAAGTAAATTTATGGATAGGTCAATTAGTGAATTATTTGATTTCATGTGAATTGAATTTCTACTCCAAGTAATCTCTCAAGTAATCTCTCTTCCTGAAATGGGTTTTTCTACATGTCTAACCATCCCATAGTAGGAAATTTTCTTATTCTTACAATTCTTTTTTTATTGATTAGTGACATCATGTTTTTTACGCTTATGATCAAGATACTCATATCAAGTTTGATTTTCCTTCTATTTCAACTTTCCTTTACCTTTGAACATATAGGCATGGTGCTTATTACTAATCTTCCTTCCATAAATAAACCACTTTTGGGTCCTTAATAAAAAAGTAGAGGAAGGTATCAAAAACAGATCAAATGATGCCTACAAATTTCTTAGGACCAGTTATATGAGTTTCCCTTCATTCTTAGGATTGTTATTTCTACAATTACCCAATTTTAATTATAGTTCTTTGATGTGAGATGGATACTCTTCAATTCCTTCAAATAAATAAAGATCAAGAGAGGTCAAAACCTTTTCAAATTTCATAATCTCATTTTCATTGACTTTATCAAAGATGATGGTAGTCAATCCAACCCATATGAAAACAAATTTCTTGAGAAATATAATTGATGATGGCCTCACCCCATCATTCTGATCCAGACTCCAATTTACGATAAACTTGATTTGGTCCTCCTTCCGATGTGGAAAAATAGTGTTCATATAGTTCCAAACCCCTTTTCTCTTCCAATGGTTTTCCATATTTAGTGCCTGGACAATATTTTTTTCACATTAAAAACTGCAAGATCAATCTTACTCACCATCTATCGAAAATTATACAAAATTTTAATTTTCTCAAAAGAAAGGTTCAATGTAGAAATTGGATTGCACTAGAGTTGATAATGAAAATATCTAACTCAGTGAATTCTCTATAAAAATGCCAAATCTTAAACATCAAATTTGATTCCATGTTGAAGTATGCTATGATACCATGTTTGGACTAGGAATGAAGAGAAAATAACATAATCTAATAAAATATTAAAGAAAAGAGAGAAAAACGCTCCAATATGAATTGTGGTATCTATAGAATTCAAAATATCATTAAATCATAATGCATGCATGATGAAAAATATAAAAATATGTTGTTCTTCATCAATATTACATATTCAACCCATAGAATCCATAGAATCTTTTATTTATAGGTACAAAATCTAAACGTTTTCTTTGAATTATGGAGAATTTAGTTGAATGAGTATGATCAAATAATATATATATATATATATATATATATGGAGAAAACGTTTTTAAATGATGGTTGTACACTAGGTAAATTAAAAATTTGGCAATTTTGATTGACTAAAATGAGGACATTTAGTAAGTTTAAAAACAAGTTGTCTTTAGTGGGACTTTTTGGAAGATTTTCTAGTCTATTTTCTCTAAAATCTGGCATGAATTGATTGAAATCATAAGCTTTATGGGTAATCCCTACATAATCCAAGTGCCCTAGGGGTTTTTTAGGGTGTTGAATCCATATATACAGTAAAAAAACCAATTTAAATAACACAAATCAAGATTTCACCTGAAATTTTTCCACCAAATTCAGCCACTAAAAAATCCAAAAAATCGCGCTAACAACTTTGTTTAAAAATATCAACAATCTATGCATTAAAACACTTAGTTGTTAATCCATTACACAAAAATCAATTTCTTTATAGTTAATCAAAAATTAAAATCATATATAATATATAAAATGAACTATATCCATCATTCAAAAATCAATTTCTTTATAAATAATCAAAAACTAAAATCATATATAATATATAAATGAAACTATGTCCATAATTCAAAATTCAATTTCTTTATAAATAATCAAAAACTAAAATCATATATAATATATAAAAGGAACTATACCCGTGATTAAAATGTAGACATGATTATCACACAAAGTTCAATGTCTATTAGGATTATCCTACTTCCCTAAGGTAATGATTTTTAGTTCAATTTTTTAATTGTAATTGCGCTGAGAGGCGTTAATGTAGACATGATTATCACACAAAGTTCAATCTCTATTAGGATTATCCTATTTCCTTAAGGTAATGATTTTTAGTTCAATTTTTTAATTGTAATTGCGCTGAGAGGCGCTCTACAACCCAATATAGGGTAGATATGTAGATGTAATGAAAGAAAGTTTGTCAACTTTTGTAATGTCGATTCAATATATAGGGTACATGTGCAAATCTAATGTAAGAAAGTTTGTAAACATTTTGCAATGTGGGCTTAATTTTAATCAATATATTGTAATAAATATCCCTACCTTTTAACCCAAAGTTATATTTAGGAACACTCAAAAAGGTATGGTAAATAAATAAAAATATAAATAAACTGGAGGTATGGAAAATAATTAAAACCTTTTTTTATACTTACTCGAGAGGCATGGTAAATAAATAAAACCCATTATTTTTTATATTTACTCCATAAACCTCCTTATATATTTAGGAAAACTCAAAAAATAAGTTTTAGACGTCCACTATGCAGTCACATACTCTTCTAGCCAACACAACAGGTCATATACTCAATGAGATTTGAACCTCTCTCTCGTGGGTTTCACCCAACGAAACTTACCGTTAAACCACATGTCACTGTATAAATACCATATTTTATATTTACTCCATAATCATCTTTATATTTAAGGACCCTCAAAAAGGATTTTTTATTTACGTGAAGCCTATGGGACGAATACCATGGGCCAAATTAATATTATTGCGCCTCTATAGCCCAGTATAGGATAGATGTGTAGATGTAATGTAAGAAATTTTGTAAACTTTTGTAATGTTGGTTCAATATATAGGGTACATGTGTAAATGCAATTTAAGAAATTTTGTAAACATTTTGTAATGTCAGCTTAATTTTAAAATCATAAGCTTGATGGGTAATCCCTACACAATCCAAGTGCCCTAGGAGTTTTTCAGGGTGTTGAATCCATATATACAGTAAAAAAACCAATTTAAATAACACAAATCAATATTTCACCTCAAAATTTTCCGCCAAATTCAACCACGAAAAAATCCAAATAATCGCACTAAAAACAACTTTGTTTAAAAATATCAACAATCTATGCATTAAAACACTTTGTTGTTAATCCATTACACAAAAATCAATTTCTTTATAAGTAATCAAAAACTAAAATCATATATAATATATAAAAGGAACTATATCCATCATTCAAAAATCAATTTCATTATAAATAATCAAAAACTAAAATCATATATAATATATAAATGAAACTATGTCCACGATTCAAAAATCAATTTCTTTATAAATAATCAAAAACTAAAATCATATATAATATATAAGGGGAACTATATCCATGATTAAAATGTAGACATTATTATCACACAAAGTTCAATCTCTATTAGGATTATCCTACTTCCCTAAGGTAATGATTTTTAGTTCAATTTTTTAATTGTAATTGGGCTGAGAGGTGCTCTACAGCCCAATATAGGGTAGATGTGAAGATGTAATGTAAGAAAGTTTGTAAAATTTTGTAATGTCGGTTCAATATATAGGGTACATGTGTAAATGTAATGTAAGAAAGTTTGTAAACATTTTGTAATGTCGGCTTAATTTTAATCAATATATTTGTAATAATTATCCCTACCTTTTAACCCAAAGTTATATTTACGAACACTAAAAAAGGTATGGTAAATAAATATAAATATAAATAAACCGTAGGTATGGCAAATAAATAAAACCTTTTTTTATACTTACTGGAGAGGTATGGTAAATAAATAAAACTCATTTTTATATTTACTCCATAAAACTCCTTATTTATTTAAGAAAAATCAAAAAAGAAGTTTTATTAGGCCTATGAGCCAAATACCATGGAGAAAATTATTATTAATACCATGGGCCAAATACCATGCAACAAATTATTATTAATACCATGGGCCAAATACCATGGAACAAATTATTATTAATACCATGGGCTAAATACCATGAGTCAAATACCATATTTTATATTTACTGCATAATCATCTTTATATTTAAGGACCCTCAAAAAAGATGTTTTATTTAGGTGAATCCTATGGGTCGAATACAATGGGCCAAATTAATATTATTATCTAATATTCATATTAATGTGTAGATGTAATGTAAGAAACTTAGTAAACTTTTTTTTAATGTCGGCTCAAGATACTTGTAATGAAAAGGTAAAGTTGACAAACTATTGATTCTGGAAATCAAATAAGATTGAGAGATATACTTATATTTTGTTTTATTTAGGTGAAGCCTATGGGACAAATACCATGGAACAAGTTATTATTAATACCGTGGGTCAAATACCATGGAACAATTTATTATTAATACCATTGGTCAAATTACCATATTTGACCCATAGGCTTCACCTAAATAAATAAAAAAAATACAAGTATATCTCTCAATCTAATTCGTGGAAACATCTGAACATTATATTCTATCATTGGTGTGTGATGGGAGGGAGAGATAGAGGGAGTGGGTGAGAAAGTTAGAGAGAGGACTTGAGAGAGAGGAGAGAGAGAGAGGGAGATAAATGGAGTTGGAAGGGGAAGAATGACAAAGAGAGAAAGGTGGAGAGGGAGAGGGAGTCACAAGGGAGAAGGGGAAGAGAGAGAGAGAGAGGGAGAGGAAGGGGGAGGGATATATATATATATATATATATATGGAGAGAGAGTGTGTATGTTTTTGGGGTGATAAGGAGAGACAATGAGAGATAGAGATATAGATGTAGGGGGGAGAGAGGGAATAAGAGATAGGAAAAGAGAGGGAGGGAGGGAGAGAGACAGTGGGAGAGGAAGAGGGTGAGAGAGAGAGAGGGAGAGGAATAGGTGTTAAATGTGACAACAAATATTGTAAATTTACTAATTACCTATGTAGTTGAAATAACGAAATAACGAGATGTAGTTAGAGTAACGAAATGTATCTAGGTTTAATAAGATGGCCCGAGAGCTTTGTAATGACACAGAGAATTTGATCAATAAAATTTTCCTTAAATTCCTTCAGTTGTCCAAATTCAGTTATATCTCCTATTCTATATCTCCTATTCTCTTTCTCATTTTTATGTCTTTTCCCACAACAAGTGGTATCAAAACCTGAATGATCCAAGGTGGCCTGGAGGATCAGTCAACAGAATCAAAGGAGCTGTCGAGCCGTTGTCTAGAAGCTGTCGAAGGAAGGAGCCCCATCCACCGTGAGAGTAAAAGCCAAAATTGATTTCCATAGTGGAGTGTCCGCTGTCGGTTGCCATCTGCTGGGGCCATTGAAGTGCCGAAGGACCGATCCGCTGTCTGTCAATCAATACTGTCCATTGAATCCAAGGAGCAAGCCATTGCTACGACTGCCATAGAAAGCCATCCCAGCCGTTGAGCGTGCCGAGTTTGCCTGCAAATTTACTGTTGTCTCTGCTGTCGAGTGTTGGAAGACAGAGAACCGTTGCTGTCTCAGCTGGAAGGAGAGTGATGTTGGGCAGAATTAAAATTGTGAATGCTGTGAACGTAGAGTTTGGTGTTGCCGCTGCACAACCATAGAGTTTGCCAGCCGCCGAATACAAAGGGAAGGGCTACCGCACAGAAGCCAGGTATTTTTTAATGAATGGAAGTTGTTTTTTAAAAAAAAAATTCTGTGTTTTTTGATTAAAGGTTTTCTGAGCAGGATTCTGGAAAAATACATAGTTTTGGGGCAGTGTTAAGAAATCGAGTTTAATTTTTTGTTGAAGAAAAAGGCAGATCAGATTTTTTTATTTTTTTTTAAATCAGTTTAAAGGGGTTTAGTGGAAGAAATAAAATGCAGATTTGTTCTTTGTTTTCTTGGAAAAATCAGTTTAAAAGAATTCAGTTGAAGGAAAAAGGAGAATAGGGTTTGATGTTTTTTATGAGATTTCGCGAAAGTAATAGCTGGGGTTTGTGTTTTTTTTTAAAGAAAAGGTGGTAAAGAAATATAAATTGTATTTCTTTAAGTAGTATAAAAAGAAAAAGAAAATCTGAAACTTTTTTAAAGAAAAAAAACCTAGGAAAAAGGGGGGAAATATTTGTTTGAAACCCTAATTGGAAAAAGAAGAGGAAACCTAGGAGGGTGAAATGGCGAAAATGACAAACACAAGATTTGAGGTGGAGAAATTCACCGGGAAAAACAACTTTGCTCTATGGAATCTGAAGGTTAGGGATTTCTTGTGCAACAAGGGTTGCACAAGGCACTTGACGGGGTAACTAAAAAACCAGCAAGCATGTCAAACTCGGACTGGGAGGACTTGGATGCCCGAGCTCTCAGTACCGTTTGGTTGTGTTTGGTAGACAAATTACTCTTCAATATTTTTGGAGAGAGTACAACCGCAGGGTTGTGGAAGAAATTGGAAACTCTCTATATGAAAATTTTTTTGACTAACAGAATCTATTTAAAGAGACAACTGTAAAGCCTTCGGATGAAGGAGGGTACGAAAATTGCAGATCACTTGAATGTTTTTAATACGCTTATTTTTCAGTTGTCCGATATGGAATTAAAGATGGAGGAAGATGACAAGGCAATAACCTTGTTGTGTTCCCTGCCTGAGTCATGGGATCACTTCGTGACCTCAGTCAGTTTGAGCACTGCTGATTCATTAAATTTTGAATCTATCGTGGGTGCTCTCTTATCTGAAGAGGTACAAAGATAATCTAGCATTGAGACTTCTGCACCTGAGGCCATGGTAGCTAGAGGTAGGTCAAAGGAACAGGGGGAGAAGACAAGAGGTTCTTCCAGATTGAAGTCAAAGGGCGGCAAGAAGAGTAAAGAAAAATGCTGGTACTGCAACAAACCGGGACATCTCAAAAAGGATTGCTGGAAACAAAAGGAGGTGGAAAACAACAAGGAAGAAAATCAGGTCGATTCAGGTATGGATGATGAGTTTTTAATTGCTGAAGCACTCCCTGTTTGTAATATCTCACAAGATGCTGACTATTGGCTATTAGACTCTAGTGCTTCTCATCATATGAGTCCGCACCGAAATTGGTTTTCATCATATGAAACTGTAGATGGTAATTCTATATTCATGGGAAATAATGCATCTTGTCAGACTCTTGGGATTGGAAATGTGAGAATTAAAATGTATGATGGTACAATTAAAACCTTATCTGATGTTAGGCATGTACCTGATCTAAAGAAAAATTTGATTTCCTTGGGAGTTTTGGATTCGCATGGTTATAAGTTTACAAGTCAGAATGGAGTGCTAAAAGTCTCGAAAGGAGCCTTGGTTGTTATGAAGGTTGAAAAGGTTGGAAACCTGTATAGACTCAAGGGAAGTACTCAAGTTAGTGAAGTAGCGATCGTGTCAGATAAAGCAGAATAAGGTTCTCGTCTATGGCATCAGTAGTTGGGTCACATGAGCGAGAAAGGTCTTCAGGTACTGATGAATCGCAAGCTACTTCTTGATTTGAAATCCTTGAAGTTGGTTTTTTGTAAATATTGTGTGTTTGGCAAACAGTGTAAACAAAGATTCAAGTCTGGCAATCATAATAGTAAGCAGATTTTGGACTATATTCATTTTGATCTGTGGGGTCTCCTATTGTGTCCTATGGAGGTGCCTTGTATTTTTTAACTTTTATTGATGATTTCTCCAGAAAATTTTGGGTCTATATGTTGAAAAAGAAAGCTGATGTGTTTAATGTGTTTAAACAATTTAAAATAATGGTGGAAAAGAAAACAAGAAAATCAATCAAATGTTTAAGAACTGACAATGGCGGTGAATTTACATCTTTAGAATTTGAACAATTTTGTAAATATGAAGGGATAGTTAGACACAAAACTGCTGTTTATACCCCTCAATAGAAGGGTGTTGTTGAACGGATGAATCAGACTCTTATGGAAAGAGCCAGAAGCATGATTAGTAATGCTAATCTGCAAAAGGAGTTGTGGGCAGAAGCAGTATCTACTACTTGTTATTTAGTTAATAGATCACCTTCGGTTGCAATAAACTGTCAAATTCCTGAAGAAGTTTGGTCAGGTCAGTCTTGTGATTATTCACATTTGAAGATTTTTGGTTGTGATGCCTATGTTCTTATTCCTAGAAATCAACGTTCAAAATTAGATCCAAAATCAAAATGTTGTGTCTTTGTTGGATATGATTATTCAGTGAAGGTATATAGGTTGTTGGATCCTACTTCACGGAAGATAGTCATTAGTAGAGATGTAACATTTGATGAATCATCTCTTTTAAAATCAGATGTTGAAAAAGTTGAACAGAAGCAGGTATCGCCAGGTCAGCAGATTCAATTGGAGACTGTACCTTTTCCAGAAAGCCGAAAGGAAGGAGAGACTTCTGAAAAAGGTGGAGAAGCAGAGGAAACTGGAGACATTCCAGAATCCAGTCAGCAATCACTCACCCTAAGAAGGTCTACGAGGGAAAGAAGAACACCAAAAAGGTATGAAGACTCTGCTTCATCATTTGCATTGATTACTGAAGATGGGGAACCATCTTGTTATCAGGAAACAGTTGATGATGCAGATAGCGAGGTATGGAAAAAGGCTATGGAAGAAGAAATGGACTCCTTAGCCAAAAACAATACCTGGCATCTTTTAAAACTTCCTGAAGGGAGAAGCGTTTTTGGGTGCAAATGGGTCTTCAAGTTGAAGAGAAAAGTTGATGGAAGTATCGACAGGTATAAGGCGAGACTGGTTGCAAAAGGGTATTCTCAGGTTGAAGGTATTGACTTTCATGAGATCTTTTCACCAGTAGTTAAACTTGTTTCTATTCGCACTGTGTTAGCACTAACTGCTTTACTTGACCTTGAGTTAGAACAGTTAGATGTTAAAACAACCTTTCTTCATGGTGATTTGGATGAAGAGATATATATGGATCAGCCAGAAGGTTTTGTACAAGGTCGCAGCAGAAGATTAGTTTGCAAGCTCAGGAAATCATTGTATGGCCTGAGGCAGTCGCCCAGGCAATGGTACAAGAAGTTTGATTCCTTCATGATGAGCCAGAATTTTATCAGAAGTGAGTATGATCATTGTGTATACTTCAAAATTTTCAATGGCATATTCATTATCTTGGTGTTGTATGTTGATGATATGCTTATTGCAAGCAAAAGCATGGAAGAAATCAGCAGGTTAAAGGCTCAGCTGTCTAGGACGTTTGAAATGAAGGATCTTGGAGCGGAAAAACATATCTTGGGCATGGAGATACACAGAGACCGGAAGAATGGTAAGCTTTGGTTATCACAACAGAAGTATGTGGAGAAAATACTTGAAAAGTTCGGTATGAACAATGTGAAACCTGTTAATGTTCCATTAGCTTCCCATTTTAAGCTTTCTCCGGATTTGAGTCCTAGAACTAATGAAGAAAATCAATATATGTCTCGTGTACCATATTCAAATGCAGTAGGCAACTTAATGTATGTGATGGTATCTACAAGACCTGACATTTCACATGCAGTTGGAGTTGTCAACAGATTCATGGAAAATCCAGGGGAAGAACATTGGCGAGCAGTGAAATGGGTGCTTCGGTATTTGAGAGGCACAAGTGACCATTGCATCAGCTTTGATGGTCATGAAGGTACAGTCTGCAGATATGTGGATGCTAATTATGCAGGTGACTTGGACAAAAGGAGGTCTACTACAGGTTATGTTTTTACTCTTGCAGGTGGAGTAATTAATTGGATGTCAAAGCTTCAAGAGACAGTTGCTTTTTCCACTACTGAAGCAGAGTATATAGCTGCTTCAGATTCTTGCAAAGAGGCAATCTGGTTAAAAGGTCTTCTTGATGAGATTGGAAGGACGCAGGAGAAAGTGAATGTGTTTTGTGACAGTCAGAGCGCTATTCATTTGGCTACAAATCCAGCATATCACAGCAAGACCAAGCACATCGATGTAAGGTATCACTTTGTGAGACATATAATCG
This sequence comes from Pinus albicaulis, assembly GCA_034641835.2. Lineage (NCBI taxonomy): Eukaryota > Viridiplantae > Streptophyta > Pinopsida > Pinales > Pinaceae > Pinus > Pinus albicaulis. The sequence goes on along the minus strand of CM076583.1, from coordinate 889,749,272 downwards.
AAGGTGGCAAAGTAGTTCTCAAGAAGGTCCGTACACAGGAGAATCATGCAGATATATTCACGAAGCCAGTTACAGTAGAGAAGCTGATATGGTGTCTTGCTTCTCTCGGCTTGCAGAAAAGATGATGAATGGACATTAGGAAAATTTGTTGTCAAGGTGGAGTTTGTTAAATGTGACAACAAATATTGTAAATTTACTAATTACCTAGGTAGTTGAAATAACGAAATAACGAGATGTAGTTAGAGTAACAAAATGTATCTAGGTTTAATAAGATGGCCCGAGAGGTTTGTAATGACACGGAGAATTTGATCAATAAAAGTTTCCTTAAATTTCTTCAGTTGTCCAAATTCAGTTATATCTCCTATTCTATATCTCCTATTCTCTTTCTCATTTTTATGTCTTTTCCCACAACAATAGGGAGGGAGGGAGAAAGAGAGATAAATATATAGATAGATATGGAGAGATAGTGTGCATTTTTTGGGGCTGAGAGAGAGAGAGAGGGAGAGAGAGAGACTTAGGGGAAAGAGGGAAGAAAAGAGAGACAAATAAAGTGTGTGTGTGTGTGTGTGCAAGAGAGAGAGAGAGAGAGAGAGAGAGAGAGAGAGAGAGAGATCATGCCATGTGTTTCAGGGGATGGGATAGAGAAACAAATAAGGAGGGATGGAGGGAGGTATAGATATAGATGGCAGGGGGGAGAGGGAAGAAGATAAAGATAGAGAAATGGAGGGAGAGGTGGTGAGAGAGGGATGGGGAGAGAGAGAAGGGAGGGAGATAGACACATAATGGAAGGTGGACACAAAGACACATATAGACATAAAAGTTATATCTAGAAAGTCACAAATATTTTGGTTTTTCACTAAAATATATGTATTGATTTCAGTGTAGTAGTTGATTTCAAATCCAAATTGATCACTTTCACTCGATGCATTGATTTCAATGTAGATGCCGATTTTCAATCCTATTTAATACCTTACACTAGATACATTTATTTTATTTAGATGTTGATTTTTACTCCTATTTGATTGCTTGCACTAGATGCATTGGTTTTAGTGTAGATATTTATTTATAATCGTATTTGATCACTCGCACTAGACGCATTGATTTCATTGTAGATGTCGATTTCTAATCCTATTTAATACCTTACACTAGATGTATTGATTCTAGTGCAAATGTTGATTTCTACTCCTATTTGATTGCTTGCACGGATCCATTGGTTTTAGTGTAGATATTGATTTCTAATCCTATTTGATTGCTTGCAATAGATGCATTGAATTTAGCGTAGATTTTTCTTTCTAATCCTATTTTATTGTTTTCACTAGATGCATTGATTTCAGTGGTAGATGTTAATTTCTGATTTGATGCAACTAGATGTATGGTGTGCATTAATTTCAAATTAATTAGATTAATAATGTGCATTGAATTTAGTGTAAGCACATCTCTTCCCCCTCCATATATATCTCTATCTCCCATTGTATCTCCTTCTTTATCTCTCCATCTCACCCCCGAAACATACATACACTCTCTCCATATATATCTACCTCTCTCCCTCTCTCTCCCTCCCTTTTCTACTCCCTCTCTCTCTCTTCTCCATCTCTCTCTCTCTAACACTTCTCTCTTCAAATCTATATCTCTTCCACCCCACCCTGTATTTGCATCTCTCTTCTCCCCTCTATGCATTAGTTTCAATGTAGATATTGATTTCTAATCCTATTTGGCTGCTTGCAAAATATGAATTGAATTTAGTTAGATTTTTATTTCTAATCCTATTTTATTGTTTGCACAAGATGCATTGATTTTAGTGTAGAAGTTGATTTCTTTGATTGTTTGCACTTGATGCATTGATTTCAGTGTATATTTTTATTTCTGATTTGATGCAACTAGATGTATGATGTACATTAATTTCAAAGTAATTAGATTAATAATGCACAGTGATTTCAGTGTAAGAACATCCCTGCCCCCTCCATCTATATCTATATCTCCCATTGTCTCTCCTTCTTTATCTCTCTATCTCTCCCCCCCAAACATACACACACACACTCTCTCTCTATAACACTTCTCTCTCCATATCTATATCTCTTCCTCCCCACCCTGTCTTTGCATCTCTCTTCTCCCCTTCATCTATATCTCTATCTCACCCCCAAATCACACACACACACACACTCATAGTGTGAGCACATAAACATTATTCATGACACGATTTGACTTATGTGTTACAATAATTCAACCAAAATACAAAACTTGAATTTTCATCCAAAATAAAATTTTAGGTTACCTGAAATTTCTTCTTCTTGAAACTATAAACCATTTATAATTGGCTACATCCTTATTATTCCCATTTTCCATCATTCAACAATGTTAATCACTTTTCATTCAAACACAGTAATAGAGAATAACTAAATTTGTGACAATAAGAACAATAAAATAAAATAGTTTCAGATTGATCGCAATGAAGATTGTTTGTAATAGAATTCATTCTTATTACTCACATTTTCTATCATTCAACATTGTTACATTGTCACTTTTCCCTTAAATTTTTTATTTCATTATTTTCCATCATTCAAGTTAGTAATTGTCTCATCATTCATCATTTATCTTAGACATTTTTAGCATTTTTAAAATGATTAAAATAATTAGATCTTCAACAAATTTTGTATGACCTTACATGACTGAAACTAGCCTAGATCCGTCTTAACTCCGAATCTATCAAGCGTCGAGAGGGATCAAATCTCTCGAGGTGCAAACCTTTCCTCAAGTTTTGCACTCATAAAAGATTTTTTCACCTCGATATATTTGATCCCTCTTGTTTCTTGATAGATCCGGAGTTAAGATGGATCTGTTGAGTCACGAAATGGGTATGTATTTACTGTTTAATTCACCATTGTTTTCCATAATTCTTATCTCTTTCATATCCTAATATCCTAATATGCTAGAACTATTAAGGATAATGAAGGAATCATGTGCTACTATGGTTTAACTAACTTCTATATTTCTTTGCCCCCCCCCCCCCCCCCCCCCCCCCCCCCCCCCCCCCCCCCCCCCCCCCCCCCCATCGAGAAATAGGTAACTCCGACTTTCAAAAGGGAACTCTAGCCCAAAAAGACTCAAAAAACATGAAAAAACACCCCAAAAACAAAAAAAGTGTATTTCAGAACGCACTTCGTTTTTTTTCAAGGTCAAATTTCAACATTTTATAAAATTATGCTAAAAACAAAATTGTTTCTTGAAAAAAAGATTGAAAAAACACCCTCAAAACAAAACCAGTTGATGCTGGAATAACAAAAAAAAAAAAATTTGTGTCATATTTTTGACATTTTTAAAAATAGAAATAACATTTTTAATTTTTAAAATTCAAACATTAAAAAAAACCTAAAATTTAAGAAAAAAATAAATTTAAAAAATAAAAACATTTTAAAGCTTAAAATTTAAAAATATATAAGAATAAAAAATAAAAATTTTAATTCAAACATTCAAAAAAACCCTAAAATTTAGGAAAAAAAAAAAAAAAAATTTAAAAAAAATTAAAGATTAAAATTTCAAAATATATAGAAATAAAAAAATAAAAATAAAAACAAAACAAAAATATTAAATTAAAAAAAAAAGGTTAAAAAAGAAAGAAATTATAAAAGATAAAATATAGAAATTAAATTTAAAAAAGAAAAATAAAATGTTTATTAAATTAAAAAAAATAAAAAATTAATTTTAAAATAAAAAATTAAATTTAAAGAAATATATTAAATTTTAATAAATTTAAAACTTAAAAAAAAAAAACATTATTTAAATTAAAAGTAAAAAAATGAAAAATTAATTAAAAATAAAAAATGAAAAACAAAATACAATAAAAATATTAAATTTTAAAAAACAAATTAAATTTAAATTATAAAATAATTTATATATATATATATATATATATATATATATATATATATATATATATATATATATATATATATATATATATATATATATATATATATAGTCCTAAATTAAAAATATATATATTAGATTTTATTAAATTTTAAAAAAATGTTAATATTAAAAATATTAAATTTTAATAAATAAATGAATAAACAAATAAATTGTGAAATAAAAAATAAATTTTAAATATAAAGAAAAAAAAACATTGTTAAAATAAAAAGTTAAAAAAATTTAAAAATCAATTAAAAATGAAAATTTGAAAAAAATAAATTAAAAAATATATATTAAGTAAAAAATAAAATAAAAAACAAATTAATTTCAAAATATTACGTTTAATTAAAAAAAAAAAATCTAATTTTAAATACACAATTGTAATTGAAATAAAAAAAATATAAAATTTTTATGTAATTAAAAAAATAATAATAAAAAAATTAAAAAAAAAAAAAATACTAAATTCAAATAAATTAAAAAAGAATACAAAATGTAATAAAAATTATTAACAAAAGTTAGAAAAAAAATTAAAAAAAAAAAATAAAAATAAAAAAATAAATTAAAAATAAATTAAAAAAAAACAAAAAAATTAAAACAAATTAAATTTCAAATATAAAAATTGAATTTAAAAAAAAAAATTTAAATTTTTTGAATTTAAAAAAAAAAAAAAAATCAAATTAAAAAAAAAAATATTAAAAAAAATAAAAATAAAAATAAAAGAATTTTTTGATCATGGTGGTGCCGCCAATCGGCTTCCCGCCCAGGTGGCAGCAGAGGCTGGCCGCTGGGCGGGTGCAGAGGCTACATGCAGCCCCACGCTCGCCCAGCGGCCGGCCTCCGCCGCCACCTGGGCGGGAGGCCGATTCCGGGAATCACCCTCCTGTGGCCGGAGGGCGATTCTGGGAATCGCCCTTCGACGGCGGGAGTAGGGTGATTCCCAGTGGGAGGGCGATTCCCGGAATCGTCCTCCCACCGTGGGAGGGCGATTCCGGGAATCGCCCTCCTGCCGCGGGAGGGCGATTCCGGGAATCGCCCTCTCGCCGCGGGAGGGCGATTCCCGGAATCAGCCTCCCGCTGTCGGAGGGCGATTCCCAGAATCGGCCTCCCGCTGCCTGAGGGTGATTCCTAGAATCGCCCTCCCGCAACGAGAGGGTGATTCCCAGAATTGCCCTCTCGTTGCGGGAGGGTGATTCTCAGAATCGCCCTCCCGCTGCGGGAGGGCGATTCCGAGAATCGGCCTCCCGCCGCCGGAGGGCGATTCTGAGAGTCGGCCTCCCGCCGCTGGAGGGCGATTCCCAGAATCAGCCTCCCGCTGCGGAAGGGCGATTCCCGAAATCGCCCTGCCGCCGCTCGAGGGCGATTCTTGGAATCGACCTCCCCCCTAGGTGGCGGCGAAGGCCGGCTGCTGGGCAGGCAAGGGGCTGCATGCAGCCTCCTCGCCCGCCAAGTGGCCGACCTCCGCCATCACCTGGGCGGGAGGCCGATTGGCGGTGCCACCACGATAAAAAATTTCTTTTTATTTTTTATTTTTTATTTTTTAATTTTAATATATTTTTTTTTAATTTGATTTTTTTTTAAATTCAAAAAATTTAAAATTAATTTTTTTTTAATTCAAATTTTTTATTTTAAATTTCATTTGTTTTAATTTTTTTTGTTTTTTTTTTTTAAATTTTGTTTTTAAATTTAATATTTTAGATTAATTATTTTTTTAAATTTAAAATTTATTTATTAAATTTATTAAGTTTTAATTTAATTTAATTTAATTTTTTTAATCTTTTAGTTTATTTAGTTTTTCATTTTTAAAATGTATAAATTGTTTCAGTTAAAAAAAAGCCAGTAAATTTATGGATATTTGATTTTTAATTATTTGCACGTGGTTTTTTTCATTTTTTTTGTTTTTTAATAATAGTTTTTTTTATTTTAATTTTCTTTTTCAATTTTCAATTTTGTTTTTTTTTTTTAATTTGTTTTTTTTTGTTAATTTTAAAATTTGTATTTTTTTTCTTATTATTATTATTTTTTTAATTTAAATTTTTAAATTTAATTTTTTATTTTTTGTATTTTATCTTTTTTATCTAAATTTTAATTTTGTAATTTAAATTATTTTAAAATTTTCTATTTAATTTTTTTTTTAATTATATGGTTTTTTTAGATAACTTGGAAAAAAATGTTTTTGATGTTTTTTTTATTTTGTTTTTTTGGTTAATTTTTGTTTTTTTTCTTTAAATTATGTGTTTTTTTTTCAAATTTTGTCATTTCTTTTGATATAATTTTCAAATATATATATATATATATATATATATATATATATATATATATATATATATATATATATATATATATATTATTTAAGTTTTGTAAATTATTAATAATATAAATTAAATAAATGGAAAGCGTTTATATATCATATATATTAAATTATAATCGTCGAAAAAAAAAAAAAATAATACGTTTAAAAATTAGCATGAAAATCACTAACATTTTAAAACAAATATTCATACTTCATAAATAAAAATATTAGAGTGTCAAAAATGTGCTAAAAAAAAAGGTGATTCTGCATCACCACTTTTCAAAATCGGGTGCTTTTTATGCTACCAAAAAAAAGTAGGTAACAGTGTGGTTACCTATTTCATCGGTAACAGTGTTGAAATGGTAAGGGACGATTGCTGATCCCTAACATTGGAACAAAGGAACCCAACAAAACAGAATTAGAATAGCAAAATCTGACCAATGGAGAAAGAAGTGCGTTGGTTACAACCAGATTTAAGAATACGTGAAGAAGATCAGAGCGGGATATGTATTAAGTTAGAAATTGGTTATGAATCCCTCAGGATCAAAGGTCCTGAGGGATCGTATTTACTATACAATTTTTTATCTCTGCCTGACTATAAAAGCAAGTGATGATCGAAAGGATGGGGGGAATCTCTGTTATTTTCTAATTTGTAAAACATAATTACAGACTGTGTTTTGGAGAGCACGACTTATTGTATTGTTACTTCAGTTCAATGATTAATACATAATTGAGTTTCTGTTCTCTCGCCGTATTTGAAGTAACGTAGCAGTACTTGCTGGTGGCTAAGGGCTCGGCCTCTGTTGGAGTTTTGTTGCTTCCTTGTATCATGTTCTGATATTTCCTAGTGCTTAATCAGTTTGATAATTTATTGCCCGTGTGAATCTATTTTATTTAAGCTGTTCCTTATTTCTTGATTTACATTCTGTTGTGTTTTGCATTACTATTGGAATGATTACATTCTTCTTGTGATTCATATTGTTATGCTTTGTGAGAATCCTTAAATAAGCGCATTATATTCTGCAAGAGTTTGATTACTGCTTTCGAACTCTCGAAATGATATTACCTTTGTCTTGATTGCATTCACAATAGATTTAATAGAATTTAGATTTAATTAACTAAAGTAGAGGTGAGTTATTGCTACTGTGCTCTCAACTGATGATATTGTTATCTGGATTGATGTAAGCTTTGATTTCAATAGAAGACCGCACGTTGATGTTTCTTTAATAATTTCCATTAGAGTCTGTCAGATATTCTCATTTACATTTTTGTTAAGATATATGCTACAAACCATTACTCTTTAAATAATAGCAGCCACATACTGTGTACACTCTCAAAAGTAGAGGACTTACCCAGATTGATGATTTATGTGAGATAATTAGGAGTTTTAAGAGGCACCTTTTATCAGTCAACATTTTGGCGCTGTTACCGGGGAGAGTGTAGCCATTTGGAAAGAGTGATGCATATTTGATTTTTTTCTCCTAAGGAAGAACTGGGTATTAAAAACAGAAGGTAAGAAACTGTGTAACGAATGAGGAACATGCTTGTTCATCTGCCTGCTTTATAACAGAACTGCGTAGAAGTCTAAGGTAGAAATGTATGCTTGCATTTCTTTTGAATGACTAGAAGATCTAAACAAAAACAAATTCATCCTCCTAGACCTGAAAAACCTAAGGGACCGGTGACCCTTGGGCGAACAACCTTTATCGATGAAATCATAATAAAAGTTGAGTCTCAGCCATATGTAGGACCCCGAATTGTTGCTGTCAGACTTCCTATTGACTTCCTTCAAGCCACAAGATCACCATTTGTAGCTAACACTGAGATTCACGATGAAAATGAAGGGATAGAACAAAGTTTTCAGGATACTGAAAATTTACAAACAAGCCCTTCACAAGAAAGAAATTATAACAACCTCCATGAAGGAGAGGGTGAAACAGGTGATTTTGAAATTTATCTGTCAAAACTGAGATTTCCTGAAGAAGTAACTGAGCAGAGTTTCCTAGACATTGATAATTTACAAGCCGACCCTTTACAAGAAGGAAATTCTAGTACTCTCTGTGAAGGAGAAGGAGAAACAAGTAATCTCAAAATTGAACCATCAAAACCTGGATCTCCCGAAATAATAGTTGAACAGAGGACACCCAGTATTCCAAATCAAGGTAGTACAGTTAGGATTATTCTAGCCTCTCCTAGACATCCTAGGAAAAACCTGCCAACTCGAGAGATCCCTGAAGGATAATGGCATATTTTTTATCAAGTGGCTCAGAACCAGATAGCTCAAACTTCTACATTACAATATCCTATCGTTGACACAGCTGTCAATGCTCCCATGAAAGCTATTCCATTGCAAAATATCCCTACTTTCCATGGGCTAACTTCAGAAGATCCAGATGCATTTATTTTTGAGTTTGATGTCTTATGTAGAGGATATGATTACACTACTAACCCCCAAAAGCTAAAGCTATTCCCATCTACATTGAAGGGAGTAGCTCTATGTTGGTTCATGGGACTTGGTGGAGTTACCATTAATGATTGGGACCAAATGAAAGCATATTTTCTTAAGAGATATCAAGATTATTGCCGAACAAGAGAATTAAAAGTGAAATTTTTCAGATGGTAGCCAAACCCAGCGAGACCTTGGAAGAATATGTAGAATGTTTTCAATATAATTTGCAAAGATACCCTTATGCAAATTTGCCTGATAATGTTCTAAAAAATACATTAATTAGAGGTATGAAGGATCAATGAGTGGAAACATTAAATATAATGGGAAAAGGTGATATTTATCAAGAAAATTATAACGATATTGTGGATTTGTGCATTAAATGTTTCAGGGGCAGTTCAAGACTCAAACCAACTAGATGAGAGGTGAACTCTAGAGATAGAAAGGTTTCAGGAGAAAGAAATAGACAAAGTAAAATTGGAAATTTGTTGGAGGACTTCAAAACTGATATCCTGAGAACTCCAACAACACAACTAGATGTTATGCAAGCCAAGAAAAAGTAGGCCATAGAAGAACAGAACTTGGCTATCTTATGCCCGCGTTGCAGAAAAAAGCACAGTCATAAGGAATTCCCCCTAGATGCGAAAACAACATGCGCCATATGTGCCCAAGAACACACCACAGAAAGCTGCCCATCACTCCCAGGACTAAAAGCAGTTTCTAAGGAGGTAGAAGAATAAACAGAACTAGTGTATCATTTAAACTAGTGTCGACAATGGCAAGCATGCCAGATAGGTATTCCCATTGATCCATCTTCATTTTTTCCTATTTCGCAATATAATTCTCAACAATATTCAGGGGGAACATGGTAGAATCATCCACATTTCTTGCCACCTCAAGCATTTTTTATGCCAACTTCACCAAATCAATCAAATTTAAACAACAATAGTTGGAAAAATCAATTAAATTCAAACAATAATAGTTGGCCGAATTTTCCTTACCCACCACAATTATGGCAGAATAACCCTTATTCATCCCAATGGTCCCCCTCCACTTCACAAAATTCAAATTGGCATTCCAACTGGAAAAGAGCCACAAACTAGCCTATGGGAACAGGCCCTCTACCTCAACCAACCTTAACGTTGCAACAAAATCCTCAAATGAACATACGACTGCAACACCCAGCTCAACCCAAACCAAACCCAAACAACAGACCAATTCAGTCAATACAAATCATAGAAGGTCTAGACCCTAAAACAGAGTTTAGAGAATGTAACGAGCTTAAGTTAAGATCTGGACGTATAATTACTCCAAAGTAGGATAAAGACTTGCAACTTGAAGAAATTCTCACAAATAATTCTCTGACTTTAGACAACCAACAAATAAAATAGGGGGAAGATACAGTCAGACACAAAAATCTTGAAAAAATTATACCCACTTCCCCCCCTTCATAGAAATACTGTTGATACCACATCCAATTGAAACCCCTGACTTTGATCTTCTGGGAGAATTGAAAAATATTTGTATAAAAATCCCCCTCCTCCAGGCTATCCAGGACATTCCAATATATGCTAAAACTATCAAAGAACTGTGTATAAAGAAGCCTGTGAGGAAATCAAGAATAAACCCCACCGTCCATGTTGTTGGAACTTTGTCTGATTTATTATTAGGCAGAGAAGCGCCAGTGAAATATGAATATCCTCGAAACCCCATCGTTACAGTCTAGATAAATGGTTGTTATTTTCCCGATGCATTAGTCTATTTAGGAGCAGCCATTAATATTATCACGACAAAAACCTGCCAAAAGCTTGGCATCACAACCTTAGATCCAACCACGACTCTACTAGAATTGGCTGACCGCTCGGTTGTCAAACCAGAGGGGACATTATAGGATGTAATGGTGTCTGTAGATTCCTGGGAATACCTAGAATATTTCTTGATCATTAATCCCAGAAGTCAGCTTGATGGGCATCCTTTAATATTAGGAATACCTTGGCTAGCAATTGTTGTTTCTTATATCAGCTGTCGGACAAGAAATATGACAATAACTAGGGGAATAGATGTAAAAAAATTAGCTTTATATCCCCCTGCTCAGCCAAGTCTGACTATTATACAAACTAGGAAACAACTCGCAACATATTTCACAAAAAACATTCAATCACCATTAACTGTGGTAGATGCCCTTGAATTTAAAAATCAAACAGAAGATGATGTTATTAATACCTTAATCAATCATCCTAGCTCCACATCAAGCTTCAAATGTCACATGATTGAAGAATTTCTTGATAACAAAATTAAAGAGGATCCCCTCAAAGAAATCAGTGACCACACAATACCAACAACCACTGTTTATCACAACAAACCTATAGAAATCAAGCTAGGGAAAACCCTAAACATTAACAGTAATCTGAGTCATGACCAACAACAAAAACTTACTCAAGTTCTTTTAGAACATAAAAAAGATTTTTCTTGGGACTACTCAGACATGAATGGGATTGATCCCCAGCTATGCATGCACCATATCTACATTGAAAAAGATGAAAAAACCATTCGACAACCTCAGTGAAGATTAAATCCTCATTTAAAAGACATTGTTAAAGAAGAACTTCAAAAACTGTTAGATGCTAATTTTATTTATCCTATGTCTGACAGTAAATGGTTCTCTCCATTAGTTGTACTTCCTAAAAAGAATGGGAAATGGTGAATATGTGTTGACTATAGAGAACTCAACAAGGCCACGCAAAAGTACCACTTTCCCCTTCCATTTAGTGATCAGGTTCTGGATACACTGGCAGGAAAGAATTTTTTCTCTTTCCTAGATGGCTTCAGTGGCTACAATCAAATCCAGATTGCTCCAGAGGACCAGGACATGACTACCTTTACCTATCCCTGGGGAACATTTTCCTACAGGGTATTACCTTTCGGATTTTGCAATGCACCCGCCACATTTCAACGAGCCATACTCAGTATTTTTGCAGACTTGATAAATGAAGGATTAGAGGTATACATGGATGATTTTACACCCTATGGAGATGACTTTTACCAAGAATTAGAGACATTAGAAAAAGTTCTGGGACGGTGTATTGCTACTAGCCTATGTTTAAGTCACGAAAAGTTCCATATGATGATGACAGAAGGCTTAATCTTGGGACATTACATTTCAACAACTAGAATTCAGGTAGATCCAACAAAGATATAGGTAATTATTTTATTAGCTACTCCCTGCACTCAAGCAGAGGTACATAGTTTTTTAGGATTTGCTAGATATTATCGTAGATTTATCAAGAATTTTTCACAAATTGCTGCACCACTATATGCCTTAAGAGGAAAAACTGATTTCATATGGACTGACAAATGTAATACTGATTTTTTAGATTTTAAACAACTCGTATCTACAACACTAGTACTACGAGGACCAAACTGGGATATACCCTTCCAAATCTCATCAGATGCATCAGATACAGCCATTGGAGAATTTCTTGGCCAAGAGTAACAAAAGAAACCATATGCTATATATTACATTAGCAAGAACTTAACTCATGCTGAGTTAAATTACACAGTAATAGAGAAAGAGTTTTTAGCAGTAATTTATGCTATTAACAAATTTAGACACTATATAACTGGATACCCTGTAATTCTGTATACGGACTACTCTGCCATTAAATATTTAGATAATAAACTAGTTACGAATGGAAGAGTGACACGTTGGTTGCTTCTTTTGCAGGAATTTGATATAACTATAAGGGATTGACCAGGGAAGGAAAACCTTGTAGTTGATTTCCTTTCCCGAGTATGAAGAACAGATGATGCAATATCAGTGGAAGATCAGTTTCCAGATGAACACTTGTTTGCGGTTACCATAAAAACACCATGGTATACAGATGTGGCAAACCTTTTAGCATTAGGGAAGCTACCTAAACATCTGACATCCAGAGAAAGGAAACCCATAGTACAACGCAACACTCGGTTCTCCTGGATTGGAGGATATCTTCTTCACATAGGGGATGATATGCACATTTGTAGGTGTATCAGGGAAGATGAAATCTTTGACATCTTAAAATATTTCCACGACGGACCATGCGGTGGACATTTTGCAGATCGCAAAATTGGACATAAAATCTTACAAATGGGCTATTATTGGCCCACGATCTTTAAGGATGCTAAGAAATTTTTCCAAGCCTGTGATAGCTGCTAATGGATGGGCCGCCCTGGCCAATCTGATGAGATGCCCCTGCATCCACAGTTGATTATAGAAACTTTCGAGCGTTGGGCACTAGATTTTGTTGGGCCGATTAACCCATCATCCAATCAAAAATCATACATATTGGTTGCAACGGAATATGTGACCAAGTGGGTGGAAGTGGTTGCATTACCTAGGGCCACAAAAGAAATCGTAATACATTTTATTTTTGAAATTTTTGTACGATATGGGTTACCCAGAGAAGTAATCACAGATGGAGGACCACAATTTGTGGGCCAAAATATTGCTACTACACTGAAAAATCATCATGTTATTCACAGGATTACCTCTCGATATCACCCGCAAGCCAATGGGTAGGTAGAAAGCACCAACAAGGTAATTGAAGCTGTCCTAACAAATATGGTCTCATCACAGAGATGAGATAGGGCTACTCGACTGCTAGAAGCCTTGTGGGCATATCGTACAACATGGAGGAACACTACTGGATACTCTCCATATCAACTGGTATTTGGTAAGGAACCTATATTTCCTATTGAATATGAGATACAAACGCTAAGGACAGCCCAGGCAATAGGATTGGATTTAACTGAAGCCCATATTAATTGATTACAGTAGATAAGTGAATTAGATGAAATCCGGCTATCAACTCTTCAGCATACTGCACTGATCCAACAACAAAGAGCAAAATGGCATGATGCCCTCATCAAGAAAAAAACCTTCCATGAAGGTGATTGGGCACTTTTGTATGATTCTAGGTTCCATGATTTTCCAGGCAAACTTCAGACCAGATGGTTAGGCCCCTATGAGATACAAGAGGTGCATGACAATGGTACCCTTACATTAACAACAATTGATGGGTATGGCCACTCTTTTAAATCAAACGGACATCGAGTATGCCTCTATCACAAACCGCTTACAAGGGAATCCTTTTGAAAACAGATACGTGAAGATTCCACAATACAAATTCTTTCTGAGGAGGGTAACCCTTCCACAACACTAGCCCAGTGAGATGCATTCTTTTTTGAATTCTGTACATAAATTTGTTTTTTTTGATTGATTGGATTTGTTTGACAGATACTTACTTTTGTTTTTATTTTTTTGTTTCCTACAAAGAATAGCAAATTTCCTTTACATACATTGACCTTTTCCTAAAAATAACATTACTTTTTGTATATTTCATTTTGTTGTTCCCTATAGGGAACAACTACTATTCCCTCTAAGGAAAAACAATTTTTTGTATGTATTTCTATTGTTCCCTACAGGGAACAACTGTTGTTCCTTACAGGGAACACCGATTTTCTTTTTCTTTTTTGTGTGTGTTTTTGTTGTTCCCTACAGGGAACAATTGTTGTTCCTTACAGGGAAGAACAATTTTTTTTGTATGTATTTTTTTTGTTCCCTATAGGGAACAACTGCTATTCCTTACAAGGAACAACAATTTTTTCTGCATGTATTTTTGTTTTTGTTCCCTACAGGAAAGAACTGTTGTTCATTCTAAGGAACAACACTTTTGTGTGCATTCTTTTTTTGTTGTTCCCTACAGGGAATAGTTGTTGTTCCCTTTAAGGAACATCACTCTTTGTGTGGATTTTTCTTTTGTAAAACAACATATGGTGAATATTTTTGACAATGTAATGGCATGCAAGATATAATATGTATGGAAGATCAGTAGACCAGGAAAAATACCGTGTATATTATCATCTTTAATAATATTGTTTCATGATAATCTAAACAAAAGAGAAAAGGACAGAGTATCTATTTCATTTTACTATCCTCAGTTCCACTCTGAAACACATTGATTGATTATCTTTACCATGCTGGTTTCCCCTTGCTTATATAACTTTCTCTATATATTATCAATAAGATGATGGGTATATTTCTTTATATATTGATATCTCAAAAATTATTCCACCATCCCTACTCTTAAGGAGTGGTGAATCACCCGCTATGTATAAATGGGGGACTGAATTTAAAAATAATAAAAATAAAAGAAGAGTTTGTTTCACTAATGAGTTTATGATTCTTTTTCCACATATGGAGGATAGGGGGTCTCATCACGAGCCAGCCTACCATGATCATAAGTAAGGAGCAAAGTGGAATTCCCATTATGGCTACCACACCATGGTTATGATCCAATAGATGTAATAATCATCCTTGGAAACGGGAGGTCTCATCACGAGCCGACCTGACCACTTTCATTACTTCCCAGTGAATGGAAATGTGTTCACCTAGTCACCAAACTAGCACATTGGTCTCTACTATGGATATCATCAGACACTTCCCCAATTATACATAGAGGACCATGGTTCCCAAAGGTTAAAAACAACTCTGTCGAGGCTATGGACGCATGCGGGCAGCAGAAGCGCTACTGATGGCATTGAAGCTTTACTCTACATCAATAATCTCTAATACCCTCTTCTTATACATTTTTTTCTATGGATAGATTGTAATCCCAACATACCTTTAACCTTTATGCATGAATATCTTTTTAATCAATCACATTGTTTCAGTGGAATAACAACACTAAAAGTTTTGATTTCTTGTGCTTTTTCGCATGTTGTTCCTTTTCCTTTCATACATCATATCACAACAACTTATCACTTATTTATAAATCACAGTATGAGCCTTGATATTATTTCTCCAATACAGTTTATAATCTTGTCATGATGGCGCGTACCTCATTACTTCATTACCACTGTACTTTGCCGCCCGCGCCTTACCTTTACATTTATTTCGGTCGAGAACAACCTATCATTTTGAAGGGGGGTGGGGACCTCCAGCGTAATTTTAAGTGCACTATCATTTTTTCATTTGATTTTGCAAGAATGATATGATTTTCCATGATTACAGAAGCATGTGGTATGATAACGATCTCAATAACATTATTTACATTTATAAAATGTCACATAGCCATTTGCTGTTCCATTATTCTGCTTTGTGTGTCCTTACATTCTCCCTACTACTTTTATCAATTGTAGAGTTTCAACGCCATGGAAGGAATATTTGTACGCAAAGAACCACTAGTACTAGTTGTTTTTTGATGCAGCCAGGGAAATTTTAGCTCAAGCTGGGTGGATAGTCTATTTCACACGATTTCAGGTACCCAACAACGAAATTTCCATTGAGTTTCTACGGAACTTGCAGAATGAACAAACTACGGTAAGCAGTAGACAAATCTCTGTATCGGACGCAGTGATAGCAGAAGTATCTGGTTTACTAGCAAAAGGACCTGTGTGGACTAGCAAGTGATTGAAGTTGCAGGATGTCATCAAAATCTTCATAGATGAAGGACAGGAGCTGGTCAAGAAAGGCAAAGGTGTTCAACCATCTTCACTTGGAGATCCATGGGGAGAATTAGCGAGAATTGTCCAGAACTACATCGCCTACAATGGGTGAAAAGATGTGGTAAGGTTGTGCCAACTTAAACTTCTGGTAGTTTTAAAACAAAAATGCTTTGTTAATTTACCACCATTGTTGAAATATTTATTGCAAGACACTACTGAGAGGTTGAGACGGTCCCAACATGTAGAAACAGTAGTAAGCCACCACTACCTGATTAGACTGATAGTTAGCCATAATCTCGCTCAGCATCAACTAAGTTGGGATGATTTAGTATCAGCTCGGGAAGGAGGCTTAGCCTTCCCTGCCCCTATCCTAGTTCAGAAAAGGAAAAGAACTCCCCTTTTAAGAAATATACCTCTCAAACACAGACGGTCAGAAAGGATAAGTTCAATGCTAGGGGCAGCCAAAAACCCTCAAGGTAGGACTAGCCAACCCATAGAGATATCAAGCCCAGTTAGAGAACAACCCTTGTAGCTAGAAGGTGAAGGCCAGGATAACCCCAGTGAAGAAACATGATAGTCTGGGGAGGAACAAAGGAATGAATTAGGACTCACCCCGACACCAGTTATGAGCCCCCAAGGCGATTTATTGCATGATTTTGAATTTTCCCAGGCTCTGGCTAATATGGGTGATTATATGCAGCAGGAAAACCCGCTTAACCTGAACGAAGAAATAATCCAATCTCCTAAGAATACTGGCAATACTGAACATCTATCTCCTTTAAGGGAAGCAAGCCTTGAATCTAAAATAAATGAAGAAGCTAGTCAGGAAATAGTGCACTAATCTGGTGACACGCTTCCGGTGGAAAATATCTAGATAGGCCTAACTATAGAAATTATAGGCCACGAAGAAGAAGTAGAAATAGAAGTGCTTCAGGAAGCCGAAACTCAGTCTGGAGACACGGTCCTATTAGGATGAAGCTAGGATGACCAACCAGGATTATTAGAAGTAGAAGCTATTCATGAGACAGATAGCAGGATAGTGGCTCTGCCGAGAAACTATAGAGCTAAGTTGAAAAATCTTAGGAAGGAACGACAGAAGCTGCGTAAAACAATGAAAAGACTTAGAAGAAAGATCAAGAAAATCACCATGGAAAAGGCACCAGATATAACTTCAGAGATAGCCAACGCGGTAGTCCAAACAGAAATATATTAAGAGATGACTACTGGGACTCAAACCGAGCCCATGTCCCCTCAACCTACCATTATTCGAGAAGAACAGTATGTAATCTTCACAGATACATCAACTCAGACAGAGGCTTAGACCTCTAATAATAAAGAAATTCATACAAAGTACATTTTCTCCCATAATGTGGGCACCCAAACCAGTTTATTAGCTAAAGACATCATACTTTACAATGACCCCACTATTATGAATCTTCAAGAAGAATTAGCTAGGGCACAACTTGCGTTAGAACAGATGGAACAACACACTGTTCCACGACAAAAATATCAAGCATTGCAGAAACAACTCCAAGAAATTAATACAACAGAGAGTGAGACCTTCGACATATGCAGGCAGGCAGAAGAGAAAATAGAAAAAATCAAGCTCAGATTGGATAAGACCATAGCTAAGACAGATTCTATCTGCTCTTTGTATACAGATGTTTTGACATGTAGGGCTCCTAGAAATAATTATGCTTTGTTTCTATTAGACATATATCTGTTGTTGAAAATCAAAGCCGTAAGGGTTGTAAAATCGATTGAATTGAGCACTGCTGAATATTTTATCAGCTATTGCAAACAACATGGTATAAAGGTTCAAAGATTGTTCTGTGAATTCTACTTGCACAATTTTATATTAGCAGATGAGGTAGAGAAGAATACCAGCTCTTTCGTGGGAGACATCCAGTTCCAGGCCTTTATCTCATTTGCAGTCAATCAAATCAAGTGGCTCAAAGCTCATAGCACCTTCCAAAGGCAAGAGCATGGGTTGGACTTTTGGGTAAGAAGCGAACCCAAGCACCCTTTGCAAATGCTTTCTAGTCAAAGGAGTTTGATGAAAAGAGTAGGGGTAATTCACGTGTTGGGGCCTATTCATAAAGGAATTATATAGAACGGAGTGTCATACTTCCAATACATTCTAGAAAGTGTGATGATTTCATCCAAACTAAGGTGGGTGGTCTCTACCCTTAGTGTTCAAGAGAGGGAGCCATTTAATTACAGAAATTTTAAAGCAGTTGTAGCCCATTTTATCACCTATAGCAATCTCATTTTGAGAGAAGGACCCTTATGGTTTGGCTATCGATTTCATAGCCCCATCATTTGGTACCCTCCTGAAGGTTACCAGGCCACCTATTAATTACTTGAGCAAGAGGAAAGAAATGCTTTTGCACTCTTAGCCCAACACCATGGTTTCAGACCAATATATGATACTCCTTCTCCAGCTTAATCTTTAATTGCACTTCATAAGAATTATTTGTTTTCATGAGGACATGAAACAGAGTAAGTAGGGGAGTATGTTGAGTCACGGAATGGGTATGTATTTACTGTTGAGCTCACCATTTTTTTCCATAATTCTTATCTCTTTAATATCCTAATATCCTAATATGCTAGAACTATTAAGGATAATGAAGGAATCATGTGCTGCTATGGTTTAACTAAATTCTATCTTTCTTTATACAGGGAAATGGTAAGGGATGGTTGCTGTTCCCTAATGTTGAAATAAAGAAACCCGAAAAAACAGAATTAGAACAACAGAATCTGACCAATGGAGAAAGAAGCGCGTCAGTTACAACCAGAGTTAAGAATACATAAAGAAGATCATAGCGAGATATGTCTTAATTTAGGAATTGGTTACAAATCCCTCAAGATCAGATTTCAATGTAGATACTGATTTCTAATCCTATTTGACTACTTGCAATATATGAATTGAATTTAGTGTAGATTTTTCTTTCTAATCCTATTTTATTGTTTGCACAAGATGCATTGATTTTAGTGTAGAAGTTGATTTCTTTGATTATATGTACTTGATGCATTGATTTCAGTGTATATTTTGATTTCTGATTTGATGCAACTAGATGTATGATGTACATTAATTTCAAAGTAATTAGATTAATAATGCACATTGATTTCAGTGTAAGCACATCTCTTCCCCCTCCATCTATATCTATATCTCCCATTGTCTCTCCTTATTTATCTCTCTATCTCACCCCCCAAACACACACACACACACACTCTCTCTCTCTCTCTAACACTTCTCTCTCCATATCTCTATCTCTTCCTCCCCACCCTGTCTTTGCATCTCTCTTCTCCCCTCCATCTATATCTATTCCTCCCCACCCTATCTTCGCATCTCTCTTCTCCCCTCCATCTATATCTCTATCTCACCCCCAAATCATACACACACACACTCATAGTGTGAGCACATAAAAATTATACATGAAACGAGTTGACTTATTTGTTGCAATAATTCAACCAAAATACAAAACTTGAATTTTCATCCAAAATAAAATTTTAGGTTACCTAAAATTTCTTCTTCTTGAAGCTATAAACCATTTGTAATTGGCTACATCCTTATTATTCCCATTTTCCATCATTCAACATTGTTAATCACTTTTCATTCAAAAATGGTAATAGAGAATAACTAAATTTGTGAAATTAAGAACAATAAAATAAAATAGTTTCAGATTGATTGCCATGAAGATTTTTTGTAATTCACTTCATTCTTATTACTGACATTTTCTATAATTCAACATTGTTACATTGTCACCTTTCCATAAAATTTGTTATTTCATCATTTTTCATCATTTAAGTTAGTAATTGTCTCATCATTCATCAGTTATCTTCATTTTTAGCATATTTATAATGATCAAAATAACTAGATGTTCAACAAATTTTGTATGACTGCACACGACTGAAACCAGCTTAGATTTATCTTAACTCCAGATCTATCAAGCGCCAAGAGGGATCAAATATATTGAGATGAAAACCTCTTTTTTGAGTGCAAAACTTGAGGAAAGGTTTCCACCTCGAGAGATTTGATCCCTCTCGGCACTTGATAGATCTAGAGTCAAGATAGATCTAGGCTGGTTTCAGTCGTGTGCGGTCATACAAAATTTGTTGAACATCTAATTATTTTGATCATTTTAAATATGCTAAAAATGTCTAAGATAAAGGATGAATGATGAGATAGTTACTAACTTGAATGATGAAAAATAATGAAATAAAAAATTTAAGGGAAAAGTGACAATGTAACAATGTTGAATCATAGAAAATGTGAGTAATAATCAATGCTTACACTAAAATCAATGCACATTATTAATCTAATTACTTTAAAATTAATGCACATCATACATCTAGTTACATCAAATCAGAAATTAACATCTACCACTGAAATCAATGCATCTAGTGCAAACAATAAAATAGGATTATAAAGAAAAATATACACTAAATTCAATGCATCTATTGCAAGCAATCAAATAGGATTAGAAATCAATATCTACACTAAAACCAATGGATCCCTTGAAAGCGATCAAATAGGAGTAGAAATCAACATTTGCACTGAAATCAATGCATCTAGTGTAAGGTATTAAATAGGATTAGAAATCAACATCTACAATGAAATCAATGCATATGGTGCAAGTGATCAAATACGATTAGAAATCAATATCTACACTGAAACCAATGCATCTAGTGCAAGCAATGAAATAGGAGTAAAAATAAACATCTAAATAAAATAAATTCATATAGTGTAAGGTATTAAATAGGATTAAAAATTAGCATCTACATTGAAATCAATGCATCCAATGAAAGTGATCAATTTGGATTAGAAATCAACTACTACACTGAAATCAATACATATATTTTAGTGAAAAACCAAAATATTCGTGACTTTATAGATATAACTTTTATGTCTATATGTGTCTTTGTGTCCACCTTCCATTATATGTCTATCTCCCTCCCTTTCCTCTCTCCCCCTCCCTCTCTCCC
The DNA here is from genome assembly GCA_034641835.2 of Pinus albicaulis. Classification (NCBI taxonomy): domain Eukaryota; kingdom Viridiplantae; phylum Streptophyta; class Pinopsida; order Pinales; family Pinaceae; genus Pinus; species Pinus albicaulis. Next base: position 889,728,156 of record CM076583.1, on the reverse strand, counting down.
GGGTCTCTCTCTCACCACCTCTCCCTCCCTTTCTCTATCTTTATCTTCTTCCCTCTCCCCCCTGCCATATATATATATATACCTCCCTCCATCCCTCCTTATTTATTTCTCTTTCCCATCCCTTGAAACACATGGCATGATCTCTCTCTCTCTCTCTCTCTCTCACACACACACACACACACACACACATTTTCTTTGTCTCTCTTTTCTTCCCTCTTTCCCCTAAGTCTCTCTCTCTCTCTCTCTCTCTCTCTCTCTCACTCACAGCCCCCAAACATACACATTATCTCTCCATATCTATCTATATATTTATCTCTCTTTCTCCCTCCCTCCCTATTCCTCTCCCTCTCTCTCTCTCACCCTCTTCCACTCCCACTCTCTCTCTCTCCCTCCCTCTTCCTCTCTCTCTCTTTGTCTCTCTTCCTCTTCTCTATCCATATCTATCTCTCTTCCTCTCTCCCTCTCTTTTCCTATATCTTATTCCCTCTCTCCCCCCTACATCTATATCTCTATCTCACATTGTCTCTCGTTATCACCCCAAAAACATACACACTCTCTCTCCATATATATATCCCTCCCTCTTCCTCTCCCTCTCTCTCTCTTCGTCTCCTTCTCTCTCTCTCTTTCCCTTCTCCCTTGTCACTCCCTCTCCCTCTCCACCTTTATCTCTTTGTCTTTCTTCCCCTTCCAACTCCTTCTATCTACCCCTCTCTCTCTCCTCTCTCTCAAGTCCTCTCTCTCACTTTATCACCCACCTCCCTCTATCTCTCCTTCCCATGCGCACACCAATGATAGAATATAATGTTCAGATGTTTCCACGATTTAGATTGAGAGATATACTTATATATTTTTTTATTTAGGTGAAGCCTATGGGTCAAATATGGTATTTGACCCATGGTATTTAGCCCATGGTAATAATAATAATTTGTTCCATGGTATTAATAATAAATTTTTCCATGGTATTTGACCCATGGTATTAATAATAACTTGTTTCATGGTATTTGGCCCATAGGGTTCACCCTAATAAAACAAAATATAAGTATATCTCTCGATCTTATTTGATTTCCAGAATCAATAGTTTGTCAACTTTACCTTTCCATTACAAATATCTTGAGCCCACATTAAAAAAGTTTACAAAGTTTCTTACATTACATCTACACATTAATATGAATATTATCTTGAGCCCACATTAAATTTTTTTACAAAGTTTCTTACATTACATCTACACGTTAATATGAATATTAGATAATAATATTAATTTGGCCCATGGTATTCGTCCCATAGGATTCACCTAAATAAAACATCCTTTTTGAGGGTCCTTAAATATAAAGATGATTATGCAGTAAATATAACATATGGTATTTGACCCATGGTATTTAGCCCGTGGTATTAATAATAATTTGTTCAATGGTATTTGGCCCATAGGGTTCACCTAAATAAAACTTATTTTTTGAGTTTTCTTAAATATATAAGGAGGTTTATGTAGTAAATATAAAAATGGGTTTTATTTATTTACCATCCTTCTCGAGTAAGTATAAAAAAAGGTTTTACTTATTTACCATACCTCCGGTTTATTTATATTTTTATTTATTTACCATACCTTTGTGAGTGTTCATAAATATAACTTTGGGTTAAAAGGTAGGGATAATTATTACAAATATATTGATTAAAATTAAGCCGAAATTACAAAATGTTTACAAAATTTACACATGTACCCTATATATTGAATCGACATTAAAAAAAATTACAAACTTTCTTACATTACATCTACACATCTACCATATACTGGGCTTTAGAGCACCTCTCGGCTAAATACCATGCATCAAATACCATATTAACCCATAGGCTTCACCTAAATAAAACAAAATATAAGTATATCTCTCAATCTAAATCATGGAAACATATGAACATTATATTCTATCATTGGTGTGTGATGGGAGGGAGAGATAGAGGGAGGTGGGTGAGAAAGTGAGAGAGAGGACTTGAGAGAGAGGAGAGAGAGAGGGGAATATAGATGGAGTTGGAAGGGGAAGAAGGACAAAGAGTGAAAGGTGGAGAGGGAGAGGGAGTGACAAGGGAGAAGGGGAAGAGAGAGAGAGAAGATGAAGAGGGAGAGAGGGAGAGGAAGAGGGAGGGAATAAGAGAGAGGAAAAGAGAGGGAGGGAGGAAGAGAGATAGATATGGATAGAGAAGAGTAAGAGAGGCAAAGAGAGATAGAGGAAGAGAGAGGGAGAGAGAGAGTGGGAGAGGATGAGGGTGAGAGAGAGAGAGGGAGAGGAATAGGGAGGGAGGGAGAAAGAGAGATAAATATATAGATATATATGGAGAAATAGTGTGTATGTTTGGAGGCTGAGAGAGAGAGGGAGAGAGAGAGAGAGAGGACAAGAAAATATTTATTGTGTATCATTGTATATTATTTATTGTGTGAGAGAGAGAGAGATCATGCCATGTGTTTCAGGAATGAATGGAGAAACAAATAAGGAGGGGATGGAGGAGAGTATATATATTATGGGGAGAATAGAAAGAATAAAGAGATAGAGAAAGGAAGGAAGAGCTGGTGAAGTGAGGAAGGAGGAGGGAGAGGAGAGGGGATACTACTATAATGGAAGGTGGAAACAAAAGACGCATATAAGAGATATATCTAGAAAATCCGCGAGATATTTTTGTTTTCACTAAAATATATGTATTTATTTGATTAATTATAGTTATTTCCGAAATCCAAATTAGTCACTTTCCTTTAGATACATTGGGTTAATATTCACATTTGTACACGTGCATTTATTTTATTTAGATGTTGACTTTTTCTCCTATTTGATTGCTTGCACTATATGCATTGGTTGCAGTGTAGATATTGATTTCTAATCGTATTTGAACACTTGCACTAGATTCATTGATTTCATTGTAGATGTCGATTTCTAATCCTATTTAATAGCTTACACTAGATGCATTGATTCCAGTGCAAATGTTGATTTCTACTCCTACTTGATTGCTTGCACGGGATCCATTGATTTTCCTATAGATATTGATTTCTAATCCTATTTGATTGCTTGCAATAGATGCATTGAATTTAGTGTAGATTTTTCTTTCTAATCCTATTTTATTGTTTACACTAGATGCATTGATTTCAGTGTAGATGTTAATTTCTGATTTGATGCAACTAGATGTATGATGTGCATTAATTTCAAAGTAAATACATTAATAATGTGCATTGATTTCAATGTAAGCACATCTCTTCCCCCTCCATCTATATCTCTATCTCCCATTGTATCTCTTTCTTTATATCTCCATCTCACCCCCCAAACATACACACTCTCTCTCCATATATATATATCTCTCTCTCTCCCTCTCTCTCCCTCCCTTTTCTACTCCCTCTCTCTCTCTAATCCTTCTCTCTCTCTCTCTAACACTTGTCTCTTCATATCTATATCTCTTCCACCTCACCCTGTATTTTCATCTCTCTTCTCCCCTCTATGCATTGGTTTCAATTTAGATATTGATTTCTAATCCTATTTGATTGCTTGCAATATATGAATTGAATTTAGTGTAGATTTTTATTTCTAATCCTATTTGATTGTTTGCACAAGATGCCTTGATTTTAGTGTAGAAGTTGATTTCTTTGACTGTATGCACTTGATGCATTGATTTCAGTGTATATTTTGATTTCTAATTTGATGCAACTAGATGTATGATGTACATTAATTTCAAAGTAATTAGATTAATAATGCACATTGATTTCAGTGTAAGCACATCTCTACCCCCTCCATCTATAACTATATCTCCCATTGTCTCTCCTTCTTTATCTTTCTATCTCTCTATCTTACCCCCAAAACATACACACACTCTCTCTCTCTCTAACATCTCTCTCCATATCTATATCTCTTCCTCCCCACCCTATCTTTGCATCTCTCTTATCCCCTCCATCTATATCTCTATCTCACCCCCAAATCATACACACGCACACTCATAGTGTGAGCACATAAACATTATTAATGACACAATTTGACTTATGTGTTGCAATAATTCAACCAAAATACAAAACTTGAATTTTCATCCAAAATAAAATTTTAGGTTACCTGAAATTTCTTCTTCTTGAAACTATAAACCATTTGTAATTGGCTACATCATTATTATTCCCATTTTCCATCATTCAACATTGTTAATCACTTTTCATTCAAACAGGGTAATAGAGAATAACTAAATTTGTGACAATAAGAACAATAAAATAAAATAGTTTCAGATTGATAGCAATGAATATTGTTTGTAATTGACTTCATTCTTATTACTCACATTTTCTATCATTCAACATTGTTAGATTGTCACTTTTCCATAAAAAAATTTATTTCATCATTTTTCATCATTCAAATTAGTAACTGTCTCATCATTCATCATTTATCTTCATTTTTAGCATATTTAAAATGATCAAAATAATTAGATGTTCAACAAATTTTGTATGATCACACACGAGTGAAACTAGCCTAGATCCATCTTAACTCCAGATCTATCAAGTGCCGAGAGGGATCAAATCTCTCGAGGTGCCAACCTTTCCTCTAGTTTTGCACTCAAAAAAGAGGTTTGTACCTCGATAGATTTGATCCCTCTTGGCGCTTGATAGATCCAGAGTTAAGATGGATCTAGGTTGGTAACATTAACAATTAAAAATAAAATAATATATTCCATCATAAGTTTATTGTAGATTAATGTGTGGCTAAATTGCAATATTAGACAAAGTCAAATTGTAGGGATGTAATATATTAATAATATTAAAACTAGAATATTATTTTTTCTAATGGTAAAGATTAAAATAATATACTTTAGTTTTATAAGGTATTTTATCGAATTTATATTTTAATGATATAAAATAAAATAAAATAAAATATATATGTTTTTTTTTTAAATAAAATAATCTAGATCTATTTTAGTTCTCAATGTACCAAGTATTTACATGAGTCAAATCTATTTTTAGATTAAAAGTGGGTCGTATCTCAAAAACTTTGATTCCTTTCAACCCTTCATGGATTAAGAGTTGAGATGGATTTGAAAGATCTAGAGATAGGATGGATTTAGAATTATTTATTTAAAAAACAAAACATGTGCATTGACTTATAGCCTATTTTCTAGATCATTAATATTTTCTTTTGGTTTAATTATTAATTATAATTATAATTATAAAAATACTTATTTATTTAATGTTTTTTATTTGATTTATTATTTTTTTAAGATTATTTTGATTAGTCAAAATGTTAAAGATTACAACATCTCTATCTTCCTAGGATCAAATGTTTAAATAGGAGTTAAGTTTATTTATGAACTAAAAAATTATTTTTTTTAATAAAAAGTGGATCCGGTGAGAAGAAATCTTTGATAAAATATAATATTATAGTATTATATTTTACCCAATATTTGCTAACACTCCAACCAAGTAAAAGTTGTAGGTATGGGAGAATTACTAATAAAAACATAATATTATTATATTTTACTCAATACTTTCCCACAATGCTACTAATTTAACAATTAAGATTGTTTACTTTTAAATTCAAATACAAAGAAAGATTGATGATGATTATGATGGTTAACGTCCACTAAGACCAATATTTGGTCTATCGGACCTAAAGAAAAGAGTTATTTAATTTGATTTAGGATTTTATTCCTATGCTCAAAAATCTTGGAGAGAAGCCTCCCCGGCTCACTATAATTTTGACATCTTAAAAGACTAGGAAGGTTAGTATTGCAACAAAGATTATGAAATTGAGCTCTAACGTGGTTGTACGCGGGGCACTCTAAGAGGAAGTGATTTTCATCCTAAATGTTCATATTCTCATAGAGATGGCAAATCCTTTCCATCCATGGTGTTTTAGGAACTGTCCAACGACCTGTTTCACTATGGAGCTCATGAGAGTTCGTTCTAATCTTGGCTATATTAATTTTCTTCTTTGAGATAGTTAAAATAGACAGATACTTTTGATCTTCTAAGGTGGGGTTGATGACCTCCTTATAATACCTTAATTTTATTTTAGCTGCTAGATATTTCTCACACCACATTTTTCCTTTGAACTTAGAAATAACAATTTTTTTAAATGTTATTGATGTTTTGCAATGAAACATTCTCATTGATCTCCCAATGGTTTAACCAGGCCCTGGTGTCTTTATACCAACCTCATTTAAGCCTTAGGTGGTTTTGGCTGGAATTTGAAGCTAGCTTAGGTAGTCTATGGTCTCCCATGCTATTAAGCTTGTTCTTGTACAACAGAAGCCTAGTCATAGCTAGGCTCTCGATAGGGGAAAGACCCACTTCTATAAGGAGAATAGGATAGGGTGTATTGCTTTTAATTTTAAAGTTATACGTTATAAAACACTTTTGGATTTTCTCAATCTTTCTCTAGGATTCTTTAGAGATGTTGTAACCCCAAACCTCACATCCATATAAGATAACAGAAGTGACTAAAGTTTCAAAGAATAACTTCTTTCTATCCCACATTACGAGGTTTGTCGTTTTACAATTATTTTCAAGACCAAAATAAGCTTTCCACTTCCCACTAATCCTTTTCTGAATGCTATAGTTCCAGTTGAGCTTGTGATGAATATCAATTCCTAGGTACTTGTAAGAAGACACTTCTTCCAAGTTACTATTGTCATACATAAAATTAGCGTAAGTGTCCTTCTTGGATTTGATAATCATAACTTTTGTTTTGTTAGTGTTAACACACATACCCATGGTAGAGCAGAAATTTTTAAGAAGTCTAAGTTGCTTATCAAGATCAAATGGGCACCTTGCGAGAATAAAAATATCGTCATCATAGAGAAGAGGGATGATGACTATCCTAGCCAATATCGTGCCAACACATCCTGCTTCCTCTAAACAACCTTCTAGCTTGTCGATGTAAATGCCAAATAGGGTAGGGGAGAGGGGGAAACCTTGTTTAACTCTGATATTACACTTAATATGTTTCGACCACCCCTCATTTCTCTTTAACTTGGAAATTACATTCTCGTATAACCTTATAAGAGCAGCTCTTAGCTCGAGAGGAAAATTTAGCTCTTATAATCTATTCCATAGGTTATTTCTAGGAACCGTATTGAAAGCCTTTCTAAAGTCCACAAAGCAACAGAAGATATTGGATTTATCATTGCGGCATTCTTCCACAATGATCCTAAGCATAACGAGGTGGTCCGTTGTTGAGTGCTGCCCTCTAAAACCCGCTTGGCCTTTAGCCCGCTTACCTTCACTTTCAAGCCAAATGCTCAAATTATTTTCCAAAATAATACCATATAACTTAGCTAAGAGAGGGCTGATCATAATTGTTCCATAATTAGAAGGGTTATTTGTATCCCCACTTTTAAAAATATGGATAATGAGGCTTTGAGTCCAAGGTTAAGGGAACCCTTGCTTGATCGCTTGGTTGAAAAGCTTGTGAATGTGGGGGATGAGGACAGGGCCTCCAATTTTTAAGATTTATGCCTGCTAACCTTCAATTTCTTTAGCTTTCCCATTTTCCAGGCATTTAACCCCAAAATAAATGACTAGTTAAAGCAAAATATTGGGTAAAGGATAAGATTATAGCATTACATTTTACTCAATATTTTTTCCAAGCCTAGTAAAAATTGGATGAACATAGACATAAGTACTACATAAAGTGTAATAATTAAATTTTACTGAATATTTCTCCCACCTCTTCCCCTCACCCCATCTCACTTTCATAGTTAAACTTCTTTATTTCTAATCTTACCATCATATATCCATTAGAGATTTATTTCTATAAAAAAATATTACACATAAATTAAAATAATATATTACATATATTATTGAAGTGATTATAAATAAAACATTAAAATGAAGAAGCAACTATTGTTCTATAGTGTCCTTAACCTACTCTTCTTAAAAACACGTTCCTAAATATACCATACCCACAAACAATTTTTTATTTTTTAATACACGTTCCTAAATATACCATACCCACAAACAATTTTTTATTTTTTCATTTACCTTGGTAACTTACATAAATATTTAACTGTTTGTTACTATTGGACTTGTTCATTAACTTTAAAAGTGTAAGCTTTAATGAAAGGTTTTTTTGGTCGCATCATATAATGAATTTCATGGTTTATTGTAGAAGGTTTAACTCTAGCACACAAAACACATTAATTTCACACCATACTTGCTAGTCTCTCCTGCCTGCGGCATGGCATGGACTATAAGAATTGAAATCAACCTGGTCTATGCTTTGTTTTTTATCATGTCCCCACCACATTCTTTCGACTAATCAGCGATAGAGCTTTTTTCTGTTAACCAATCAAAATAATTTTCATCTTATTTGGCCTCATACCAAGGCACATATGAGGCTGAAGCTAGGTTAAGTATGAGCAAAGAATGGATTACAATGAACATTTCAAGTTCATACAAGCTAATGTTGACATTAAAATTTGAACATTAAATGCTGGTAAGCTGGTAAATATTTGAAGGGTTGGGACAATAATGCTATAATGCTCGGCTATTTAGGTGCCATCTGGTGCCAAGCGCTGAGGTTGAGGTGTTGACAATGGCGTTGGTGGCCTCTACAGAACTAGAGCCTTCTCATTGCCTTGAAGTGTTGAGCATTACAGTTTTGGGGCTTCTGACCTTAAAATTTTGCATTCCCTGAATGAGCCATTCAATCCAACCTGTGCTCTCATGCAGCGCCACCTACATTGTCATGCAATTCCAACTTCCTTTTACAGAAGTTGCAGTTCCAGCTTGATTTCTACAGGTATTCCGACCAGAAGAGAATTTGTAGGAGAGCCAAACTTCCTTTTACAGAAGTTGCAGTTCTAGCTTGATTTCTACAGGTATTCTCATGAGAAGAGAAGTTGCAGGAGAGCCCATTCCAGGTATTTTTGTTCTGTGTTGGGAGGCAGGAGGACCCCTGACTATGAATTGCGGAAAATTAAAAGCCCTTCTTCAAAATTTCCATTCCTCACCAGATTACATGTACATTAACATATTTTTTTATTCATTCAATTTCTATGTGTTTAGGTTTGTGTTATAAACTCTGAGAAGATTTTGAAATATTCTTGGAATATTAGGAATATAGTGAAGATATAAAGATAACAAATTTTAGATTCCGGAATTTATAATCAAAATAAGAAAACTAATTATACAAAGTCATTCTTAATTTTATTGCAGATTATGGAATTTTTTTTTTTTTTTTAACTAACAGAATTAGGCAGTGGCGTAGTAAGCTCCTTCACTTTTGTTTTTCTCCATCACACAACCAAATGAGTCTGAGGAAAAGGAAATTTTTTACCTCAACATAGACATCTACAGTGCAGGCTTTGACAATTAAAAAGGGTTTCAGGTATTATGTTTCATATAAGTAGGACCTCGAAATTTACAAATTTCTATACTTTTGCATTGCAGCAAAGCTATAAAGGATACTTTCAGTCCAAAACTATCTGAATTACTATCTGAATTCATTTTCTAGTACTGTAGCAGAGCTTAAATGTTACTACTTACTTGTTAGGTCTGTAAATCATCGTTTAGTCTTCAAGTTTTCTGCAACTAGCACTCATGAAGCTACAAAACATAAGAAAGTGAGAAATGATATCAGTTTGCACCAGATATCTAAAAACCCTTACAACCAAGATGAAACAGTGATAATAACCCACAGCTAAGATACATAAGAAGCTAGAAAACTTATTAAAATTCTGATGAAGAATTATAGCAAGAAGTAAGTCCTAAATCCATGCGGCCTAGCAATGGCCTAACAATAAAAATGGAACTGCAAGGCCTACGACTCCTTAGAGGAATAAATAGACCAAAAAAAATTTAAGCTAAAACTTTGGCACCAAACCCCTTGCAAAAATATGTTAGGCCTGCAAAAAATCAGATCAGTCTACCGCTGGAGTAAGGAGTGCAAGAAAAGCTTGCAGCTAGGCCCCAGGCAAAGTGGATCTCTGAGCTAAATTAAAATTTTGAGAAAATTTAATTGTAACTTCAAGGGGTTTATAGTCTTCGTAATTCACCGAATACTTGTAGCTTTAAAAGCCTTTCATACCAGGTGACATAAGCAGTGAGGTAGTCTAGTGAGGCAGTCTTGGTGCTTACATCGAGACAAAAATAAGGCAGAAAATAATACTTCCTCGACTCTGTCAAAGTAGAAACATGAAATTTAAAAAAAAATCAGCGAAAATTAAACCCTTACAACATGATGTAGAATCTATGGAAATAACACAAAAAGATTAATTGAAAAATTTAAAAATTATAACAAAATCAAGCCCTAAATCCATGAGGCCTAGCAATAAAAACATACAACTTCCAAGCATGCAGCTCATTAAATAGACCAAAAATATTTAAGCCAAAACTTTGGCACCAAAGTCCCTGCAAAAATCTGTTAGGCCTGTAAATTAAATGAAATAAGGTGAAACCCTCCGAAATGACTTGCGATCAGATAAAATATCGTGAGACCCTCCAAAATGACTTGCGGTCAGATAAAATAGGGCGCAGAAGTCTACGGCTGGAGTAAGGAGTGCCAGGAAATCTTGCAGCGAGGTCCCATAACTTGCAAAGTGGGTTAGATAAAATAGGCCGCAGAAGTCTGCGACTGGAGTAAGGAGTGCCAGAAAAGCTTGCAGCGAGGTCCCATAACCTGCAAAGTGGATCGGGACTAGATAGGCAGGCATGATGCAATATTATTGCAAGTATTGGCATTAGCTATGATGGGTGGATCAGAGCATATGGACGCCTAAACATTGAGATTCTTGTGTTTTGTTGAATCAACAGTTTGCAGCGAGGGGGATTGAGTGAATTGCAGGATTGAGTTAATCGCATAAACTAGCATGATATTTGGTCTCGGTCATAGGTATGAGAACCTGGTTAACACCCTCTAAGCCATTCATCTAAATCCTAAAGGCAAGTGTCACTTAGAGGTTTCGTCCAATGCCACATGGAAGTGGTATGGGTCGCATGTGTTGTTGCAATGATAACCGTGCTTAAGTTTACCAACTGTTTATTCTCTACGCCAACATTTCAACAAAAAAAGGTTTGAACTGAATTATACGCCTTACCTTTCTGTGTCATGAGTATGAGTTTTATATTTCAGTTTAATTATTTTTTTCAATTACTAAAAACCTCCTCCCAGAAATATTTTTTTAATTATCTAAAAGTGTGGCTATTTCAACTCTTTCATAGTATTTATAAATGTTATTACACTATTGGTGGGGTGGAGTATTTCACGTAACACTTCCCCTAGCTATCTAGAGTTATTACTTCATATTCTCAGTATATATTTCATTAAGCTCATCATTATATATTTCATTGGGCTCATCAGTTCAGTGATTTCATATATAATAGTAATGACATCTTATTTTCCAGGTCCTATGAATAAGTGAGTGAGGACGAGAGCGCAAGTCGATGGATGCTACCCATATGGGGACGGGACATGACCATACCGCTAGGAAGATAAATCATAACAGCTACTGCTTAGTTAGCTTTTTACAAAATGGTAACTGATTATTTTTTCTACGATCTTATATTGCAGCTTAACAGATCATGTGAAGTGCAAGCAACAGAAATTGGCTAGATATGGTGAAATTATTTAACAAATATCTGCTACATATTACAGTAAGAAATTTTTGTATTTAAAATAATTATGCATTTCACTAAGACTTTTATGTCAATAGTAATTTCTTTTATTTTCATACTGGCCTTTTACTTGACATATTCTCTTTTTGAAATATTATTTCAACTTTAGGCATTTCTATGTTAATAGTAATTTTTTTTATTTTCATATTCAGTGGTTTCCATAAATATAATGAGATTATATTTAGAACATAATTTATTTGTTTTCATGAAAATATATTCAGAACATAATTTTAGTAGTTTGACAGGTGCGGTATAGCTGCTATGTCCAGTCTTGTTTACTTATTGGATGAAGCGGGCTCTGCTGCTATGTTTGGGCTTGTTTGCTTACTTGATGGGGCGGCTGGTCTTGTTTGCTTACTGGATTGAGCGGGCTCTACATGGCAGTCAAACTCATTGTAAACTGATAAAAAATACTACTATTCAGCCATGGGTGGGACTTGCTGCTTTGCAGCTCGTCTTGTTAATGAAAGGTATAGGGATTAATGTGAACGATCAAGATGATCTTTCGAACGTTCTCGATAATCATTAATCGTCTACGATATGGCAATCGAAACCTTTGGAATGATAATATTGTAGATCTATATCTCTTGTTCATTAGGTTATGGATCGGCGACTTGGATTGATGGGAGTGGTTGGAGGTAACTACACTCACATCTGGGAACTTGAAGACAACATTCTTCCTGATGTGGGTGGCGATGTGGGAGGCGACGCAACTACGTTGGAGGAAATGTCGACTTGGAACCTTTCTTTCTTGCTAATTCATTACTGGTCAGGTAACCTAGAAACCCTACCAGTCAAAGTTTTTCTCTTAGTCGATTACCATGGTTTTTACGCCCATTTTTAATTTTTTCTGTGTGTATTATGTAACAGCTGGAGGTTGGGGGTTAACACCTGGGATGCCGAGATCTACTTGTGTCTCTCCCTCAATCACATACTGGGGGTTGATATTTGAATTTGTTTATAGAACTGTCGTGAATTTACCTATGCATATTTAACCCTTGTGTGTAGTTTTGGTAATATTAGTCATTCTAACTTTACCGATAATTTATTTTTATGAATTCTAAGTGAAGGAACTGCTTTAGTTATGCATACCCCTCGAAAGATCCAGGGTCCTCTCAGGTAACTTTTTCTTCCAATATTTCAGGTTCCTTACCTTCAATTCATTTGTGCATAGTCCACTAAAGCTCTAATAGTATTGGGTTGTCTCTTATATGTGTGGTTTTTTTTGCGGTATTCGTTTTTCTGGGTTTAAATGAAAAAGGACTCAATTTGAGATGCGTTCCTCTTTCAATGTAAGAAGAATTCATGGTGTCTTTCCTTTTCAATTTATGAAAGTTACTCTATGTAAAGTTTTCTTTGGTTTTTTTTTCAGAGGAAAAAACCCCACTGTATTATAAAGATAATAACAGTACATTCATCTGCTTTAACTTCCATCCTATGGATTAGAAGATAATCTAGCAATTGCACTTCTTCTACAGATAAAAAAGGCATACATTTGTTTTTCTCATAATAGCTTCATATTTCAATTTATCGCACTATGACAGAACACTGAGAATCAAAGTCCAGTTTAGCTTATATCTATCATACCAAGACTATGATTCGATCTTGCATACGGTGGGAGTGGTATTCTATGATTCGAGCTTGTTAGCCAGTGAAAAACTGTATGTTATTTTTAAGACTTTCTCAGGATTTATTTTCAAAAAACTTGTTCTCGCAGGCTCGCTTGAAGATTTCCAGATTCGCTTAATTTCCAGGCTCGTGGTTGTGCAGTCGAGCTCAAAATTTGTTATTCCGTAAGTATTTCTAATTGATGCTACTAGTAATTATTCACAATTTCCCTACATGTTTGTTATTATTTTATTTGTGTTAGAATGTCATAGAGTTGAGGGATTGTTTTGGGGTTAGTATCTTCAATTACCTGGGAAATAAGTCAAATATCTTCAGGATTATGAGAAATTTTTCAGAGTTATGTTCAATAACATAATAGTTTATAATTACTTGTTATAAATTAGTGTATAAAATTTCATTATAGATTCAAGGTTAACTATTGTTCCTGTTTACATTTTGGAAAAGGGGCGCTTACAAGGTTGTCACCTCCATTGACTTGGCCTCGGAACTAACCCAAGTTACTTATTGAGTAACATTAAAAATTATCAATCCCTTTTTCTTATATATGTTATGTATAACCAATCATCAGACATTAACATTTCACTTTACTATCACATAGACTTAATCATTCTATAATCTGGTTTACACATAGAACAACTCACAAAATATTTCAGGAAATTATCCATGAATAACAAAATGGTCACAATTGTATTAGAAATAATCAACATAAAGTTAAGCAATACTAATCTACTCTTCTTCTTTTTGCATAGATGGTAATTTGTAGGTTTTAACTCTGTATTGAATTTACCTGCAAACGAATTCTTAAAACAAAAAAAAACAATGGAGAGAAGATAAAACAAATATACACAGATTTTTCCCTGGATCTCAAAACTGGGACTACCAGACTAATTTTTTTATTGTATTCCTTTCAATGTTACAATACATATATATACATGTCGAAGTATTTATAAACGCCAATCCACTAAGCCTATATTATAACACAATCATAGTTCCCTTGACTAGATCTATAACATATCATGGGATGAAAACCATCATTCCCAAAACCATGTGCAAAACCCATGCACAAAACCATGGGTAGGTCCACCCGCCATATTTGGGTCTACACCCCCATCCTTGGGTCTGTCCAGCTATTATTGGCTCCGCATAAAAAATAATTTTCTCAAGGTGATGCCTTGGACCCTGTGCAGGGGGGATACCATCCCCTACAAACCCCCTATCACCCCCTCCCTCGTTGTGCTCGATGCAACATAAAACACATGAAACTAGTCATGGAAATAATATAACACACAACCAACGTTCTCCAACTTTTTTTTTTCTTTCCATGCAGGGGATGACATGAGATCTTATCCATTGGTTCAGGCCTACGATGCCCATTCTTTCTCTACACCAAGAAAACTTGTTAGTCCTCACAAACTTTGTTAATCCATCTGCAACATTCTTTAAAGTGTCGACCTTTACCAGCAACACATTTTTGTCCTCAACCATATCGATCAGAAAGTTATATTGAAAATCAATATGTTTTGCCTTTGAATGATAAAAAAGGTTCTCAACCTAGAAAATTACACTTTGGTTATCACAGTCTATCCTTATAGCTTGCTCCACCAACCCCATACTTGAACACAATCTCTGCAACGAGACTAATTCCTTACTTGCATGAGTGGTTTTCATGTATTCAACATATGTAGTTGAAATTGTCACTACAAATTTCCTTTTTCTCATCCAACTGGCTGCTCCTACAAAGAGGTTAAACACGTAGCCACTTGTAGATATTCTTTGATATAGATCTCTAGCCCAGTTTGCATCAAAAACTCGATGAATATCTAGAATCCTGTCCAATCCTAGTCTTCCTTGGTATCAAAAACCATAACCACTAATACCACACAAATACTTGAAAACTCGCTTCACTGATGTCCAATGCTCCTTCCTTGGTTTTGACATAAACTTTCTCAATACTCCCGCTATGTGTGCAATGTTTGGTCTGGTAAAAAACATTGTATACATCGGCCTACCAACTGCACTTGCATATGGAACATGGGACATGTCATCTTCCTTTTCTTGTGTCCTAGGACACAGTTCAACAAATAAATTTACACCTACATGAATAGTAACCTTCACATGTTTACTATTCTACATATTAAACCTCTGCAATACTATCTAAACATACATCCTCTCGTTTAACGAGAGCTTCCTCTTTGCTTGATCTCGTTTAATTTCCATGCCCAAAATATAGTTTGCAACAACAATATCCTTCATGTCGAATTTGGAGGACAATTGGGTCTTCAAATCCCGGATGATTTCTTTGTCATTTCCAATCAATAAAATATCATCCACATACAAGACTAAATAATTAACATAGTCACCAATTAATTTAAAATACACACAATGATTCGATTTTCTTCTTGTAAATCCAAGTCCTTGTATATATCTATCAAATTTTTGATACCACATCCTTGGTGACTCTTTTAATCCATAAAGATACTTTCTTAACATGCATTCTAGTTCATTCTAACACTTCACTGCAAAGCCTTTAGGTTTCTTCATGTAGATCTCTTCTTCCAGATCCCCATGAAGAAATGGTGCCTTCACATCCATCAATTGTAAGAGACCTGAGAAAAATATTTATGTAATGAAAGTTAATAAAGGTAAAATTAAACCACGGTTAAGGAAAACTTATTCCAATATGAATGTTGGGAAAATATATCCTAGTGGCCATAACTAAATGTGGTTATGGCTAAGGAAAATTGGGAAAAGGAAATGGCTAAGGCATCAAATAGGAAAAAAAATATTTTTGGAACATTTATTATGAAAATAATGGAAATTACGAGAAAAAAGAGGTAAAAGGTGTTAGGTTGCATGTGAGGAGGAAAATAATGGAAAATGAAGAAAATAGAGGCCTCATTGATAAAAATTCTTCTAAGGATCACTTGGTAGCTTTTGGTAAGTTCAGTTTTGGAGCTCTCTCATTATTCTCCTCTCTCTCTCTCTCTCTCTCTCTCTTTCTCTCTTGGATAATTAGAGTTTTCTTGCAGAAAATTGGCATTGAGCGAAGAAGGATGAAAGAAATAAAATGAAGGAAAAGGAAAGGAAAGGAAAGAAAATAGCAAGCAAGAAAGAGTAGGGTCTAGCAGCTTCAACAAGAATACTTTCACATAATATATTGCATATGTGATTTCCTAGTTGGTTTGGAAATGCATGGCTTATGCACGATGGTATTTGGTTCTCTTTCTTTCATTGGCTTGGTTTTGTCAGGATATAACAGTGGTTTTTAGCCTTTTCCTTGCCTTTTTTGGATGCCATGGTGTGTTGGGATGTTGATCTCAATTTTTAGATTTCTATTTGTTGGATGGATATTGGAATATAGGGAAAAGGTGGTCTCAAGTTCATTCCTAGTGGCATAGGAATCGCTTGACCATTTTTGGAAGTATATGCGGTAAAGCCTGATGGAGATATCTCAATTTAGGGCCTAGTGATCTGGGATTGGATTATGGTAAATCATGAGAGATGGGGAGATGAAAATATCCTAAAGGATAGTGATGGATTCTAGATGGAATTCCAACTTTGGTTCAGTTTTGTGATCATAACATTGATTTTGGTGTGATAACGATATGGTGATGGTGGAAGTGGTTTAACCTTTGGATCCCCTTGGTTTTGTTTTATACTGTTGTATCCATGAGATCCCACATTCATGCTTGGAATATGGAATGAGGGTGACTGGATGAAGAGATATTTGGCTCAATCATGTCTATGCTCGGGTGGTACATGGAAGTACTGAACCTAGACGATTATTTCCTATGTGTAATGGAAACTAAGTTCTTTGGCTTTTCCACTTATTAATGTGTGGATTTTATTTTTGTTATATCAATTTTATTTCCATGGTTTTATGCTGGTTATAAGAAAATTTAAATGACTTGTTCATGCCATGGTTATTTGATGTATTTACTTGCAATTATTAAAATAAGGTATGCAAGATCTAATTGATGTCATATCGTTTTAAGGAAGAGAGTGGTGATCCTTCCTATAATGTCTCTCAAGATATTTTACTCACTTGTGCTCTTTATTTTATCCTAGACCTGTAGATCTCATTCATGTCATGTGTTTAACAAAATGTCAGTCCTAGTTGGAGATGGTCACTCCTAGTCCTAGAGTTAGTTTTTGGTTATTTGGCATTGTCATCACGTGTTTAAGGATTTATGGAAGTTACATGAAGTTCTGGGCAGTGTCCGAGATTCGAGTCTTAAAAAGTGTCTTAAACCCCACAGACACAGGCATAGGTATGAGAAATTTAGTCCCTCGACACATGCATGTCCATGTTGTGGGTGTGTCAAGAGCCTCCTAGTTGCACCCTTTCCCATATCAAGGGAGTATCCATGGTTTTTCTTCAGTAAAATTCAGTGGCACTAAGAGACATGTTAGCTTGATGGTTAGGATAGCATCTGGGGGTCCTATAGCAAGTACGAGGAGTCTAATTTATGGTTTTCCACATTGATTCCAATTCATTAAAGTCATGAAGGAGGTTTAGTATGCTCTTAACTTCTCTTAGCTCATATTTACACTGGTTGGTTGGTTACTTGGGTAGATGTGAGGGGAGGTATACATTACAGGTGGTATCAAAGCGTGGTTGTGCTCTCATTGGGAAAATTTTTATTTTGTCAAGATTACCATCATCATGAATTTGCGTCATTTGTGCATGTGTTTCTCATGATGGTGGTTATGTACCGATTGCATCCAAATGGTGTTAGTCATGGTGGAAACAATGTCGCCATGGAAGGGTTGATGGTGTTGTTGTAAATGTATTGTCATGAGCGTATGACTGGTTATACATGTTTGGTGCTTACATGGTGTCGAATTTGCAGTGGTATGGTTAAGGTTGTCATGCATGAGGTCATGGTGTGTACTTGATGTGGTCATGCAATGATGACGAGACTCTAACTAGAATGATGTTTATGTGCTAATATACCATGTGTTACAAGTCTATATCTTGTTATGATTATGTTTATACATGTATTATGTTGGTTGGTTGATCTTGTAGATGATATATCATCCCTGAATTATACTAAGGTAAGCTGGATGACATGACATGCCTTGCAGGAAGAAATCAAAGAGGTATAGCAAGATGGTAGAGTACAAAGATTATCCTTACAAATTTTATGAGCACCATGGTTTTGGGAACTCATCTGATTTAGAAAATACACTGAGAAGTTTGAAGGAATAGATAAGAAGTTGTAAGGTGGACAACGGAAAAATCATATAGGCACAAGAACAAAAAGAGGAAGTAAATGTAGCATTCCTTCATAGTTTCTGACATTTGCAGCATCAGGGGCCACTTCAGATCAGTTATGGAAAAGAGGATTGAACTAATGGTGCATATGGTAGTAGGTCACTTGGTGGTTACAGGTAGAGTAGATATGAAACTATTAGAGATGGAATATTCTTGGACACTTTGGATAACATAGATGATAGACACAAGTACTACACTAGTTCTGGTTCTGACAGGAATCATGATCATCATCACTATCATCCTTACATGAGGAGTGACAGAGGATATTTTCCAGATGAGTTTAAGAAAGCAAAGCCACCTATCTTTAATGGAGATATGAAGAAAGAACAGGATGCAGAGGCATGGTTGCTTGGTATGAGGAAATTATTTAGGTTGCATGATTAATCAGAAAATATAAAATCTAGAATAACTGCATTCTTTATCAAAGGTAAAACAAACAATTGGTTGGAATATGTGAATAATTTCAAGGGAATTTATGAGGAGGAACTGACTTGGAGTTAGTTAGAGAGCCTATTCTGGAATAATTGTCTTTAAGAGAGGTATTATGATGCCAGAGCTAAGGAGTTTCAGATGGGTTCTATGACAAATGATGAGTATACTTGCAGGTTCTTAGAGTTGTTGAGATATGTACCTTACCTCAAGGAGGAAAAGGACAAGGTTCATAGATTCATTAGTGGGCTGACAGTAGCATACAAATACTAGATTTAGTTCGATGAGCCTAGATCATTGAAGTAGGCCATTTGAATGTTGAAGCATTGTTTTGAATGGTGAAAATGTAAATTTGAGCCTAAACATGATTTCAAAGGAAATGAGAAATCTAGAGGAAGATGGCCACCAAAGTTGGAAAGACAGAAAGATGCAAGTGAGAAATAAAATGTGGTTCCTTACAATAATTTCAATACAACTAGGAAGGGACCTAGAGAGCAATAAACTAGAGGTGATGCAAGAGAATTGTTGCAGTGTTGGATATGTGGCAAGGATCATTGTAAGAGGGATTTTCTCCAGTATCAGGGATTGTCTCTTGTTGGCCATAACATTCCTTGAATTTATTCAGATGTGCACAACATGTAGGCAGATCATTTAACTTTTATCATTGAGATAGACTATAAAATTTGTGATAAATTTGTTTTTATTTTGATTGATCCTATATTGACTTAAAGTTATATTAATCATGACCTAGTGCATAAGTCTGTTTTGAGAAAATAAGTGCATGCAAAATCATGCAGAATATTGGTTATTGCAATTGGTTACACGTACAAAGAAAAGTGTTCACCATTCGGTAAGGGCTTGTGCATTTAAGTTAAATGGAATTCCTACAACAATGCACTTGAACATATTTCCATTAGGATCATATAGTATGCTATTTGGTATCAACTGGATATAACTCCAGAGGATCAAGGTGGATTGTTATGAAAAATACATTGAGTGCTTGGATGACAATGGGGAACCAAGAGTCTTGTAGGGAAATAAGAAATCCATATCAGTTGGGATAGTGACAACTATGTAGGCCAAGCGTAGCCATAGGAAAAGGTGTGTTATATTTTCGGTTCATATATATAGTGACAAGGGTAAGGAATTTGAGGATGCAGATGTTTTGAGTAGGTATCGAGTTCTACAGTAGTTTTAAGATGCATTTCCAGTAGAGATTTCAGAGTTTCCACCTCACTAGAAGGTATACTTTTTTCTTGATTTGGTACCAGGGGCAACACCAGCATCAAAGTCACCTTAGAGTATGAGCACACCTATGTTGGTAGAGCTAAATTTGTAGTTGAAATAGATGCTTGATAATTGTTACATTAGGTTAGGTGTATCACCATGGGGCGCAGGCTGTGTTGTTTGTGAACAAGAAGGATGGCACTCTCAAATTGTCTATTAATTACAGAAATTTGAATACGGTGACCATCAAGAATAGCTACCCATTACTAAGGATTGATGATTTTTTTGATGAGATGAAGGTTGCAAAAATTGTTCTCTAAGATGGACTTGAGATGAGGATATCGCCAGGTATGCATCAAAGAGCAGGACATCTACAAGACAAATTTCCAAACTAGGTATGTGAATTATGAGTTTGTTGTAGTTGCATTTGGTTTGACTAATGCTACACCTACAATTATGTGTTTCAAGAATTGTGTGTTGTGTCCTTATCTTGACAAGTTTTGATTGTATTCATCGACGAATTCTTGGTATATTCTAATAACGAAGAAGCACATACTGAGCATCTCGAAACAGTGTTGAGATTTTTGAGACATCATTACTGGTATGCTAATCTCAATAAATGTAGTTTCTTTCATACTGTGGTACACTACTTGGGACATGTTGTCTTGAGGGAGAGCATCACAATTGATCTGAAATTGAACTTTTAGTTCTAACTCAGATTAAACTTTGAAACATGTATACGGAAAAATGATTTAAAAAATCGTTTAATTAAATGATTTAAAATAAAATATGTTCAATAACATAAACAAACATTCACAAGAAAGAGAACAACACAATCGATAACAGAGTTCACCCCCTCCACTGGGCTACCTCTCCGGATTCATGAATCCCATGAATCAACTATATTTCTCTTAAAAATGGAAATGCCTTAATTCCATATTTACAAAATGGTAATATGCCTACTCTCTCCTTACTCTCTTTCTCTGAACCTTTCCTATACATATAATGGCATTATATAGCTCTTAAGAGCCCAAAAATAAGGAGGAAATATCTCCTTATCTCTGATTTTAAGGAGGAAATAATTCTCATATCCCTTAAAATTTTCTCATGAGATTTATATGGAGGAAATATATCAATCTACACTTTTAAGGGCTTTATCCCCAAAACCTTAGGGATGAGAATAATCTATCAACTTCAATATGAATTTAGAAATTTATTTTTTGAATTGTTGAGGAAAAATTCTCTCAACATCTCAATTTCTATTTTACAAATATATGAACAAATTTAATTAAAAATAAAGACATCATCAACCAAGGATTGACATGAGTATATCTTCATAATGCTCCTTGGGTTTTCTATATCCTCCTAGATCAAACCTCCCTTTTAAAAAAATATTTTAGTCTTCTAAAAGTAAATTAAAAAAAAAAAATTGAAGTTGATTTTGAATGAAGTCAATTCTTCCTCTGAATCTTAGGAACAATTTTTCTTGCATTTGATGTAATATTCCATGCTACCTTGTTGGAATCGATTCTGAACTTTCGTATTGATTCTCCCTTCTCCATAACATTCTTTGAAGGTTGCATCTTCACCGAGCTTGCAAATGTTACAAGAATAATACCTCCAATGAAAGGTCCAAGGCCAAAAAGAAGTGAAACTGGGAAGCCTAATCTGTTCTTCCAACTTTGTCCCCATTCAAAAGTCTTAAGGATTATGCTAAGTGTCTCCATAAATGCTATAGCCAGTGTAGTAGCTATGGAAACTTGAGATGGAGATGCTTCCTTAAAACTATGAGGCACAACTTCTGCAATCACCATCCATACCATACAACCAAACAAAGTCAAGAAGACAAGACTAAAAATGAGGATTACCGAAGTTCACTGGCACCATGTGCAAAGTGGCAATGATCACCAAATTTGCAGGTACCCTTTGAAAAATTCTCACACACCTTTGCTTTGTAATTTTTGGAAACAAATGCAGATGGTTTTGCAGCTACAACCCTAGTTTGCATTATGAGCTCATGAACCATGGTACTTTCTTGTTTATCTGATCAAAGCTACCTTCCATCTCAATTTTCTTTAGATTAGAATCAGATTCATGATATTTTATGGCTATTTTTACTCCAGTTACGTGGAAAATTTGCTTGGATTTTACACCACATTTTCCAATAATGGCACCAGAGAGAGAAGTGTCGACACTTATTTTTGCTATCATTGAAGAATCAAATGATGCTTTCATTGCCATTCCAAGTGGTTGCACAAATCTACCTCCATGCCTACTATCTAAGACACTAGGAACTGGCCTACCATAAGAGCTTACTGTCCTTTCCCTCTCTACAGGAGAAAGTGTATTGCATTTCTTCAGTTCATTTTCACTGTGGGACATTTGGTGCATGCCTTGATTTTCTTCCTAAACCTGTTGGTAATGACTCCTTTTTAGGAGGAACAATGGGTGGTTGCTTGAGTATGGCGGGATCTCTGTACATGATGTCAGGAGGGTTGAACCGTAGAGTACCCACATATGTAAGTGCATGTGTATGTGTGTGGAACTCACCATTACTATTCACAAACTCCATCTCGGGCCTACAATTCTTGTGTGGAGGTCCAAATGGGTCCATCTCTCCCTCTCTCTAAGTAGATAAATTGGGTAAAACCAACAAACAGTCCCAGCTTCAAACCAAAACACACAGAGGAGAACACATAATCAGGCCATGTTAACGCAACACAAGGCCTCAATAAAACTCCACAAATCCACGTTCCAATCTCTTCAGGGGTAAAATAACAAGAAAAAGGACAAAGAAAATCTGATAAAGTCGAAAAAAACTCAAAAGGCTACTAACAGAGCGCAACAATAACACTTTTCTCCATGCTTGTGAGAAGAAAACCATAGTAATTTGGCATCGATTTTAGATATGATCGTCAACATTGAAGCTCCGCCACACTGAGTGCTCAGACATCGAGGATACTGAGTGAACGGAAATGACAACGATGGCGATAACGCTCAGCACACCAATAAATGCCACAACCTTGTCATCTGCTCCTCAACCCAAGCTAAATCCTACAATAATATTCGTCCCATGTCCTATACACCTTGACATCATAAAGAAGCCAACACATATACCTCTGATGGAAAATTATTCTTCATGCAGTTACTATTAAATCAAATGAATTTACAGCAAGACAAAAGAGATAAAACTAGATGGATCAACAGCTAAAGCACCAGGCTTTATCATATCCAAAATTGAAGCAGATTCTATGATTGCAACACAATGTGCAATACCAGGTCAATCTATAAATTGCCTTCGCACTTCCTTAACATCTTCCTGGACCGTTCGAAGTCTTGGTGTGCTGCATCAGTAGCAATGCTCAACTTCCCGCTACTGCTCTTTTCCCTTATACTATTTGCAGAGAATACTGCTAGCCTCAGCACAACGTTCGACGGTTCATCATGTTGAGAAAGTGACACATTACTTCTTTGTTAACATATTATATAACTAAAATCTCGACTGTTTATAACTATGACATCATGGCATCCCATGGTAGCATAACACCTCATCTTCACTTCCGATGCCACCATAACTATCACACATCACAACTCTGTCGCAACGTATATCGAGGCTTTCAGCCTCCCCATCGGACTTCACACTTTTGCATTGTTTGCTCACTGGCTAGTTGGAATATTAATTTTTGTTTTTTCTTCTTCATTTGCTAAATAAGAGGGTATGGAGGCCCATAAATCTCCTTAGTAGGAACAAAATCACTGCTAATGTGAGTTGAGATCACTTTAGTGGCTTGAAAAAACACCTTTATGTGTGAAAAGGGGCTGAAGCATGTAGACTCTGTCAACTTTGAAAAAATCAGCAATGTTGTCATGGAGGACTGGCATTCATTATGGGACATCACAGTTTCGGATGGAGATTCCATGCATGGAAGCAGTGGCTTTAATGAATGGGGCCAAGGGTGAGGAAGCTCACCACTTATATAAGGAAGAGGATGGTAGCCATAGAGGATATGCTGTTGATTATTATTTTTATATGGTCTATTAAGACTTGTTTTCTCTCTTTAGCTGTTTAGCTAAGATTCTAGTGTTGTTTAGCCTAGGGTGTTCCCGAGTGGGAATCCCACCTTCATCCTTGGGGGAATTCAAGTGTCTGCTGAGGAGAATTTTATGCATTACATTTCCACATTTCAGCATCAGGCAGAGCTCCATCTTTCATTTACAACACAGTTTCTGTGATGTGTTGCAGGTTGCAGCAGTGGAGAATACATTTGGGTGATTTATGATCTAGATTTCCATGGAGGAAGGTTTCCTTCCATTGGGAGGATAGTGAGGAAGGCCCTTGAGCTATATTGTAGCATTTGGAATTAGGCCACACTACCCTTTACCCCTAAAACATAGTTTCAGTCTTGGACTGCGTTATTTTAGGGAGGAGTTGCAGGGGTGGTTTTAGCACACCATTTGGGGAGAAGGTTTTCTAGTTAAGGGATCAGCCTTTCATCTGAAGAGTCTATTGGAGGATGCTACATTATTTATCATATTATATCAGTTACATATTTCTAGGTGTACTTTTTTAGTGAATCTTCATCCCTAGGGTTTTGATTCATTTCTTGTATATTGGTGTATTTCTGAAAACCATCTTGGGTTCTTTGTTGGAGGTTGTATAGAGCCTAGATCTTTAATTTCTATATCTCTTGAGGCATATATCATATTTTGTATGTTCATATGATGTACCATTTCTCTTATGACTGTATTGTAGCAGTCTTTTGGCATTTTGATATAGTAGCAACACCTCAATCTTGAGGGATTTACCTATTGGAGGATTGTTGGTTCATGTTGTATGGTTTGTGCCCCATTATTTTGTACTATTTTGTTGATGTTATGATTAATGAAAATGCTCCATATTGGTCTCATATCTTGATGTGATGTTATACACTTCTATTTCAACCATTTTGTTCTATATTCTCGCTTTTCACATTTGGGAATATTATAGTGGTACCATAGCATAATCTTGGCTCAACTTCTGCATATTAAGCCAATATGTCGTCTAAATAAGGAGATCCTCTCATAGATAGAGATAAGAGGTATCTTAGAATAAACCAGAAGTATGATTATATTGATGATAGAGAAGACAATGGTAAAATATCTTTATGAGGAGGAGATGAGGAGGAGTTCCCTCGGCTTATTCTTCGAACTATGCAGGACATTGCAAGAGAAATAAAGTAGATGAGGATGGATAGACACAAATAATACCCTAAATGTTTCTACATGGTGAAGGATTCAACATTTCTCATCACTGGAGTGATCAAATAGTGAAGCAACAGGTTTCCCAATGCTCTACAATGCCTACATTTTTAGTAGTGGAAAATAGAGGGTTAAAAAAAAAAAAACTCTTGAAGATTATTTTCTTGAGTATGGGTCTCAATTTCAGAGATTCAAAGACCATTTGAGCTTTCAAGAGTTCTATCAAATCAAGGACAATAGGAGACCCCGACATCACAATAGAGGTGGAGGATTCATACAAAATCATGATCTACACAGGACTATGGGAAGATTTTCCTTACCCAACTTTGATGGGTCATCTAAATGCACTTCAAAATCATGGGTAGAGAAGCTATATATCTACTTCCAACTGAACCAAGTACCAATAATGGAGGCCATCAAAATAACAGCGCTACACCTTGAGGGTGAAGCAAATGATTGGTGGTTTCATGGTCTTTCTACATTGGGTTCCAATGTGACTTCATATTTAGAGTTCACAAGGAGGTTGGTGGAGAGGTTTGATCGAAGAGATACGGAGGCACCTTTCATGGGGCTAGCTAAGCTCAAACAATTAGGTAATCGAGAAACCTATATTTCTAAATTTATAATACTTTTCGTTATGATTCCTGATTTATCTACAGCAAGAAGGGTCTATATGCTTATTGATGGGCTAGCAGAACCTCTACATGGGTTAGTTAAATCTACCAAACCCAATACCCTTAAAGATACCACTGAAAGGGATAGAGATCTACAAGATGTCTTGCCAAAAGCAACGGAAACATTTCAGCAAAAGCCTACTTTTCCATCCAAGGGAAAAGATGAGAAGGCTCCTCTTTCAAAAGAGAGCCAAAAAAAAGTACCTCTTAGTGATGATTTCCGAAGAGATCTGATGAGAAGGTAGCTTTGCTTCACATGCCAAGAATCATGGGCACCTAGACACGGATGTGCAGCCGTAAAGGCACACTATATAGAGGTCTTTTGAGATGATGAGGAGGATGAAGAAGAAGAACTAGAAGGAGGTCACAACGCTGGGATAGCATGAGATGATCCACCGCCATTAGGAGGTGAGAAAGGAGAAATTTCTCTAATTGGAGGGACTGTTGCATCATTGAGAGTAGTACCCAAATATCAGAAAACTTCCACATAGAAAACATAGTTGGATTTCGCAGTGGAAGCAAGGACCTAACAGTCCCATCTATTATGCATATGAGATTGGCCCATGAGACATTACTATTGTGGCAAACCACCTGGGAGGCCACCTGATCAGGAGTTGGTGAGAAATGTCTCACAACATGTTGCACCACTCATAGGTCCAGGAGGAGTGGTAACATTGGGAGCTCATAGTACAATGTAGAGAGTCTTGGGTAGAATCAAGGAGGAGGGAGACATTATCCCACTATCATCATTACCCACTCTCACACCACATCTTGCGCTGAGAGAGGATGCTACAGGGATGGAGGATGGAACTATCATGGTGCAAGGAGACAAATCCATGAATTTGGAGGCTTAGAAGATGTTCTCACTTGGGGATAAATCTTCCACACATCATAGAAGATGGTGGCCACTCATGCATGCTTTGGCCGAACTCAAGAATTTTTGGATAGGTGATAGCTTCCCATGGAAGATTAACCTCCAAAATATTTAACCTTTACTAGAGAATAATCAGAAGAGGGAGGTTAGCAGCCTTCCGGTATGTGACTTTGGAATAGGAGATGTAAAATAAGAGGGCAACCACATGAAAAATGTTTTATAAGATATATCATTAGCACTGTCACTATGGAGGATAGATCCATATTGGAAATCCCAGTTGTTGGTGGATTATTCCAAGGATATTTTTACTTGCATGATACTTGATGACTAGCTACTAGAGGAGAGATATTCAGTTAGAGATCAGGTCATTTCCTATCAGAGTAGGATATTCTTATCTAAAGAATCCAAGCTCAAGGAGAAGTTACTACAAGAAACACATGAAGATTTTCTCTTCAGCCACACTTATTCCAGGAGGGCATACCATACCATCATGAAGGGGTACACTTGGGAAGGCTTTGAAGAGGAGATATATTAGCATTTGATGAGATGCATGGACCTTGTGGAGATGGAGGAGATACATATATATTTGAGGGATTTATCATAACCACCTATTTCCTCTTCGGGAATGAGAGGGGATCTATCTAGGAGCCACTCCATTTGTGTGAAAAAAACATATGGTAAGGATGATGTTTGTATGAATAATGATTTTCTTAATGAGTATTTTCATTCCTTTACCATACATGTGCAGGCCATTTTTCCAAGGGGGAGAATTCTTCCTTATAAAATTCATGTTCAAGTTGGGGCCATAAACTGTGTTGAGTATGGCCACTCCCTAGGAGGATATAGGGAGATAATATACCACTCAGGGTGCACTGCAAAAACACCAAACATTTCTCACCTTATCAAGGCATGTGAGAAGACTATGGCAGCAAGTAAGCGGTGGGGAAACCACTTACCATATCATTATCTGAGGCATTCAAGAGATATACTGTGCCGGTTCCACATGTGGGACTATGATCCACCTCCATTTTTTCATATGACAGCTTATGTATCCTTGATTTTAATCCCATACATTGATGATGTCCTTATTATTTTTATGGGAATGACTGGAGGGAGGATGCAAGTGTTGGATGTGCCCTTTGGGAGACATATTCTCCATGTTTCTTATGCTTCATGTTTCAGGGAGAACATTGGGCCAACCATGATTGCTACATTAGATCTTTTGCTTCCTTATGAGATGATTCATTGGCATCTCATGAGTACTTGGGAGGAGCATTTGATGGAGGGAATAATTGGGAGATAGTTGGTATATGAGGAGATCTTATCACATGGAGGTGTCACAAATAAAGGAGGAGAAGAGTTGCAACACTCACCTTTACAGTTTCTTGAGGACAAGCAACATTTGGGAGGGGAGAGCTGTAATATTCCCAATTAGCCATGAGCTAGTTGGAATATTAATTTTTGTTTTTGATTCTTAATTTTTTGAATAAGAGGGTATGGAGGCCCATAAATCTCCTTAGTAGGAATAAAATCAGTGCTAATGTGAATGGAGATCACTTTAGTGGCTTGATAAACCACCCTTATGTGTGAAAAGGGGTTGGAGCATGTAGACTGGGTCAACTTTGACCAAATCAACAACACTGTCATGGAGGAGTGGCATTAATTGTGGGACAACACAATTTTGCAGGGGGACCTTGAGGGATTTACCTATTGGAGGCTTGTTGGTTCATGTTGTATGGTTTGTGCCCCATTATTTTGCACTATTTTGCTGCTATTATGATTAATGGAAAGGCTCCATATTGGTCTCATATCTTGATGTGATATTATATTGGTCTCATTCTTGAGGGATTTACCTATTGGAGGCTTGTTGGTTCATGTTGTATGGTTTATGCCCCATTATTTTGTACTATATTGCTGCTGTTATGATTAATGAAAAGGCTCCATACTGGTCTCATATCTTGATGTGATATTATACAATTATATTTCAAGAATTTTGTTCTATATTCCATATTTTCCCATTTGGGAATATTACAATATTCCATTCATGCCAAGTGTTTGAAAGAATTTCAGTCTTGATTCGTGATGGCTAGGCCTAGTCCTAGTGTCAAGTTTTCGCTATTTGGAATTTTCATCATGTTTTTACTGATTTTTGGAAGCTACATGAATTTTATTGGAATTTTTTGGGTTTCTAGGCCTATAAAGTGCCTTAAATCCCACAGACGTTGGGACAGGTCTGGGAAATTGAGTCCCTGCATGCATGCATGCCCATGTTTTGGGTGCATCAAGAGCCTCCTAGACACACCCTCGCCCATGTCAAGGGAGTTTCCAGTGGTTTTTTCAGTAAACGTAAGTGGGACCCAATCAAAAGTCGGCTTGATGGCTAGCATAGCCTCTGGGGGTCCTCTAGCAGATGCATGGAGTGTGTGTTCTGGTTTTCTGCATCGATTCCACTTCCTTAAAGTCACCAAGGAGGTTGAGTCTAATCTTAACTTCCCTGAGCTGACATTTACCTCTGTTGGCTGGTTAAATAGGTATTTGTGAGGGGAGGTGTATCTTACATATGTTTGAATTAAAAATAAAAGGTAACAAAAATAGATAAAAGTGATATAATAGAAGCTTACTTGGCAAGAGGAGAAAAACTGTCACCAAATCAATTCCCGACACTTGGGAAAAACCTTTTTCTATAAACCTAGATTTGTATATTTCCATCTTTAATTATGAATTCATCTTATTCTTAGAAACCCATTAGCTTCTAATGGGGTTCCTTTGAATAGACAACTTTACCAAATCCCAAGCCTCATTTTTGTCCAAATATTCCATTTCATCAGCCATTGCATCTTTCCATATTTTTCCATCCTCTGAATTTACTTCCCCCCTCACAGTTTTCAGATCATCATCAGTTTTAGGTAAGGAAAATTTTGAATAGAAAGAATATGGAATATACCTTTCTTGATGCCTTCTCTCTTGAAATGATCTTCTCAAAACTAGAGTTAGTGGCTCTTCCTCTTCTGATTCTTCTTCTGTTGTAGAGTTTGATTCTTCCTCCTATAGCTCAAACTCTATCTTATCATGTTACTTTAGTAGGAATTTATGTTTAATAACATTTTTCACCTCTATAAAAAGCACTTCTCGATTGTACACAACCTTCCTTGTTTCTCTGTTCCAAATCTTATAACCTTTTAAGCCATCCTTATACCTAATAGAGGTGCACCTTTCAAATTTACTAAATACAAATTTGTTATTTTCTCCTTTGGAACATGTACATATGCATCACATCCAAATAACCTTAGATATGAAAGAAAGGGTTTATTACCAGTCCATACCTCATGTGTGGTCTTGCCCTCCAAGGTTCACAAAGATGATCTGTTAACCAGGCAATATGGAGTATCTGCTTCTTCTTCCTAGAGTTCCTGTCCTAACATGACACCACTGAACATGCTTCTTTAATTTTCCACCAACATCTTGTTCATTCATTCTGCAACTCTAGTTTTTTGAGATGTGTATGGAGTAGTATTATGTCATGCTATACCACACTTCTTACTGAACTATTCAAATTATTCTTGCATAACTCTCCATGATTATCTATCCCCAACACCTTAATATTCTTCTCTATCTGATTTTCCACTAAAGCCTTAAATTATTTAAACCTCTCAAACACTTCAGATTCCTTCCTAAGGAAATATTTCCATGTATTCCTTTCAAATTCATCTATAAATGAGACATAATACATATTCTTACCCAGTGATGTCATCGAAACAAGTCCAAACACATAACTATGTAGAAGTTGTAATATCCCATTTGCTCTCTTAGCACCAAAGGGGAAACTCACTTGATTTTTCTTCCCATTTACAAAATGTTTACAGAAATAAAAATCCATAGAGAAAATAGATGTAACATATGCCATACTATTACCATGCAATATTTTAAGTCCCTTCTATCCAATATTTCCAATACTTTGATGCAATAACATGGTATTTTCGCGAGAGACCACTAGGTTTTTTGCTCCACTTTTAGGAACCACAGAATTGTTGCATCCATCAATAAAAGTACTCCTCAGAAGCTTGTATAGAGTTCCAATATGAAATCCCAACATCAATACCAGTGCTCCCCGGACCATCTTGTAGGTACCTTTCTCGAACATTATTTTTACACCTGCATCGTCAATCTCGCTTACAAAAATCATATTTCTAGCCAATGTAGGAATATGCAGAAAACTAGAAATTGTTCTAATATTTCCACTTTTCAAATTCAAATTGAATGTTTTACATCCTATGATTTTTTCCTTCCTATCATCCCCTAAGAATACATCACCACCATCATATTTCTCATACTCGCAAAATCACTCCCTATGGGGAGTGTAGTGAGAGGATGCACCTCAGTCAATTAACCATGCCTCATGATGTATATGTGTACTTCAAGAATAATCCAAGTACACATCCCCACCTTCATCTAGGGTTATTTTCACCTCTACAATAGGATCATCATCAAATCAATTTCATTTCTCAAGAGATTTATATCTGCAATCATTTTTGTAGTTCCCTTCCTTTCTGCATTTTTAGTACACCTTCATAGGTTTTCCTAGAAATTTAGATCTCCCTCCACATATAGATATCCCACTAGAGGATCTATTTTTGATTCTATTATGGGACCATCCCCATGAAGAAAAGTGTTACACGTCATTTTTTCACCATTAATAAAATGAGCTTCGTTCCAAATCTCCCACTATCCGATGAAGTGTTCACATTCCCCTACAATGTTGAAAGTGTAACAATCCCAACAACAACAGGAATCCTGAATTAAATTTCTCAAAAACCAATTTTTAAGCACTTTTGTGGTTTCCCTAGACATTGCCTTCATGAGCACAATTTTGATCATTGTGGAATGCATAATTCTATGCTTTCTCTTCCATTAAAAGCTACACATATGTCTTAACATGGATAAAATTAAAAAGTGATTTCTAGAAGAATTTTTGGAGGAATATTTCTCAACCAAAAGGCCTCGAGCCCCTACATATTTTGGTCTCATCCCTGGTTAATGAATCAATCTCCCTCTCTTTTTGGAACCCTAATCCCTCTCTTTATGGATCTCATCCCTTAGAAAGGGGCTCTCAAAACTCTTCCTCTTTTCTTATAAATTAAACACACACTAGAGAGTAAAGGAGGAATTTAGAATGTAGAAATATCTTGTTAGATTAGGTATGGAGTCTTGTCACCCAAGGTGAGGGTTGAAGATCATTTGGAAGAGGCTGACATCATCGAGGCTAAGGGTGTATTGCTCCTTCTTATTCAAAATCAATACAAGTAGTTGTTTATTTCCTATTTTCACTTGTTATGATGATTTTTGCAAAACTACTTGATATTTTTCATAGCTTATCATTGAATGTGGTATTAACATTATGGTATTTTCTATGCTGCAATTTCCATTCACTCCATTTTGACTTTAATCAATATTATGCTTTTATTCCTTGTTTATTTATTATTATGCATATATTTTCTTGAAGCAGTAAGGAATATCTTTTGAAGTCAACAAAAGAACATCTAAAATAATTTCGTAGAGAGGTAAGAGACTCTTGTGCATTACATATATCATGTTTTAGTTGTATATTAAGGGAAACTAGGAGCGACTTGTTTTTTTTATATAGATTTATCTTTGAATCTAGGGATATCAATCTTGTCTGAAAGATAGATTTTTTCGCTATAAAAAAATGGAATCTCCATTATGGATATCCATATTTTTCCTTTTTATCTTGTTCGATAACAAGGATGAGTCTATTTAATCAAAATTTAAGGTAGTTGTATTGCTACCTATTACAACAACCAGACTATCCCATGAATCTAGTAGAGAACATAGTGAATCGATGCACTTATCTTCGTCTGAAATTTTTATATCAATAGATAAAAACTATCTTACCAAAATATTAAAGGTATTAAGATGCTCTATCACCAATTCTGCATCCTTCATCCTCAATTTATATAGATTTTTTGGTGTGAGATTGCTACAGAGTACCCACAGTATGCATATAAAGATGTATTTTAATTACATAAACCCCAAGATAAACACTTTCTATGTGAAGATCCTTATGCGGGTATAATTCCCTTTTACTAATAGTATAATATAAACCAAATTATATACCCTCTTAAATGAAATATTCCCCTATGTTTCTGACTTTGGTTAAAAACCAAAGTGTCGACATATATATGTTTGGGCCCAAAGCTATTTCCAACACACCTTTTCCCAACGATTTGTATGCATCCGTCGATCCGACGGCTATCATACTCCGACGAGTATGATACTCTTCCACTTTATAATGTGCGAAATGAACGATTTCCATATGCTACATGGTGCCTCCATGTTATTTCACATGTATTCAAACTTTACCACTTACCATTTTTGTGCCGTGCGAAAACCGCTTACCATTTTATGAAACTGCCTTCCCGGTTCTACTTCTTTGTCTGACTTACAGTCCAGATAAACACAGGATTCCCAAAAATACAGTTATAACACATATTTGCAATAAATATTTAAACACGTAATTCCTTCAGGTTTAATCAAAACCCACATCATCATTTTAGCTAATGATTCAAATTAAAGATATGAACAGAGAATATGACCCAATTATAACTCAGAAACTGAGAACGGTAACAATACATTAAGGATCAAATTTTCAAAGGTTTTCAAACGAAACTCAATACCAGAACCAAGATTGCACACCAAGTTTAAATCTATTATTTATAAAATAAAAATTATAGAGCCTTCACCCTCTCAGTCTAATTACCTCAATTATTCAGCTCTATGTTTCTATCTACTTCTCGATTCTATCTATTCCATCATTCTTCTCGATCTATATATTTTTATGTCTTTGAGACTCCACAATTATATACAAAAGGGTTCTATAACCAATTCTGGTTCAGATCCATATTTTACTCAACAAATCCATAATTCTTCTAAGTCCTCATTAATCCTCAAAATCTTTCCTTTATCCCTTCATGATCTCAACATTCAACTAAATCCTAAGGATTCTCCATATGTTATGAACTAATTCTAACCTAATATTCAAAATACTTCAATCCTCACCAATTACTAATTAATCACTCATAAGTCACTCATAAATCACTCATGTACTCCTATATTTGAGAACAATTACAATTATGCTCACAATATTAATTAAATCCTATTTAGAATCACTCAAAACATTTAAAATTACACTTAGAGAATCAACTCTCTTGGAAACATAAGACCTCCTAAGTCTCCCAAATAACCAATGACATTTGAGCAGTATGCTCCTGCATCAGACTCCCCATGTAGAAAATTCTCCATAGACTCTTGTCTATGAGGTCTGTTTCTTTTATGTAATAATGCAACATCCACAAGTCTTAATGACTTGCTACCTCCAGGATTCGAAACTCTGTTCTTCAGTGATTTTCTTGCTTCTTTAAACTTCTATTTAAATATTCGGCTATCATTCCTTGCTTCTCCTAGTTGCCATATCTTCTTTTGCAACACTCCATTGTCTTTTCCTTCAATGTTTATTACGACCTATCTTTTTATCCACCTGATTCTCTATCTGCAGCTCCTTTCCTTATGTTCATTTTCCGTAATCTTCATCGAATTCTCTATTTCTGTGTCCAAATTACTTTGTTGTTGTTGTCCTTTTCCTTGTGTATGAGTTTCAAAAATCTTGCTGTCTTATTTTTCTTCAACTTCTGCTATCATTTTTGAGATTGCTCCAAATATCATTATAGATATTGCTGCCTCCCAAACTTCCTGAATATCTTTATAGATATTACCCTCTACAATATCCAATTGTTGTTCTGGAAATTTACTTTCAAAAAGTAAATTTCTCTTCAATTTCTTGACTGTAGTAAAATTTTATTCCACTACTACAGATCCTTTGCAGTATTCATTAGGTTCTTTATTCTATATTGGTGCTTTCAACCAATTCTCCAACAACTCCAATTATTTCTCCCATTCACTAACCAACTGTATATGTGCTTTCCATTGACTATATTCATTAGATAGCATAGGCTCATCCTTCATGAGAATACAATTCTGATCTTGCTTCTTTGAAATGTTTATGTACATTTCTCTTTCTTCCTTAATCTTTATGACATCTTCTAGTAACTGTCTATCACCTGCAATATCTTAAAAACTTGCAATCACATCCAAATTTTCAGTTTTTAAATAACAAGACTCAATAGTCTTATTTGATGATTTTGTCAAAAAAACTCTTTTCTATTACAAGTATTCTATATGACTCAAAAAATCTTCAATGGTCTTCACCTCAACTACCTCAAGCATAGCATTTGAGTACTTGGTATCCTTTTCTTTCTTCTTCTTTCTTTTGTTCATCGTTGTGAGCCAAAATTCCTTTGTTTTCAACTTTAGCATTATGATGGAAAATAATATGTTCCTCTGATTGTGTATGATCTTCCTCATGAGATCTAACGGTCTCAAAACTCAAATTGTCTCTCTCTGCCTTGACACTATCTGCAAACATACACAAATTGTCAAATTCAAAATCATAAGGCTCAGTTGCCTCAACTAATGATTCAAACATCATTGCTCCATCTTCAAGTTCAAAAGGAACTTGTTCTTCTTCAACAGCTTTGTTTTGATGTAGCTCAACCCCTTTGAGCTTCTTTTTCCTCAATTGAACATCTATAATCTTCTCAAGCTTCCTCAGCTCCTCTATTAACTGCATATTCACCTGCTGCTCTCTCTTCTCTTGTAACAGTGTCTCCATGTAAATTAATTCACCCTTGAAGGATTCAACCTCATGGAAGGAAGAATAATCATCCCAACCTTATTTTGGTTCATAAAATAATTTTTCTGGACCATAATTCCTTTTACCATCTCTGTTATGGTCACTAGATGTCATAGGTATTTTCTTCTCCTTGGCAACAAAATCCTTTGATTTTGTACCTGCATTCACAAATAAACTATCAGATTCAAAACCACAAGACCCCTTGGCCTTATTTGATGCTTCAAACACTAATTTTTTTATCCTAGATTCTTTGGTTTCCAACAAATCTTATTTTTTGTCTTGAACTATGATGATATCTCATGAGATCTTTACTGATCTCCCTTGTTCATTTTCAAATAAATTCTTCTCAACTCCTCTGATTTCAGCATCATATTTATTAATCTTGTCTTCTGTACCTTATTGGAATATCACTACAGAATTTTCATTATGTTTCTCCTCAATAACATATTTAATTTGTTGTCTTACACCAAATAGAAATTTATCTATTAACTCCTTCTACTACAATAAATCAATATTGTCCTCCTCTAAAAGGCATTCTCCACCATACTTCACCTCAAGAGCTTTATTCAATTTTGTGATAGTTTCACCAGACTGTCCATCATCTCCTGCACATCCTGAAAACACATACAAATTATTAGATTTAAAAACACAAGGCCCCATAGCCTCATTTTCTTCCCTTTTCAACATATCTTTGAATTGTTCTAGACTATTCCAATAGTCTATGGAATCTTTCTCAATGTCCTCTTCACCTATAATTTTACCTTGTTCTGGTCCAAAAATGGAAACTTCCATTTCTGACTCTACTTCTCTAATTTTTCCTACCAACCACTTCACTTGTCTCTGTCGTAGCCTTCTCTATAGCGTAGACTACTTCACTGTCTTTTTCTTCAAGACACAACCTTATCTTTGGTTTTCCCCTACCAACATTGTTAACTCATCGAGTTATTTTCTTATCTTAGCCAAATCCTTTTCAAGCTCTTCTTGACTTATCCGGTTCCTGCAGATTGTTTTAGCACCCCTTTAATTCATCTTGTAGCCTTCTTATAAACCTTCTTTATGACTTCTCATAGCCATATTTACTTCTATGTGAGATTCTACACTTGCAACCAATAAACGTCCTTCTTAGTTGATATTATCACCAAACTTCTCCTCTATCTAGTTTCCAAATCCTCTTTTCCTTAGAACTTGCACTGAGAAATCTTGCTCTCTTATTGGTTGCTACACCCACTTCTCTTAAGGACTCCTTTTTCCTATCTATTCCAAGCCTAAGCTAGAATAAGGTTCTGATACAATTTCTAAGAACTTCCAAAAGTTCTTCCTACAGTTTTACTATTGTAGTCTTGTACCAAACTTTGCCATTAATTCAACTACTGAAAACCTTCATGCCCTTGTAATCAATTTATGTCTCGGCCGGTTGTCTCCTATAAAAATGCAAATTTTTCACTCCCTTGATCTGCTCAATCTGTAAAATATCATTAATTAATCAAAACTTATGCATATCATCTTTCCAACATCACCCATATTTAGAATCTCCTTATTTTCTAATCTTTTCCATTCCTGTAAATCTACTTCTGCAGTTATGTCTCTCATCTTTGTGCTTCCACTATGCATACAGCTGCTACCATAACAATCAATCTTGAACAAGACTTCAAATCACATCCATCTCATTCCTAGAATGATCAAAATGCATCCCTGTCTTTTGAATTCGAACATCAACAAATTAGAATTTACACAGAACTTTATTTACTTTCTAAGCATCTACCTCACAGGAAATATCCAATCATAACATAGTTCATAATTTTGCATTAATGGCTTGAATTTCAACAATACAATATCCTGCAAAAATAACCAGACATCACTTTCTCATGCAATCTGCATAAATATAGTACAAAATTGTCAAAATTTCCCTTCCAAGTAGAAAACAATATTCCTTTTCTATGATAGTCTACCATCTATGATCAATCTTCATCATGCTTGGTCTTCTTTTGCTGAAATTCTTCATTAGTTGCAACTATCAATCTTCAATCTCTCTTCAACATTTAAAACTCAAATCAGAATTAATATAAAACACTACCTACATGATTTCACATGTAGTCTATTTCCACTCTCCAACTTTCCTTCTAATGGATAAAACCTTGTTTTACTATGATCACCCTTTCTACAACTTACTCAATTTACTGTTGGAACCATCAATCTCTGTCTAAATGAGGAAAATAATTTAGGCGGTTGTTACTCAATTCCAAGAGAGCGTAAGCTCCGATACCACAAATGGTGCGACATCTGTACACTGTACCCATAGTATGCATATAAAGATGCATTTCAATTACATAAACCCCAAGATAAACACTTTCTATGTGAAGACCCTTATTCGGGTGTAATTCCCTTTTACTAATAATATAATATAAACCAAATTATATAACTTCTTAAATAAATATTCCCCTATGTTTCCGACTTTGGTTAAAAACCAAAGTGCCGACATATATATGTTTGGGCCCACGGCTCTTGCCAGTTGACACACCTTTTCCCGACGATCTGTATGCATCCTTCGATCCAACAGCTATCGCACTTCGACAAGTACGACACTCTACCACCTTATAACGTGTGAAATGAATGGTTTCCATATCTTACGTGGTGCCTCCATGTTATTTCGCACGTCTTCAAGCTTTACCACTTACCATTTTTGTGTCGTTCAAAAACCGCTTACCATTTTATGAATCTGCCTTCCCAGTTCCGCTTCTTTGTCCGACTTACGGTTTCAGATAAACATAGGGTTCCCAAAAATACAGTTAGAACATTGATTTGAAATAAATATTTAAATGCATAATTCCTTCAGGTTTAATAGAAACTCACACCATCATTTTAGCTAATGATTCCAATTAAACATATGAACAGAGAATATGACCCAATTATAACTCATAAACTGGGAACGGTAACAATACATTCAGGATTGAATTTTCAAAGGTTTTCAAACAAAACTCAATACTAGAACCACGATTGCACACCAAGCTTAAATCTATTATTTATAAAATAAAAATTACAGAGCCTTGACCCTCTCGGTCTAATTACCTCATCTATTTAGCTCTATGTTTCTATCTACTTCTTGATTCTATCTATTCTATCATTCTTCTCGATCTATATATTTTTATGTCTTTGAGACTGTACAATTACATAAAAAAGTGTTTTGTAATGAATTCTAGTTTAGATCCATAGTTTACTCAACAAATCCCTAATTCTTCGATTTCCTCATTAATTCCTAAAATCTCTCCTTTATCCCTTGAGGATCTCAACATTCAAATAAATCCTAAGGATTCTCCATAAATTATTAACTAATTCTAATCTAAGATTCAAAATACTTCAATCCTCATCAATTACTCATTAATCACTCATAACTCACTCATGTTCTCCTATATTCGAGAAAATTTACAATTATGCTCACAATATTAATTAAATCCTATTCTAAATCACTCAAAACATTTAAAATTACACTTAGAGAATCAACTCTCTTGAAAACATAAGACCTCCTAAGTCTCGCAAATAACCAATGACATTTGAGAAGGATGCTCCTGCATCATTTTTCGCAGAAATAGTTTGTTCAATAGAGACTTAGATTGGTAGAAAGCCCATAACTTGACCTACAAATCCTTCATTATAACTTCTCCTAATAAATTCCACAATAAGTATGAGATGAAGCAGGAATCTCCACTTTGTATGCCATATTACCAATCTTTTGCAACACCTTTTAAGAACCATAGTACTTTGGTGATAATTTATTATCCTTCTTAGCTTGCTTGAGAGGCATTTGTCTGTATGGTTGTAGCAGTAAAAATACCCAGTCTCCTACATCAAAAATTCTCTCACTGCGATGTTGATATTCCTGTTGTTTCATTTTATTTTATGTGAAGTTTAGGTTATCCTTTAAGAGTTGGAGAAATTTTCGTTGATTCTTGATGCGATCTTCCATTTCTTGAACCTTAGAATTTTCTCTTAAAGATTATGTGATGGATGGTGGATGATATCCATAAAGTGCCATAAATGGGGTCATTTTTGCTACAGTATGGAAGGCACTATTACCACCATTCAGCTAGAGGTAACCAATTTACCCATTGTGTTTTCTTTCTTATCAGATACAAAACAAAAAAGATATCCTTCTAAACATTTGTTCACTTTCTCAGTTTTCCTATCGGATTGAGGATGATAAGATGAGCTATGAGCTAGTTGAGTACCAAAAAAAAAAAAAAAATTCGTCCAAAAATTTCCAATAAAAATGGGATCTTTGTCACTTACAATAATATTTTGTTTTCCATGTAACTTTTGAATTGTTTCCATAAATGTAGTAGCAACTGTACTTGCTTTTAATGAATGAGATGATGCAAAAAAAGTCTACATACTTGGTAAGTCTATCAACTACCACCATGATGACACTCTTTGCTTCAAACTTAGGTAAATATATGATAAAATCCATTGAAACCTCCTCCAAATGTTCACCTGGAATGGATAAAGGTTGTAGAAGAATCTAGATATTAATTGTCTCAAGTTTATTTTTATGGAAAACCAAACATTTTGCCACAAAATTTTGAATATCAGATTTAAGGCCATCCCAAAAAAATTATTTCTTCACCCTTTGGTAAGTTTTAAAAAATCTCGAGTTTCCTCCTAAAGGATATGTGTGAAATTCCTAAAGAATATTTTTCTTTAGATGAGAATTATTACAAAGATATAAGCAATATTTGCACCACAAGGAATCAATTTTCCAACTAAATGTATCAGATGTACTAGGACCTTGTTCGAACCTTTGAATGAGTGTCCACACTTCTTCATCATTTTTCCATAGATCGCTTGCTTCAATTATCCAATCTGCTTGGATAATAAAAATGGCACAAAGCAATGTGTCCACCTCTTCATCCTTTCTTGAGAGTGAATCTGCAAAACAAAATTAGCTTCCCCTTTTTGTAGATGATTTCAAAGTCATAGCTCAACATCTTTGTGACCCATTTTTGTTGCTCTTCTGAAGATAGTCTTTGTTCCAAAAATTATTTAAGGCTATCATGATCAGTTTTTACCTTGAAGTGTCTTCCCATTAGGTAAGGTCACCATTTATTTAGTACATGTAGTATTTCAAACATTTCATTCTCATAAATAGATTTCTGTAAATAATTTCCTTTTATTGGATGACTTTCAAAGAAATGGGTCTTCCTTCTTTCATTAAAACAACACCAATTCCATTTCCCGAGCCATCATATTCCACAATAAAGGTTTTTGTGAAGTCTGGTGTAGCTAAGACCAATGCTAGGCACATTGACTCTTTAATATGTTAAAAGGCCTTAGTTGCTTCAGGAGTCTATAAAAATGCATACTTATTCAATAATGTTGTTAGATGTTGTTGGGTATGTGTTATATTCTTTCCACGACTAAGCACGCGTAGGGGGGTAAGAGGGGGGGCGATAGCCCCCGCTTTGCGCTGGGCGCAACAGGGGGGTCACAGGGGGGCTGATAGCCCCCCCTGTCAGGGCGGGCAGCACCCCAGCGAAAATTTTTGGTCCTTAATTTCCGGCGGGTAGTCCGCATCCATGGTTTTGTGCATGGTTTTGCACATGATATTGGGGTACGATGGTTTTCGGCCCCTGGTATTTTTGTAGATCCGGTCAAGGGAACTACGGTTATGTTCTAATCCAGGTTTTATGGATTGGGGTTTATGTATCCTTCGGCATGTATATATATGTGTGTTGTAACACTAAAAGGAATATAATGAAAAATCAAGCTGGTCGTCCCGATTTGGGATCCAGGGGAAAATCTCTGTGTTTATCTGTTTTATGTTTTATGCTCTCGCTATTGTTTATTTTCTGCTATAAGATTCGTGTGTAGATAATTTCTGTTCAGGGTTAAAACCTACATTTGGTATCAAAGATGTTTCGGCTTGAAGGGGACTCCTTTGCTGCTGAGGGTTTTTTGTTCGGGCCTGAGGTAGAACCTGTTCAGTGGGAGATCTACGGGATCGATTCTTGCAGTGAAAGAAGATGGCGAGCGGTGGAAAGATAGAGATCGAGAAATTTAATGGTCAAAGTTTTGAGTTATGGAAGCTCAAGATGGAGATCTTCTAGTGGATAAAGATTAGTGGACGCAGTGAGATCCTGTGTAATAAACCAAAGGAATGTCGTATGAAGACTGAAGAAACTGATCTAAGGCTAAGAGCACAAACGGCCAGTGTCTCGTATCTGCAAGATTGTTGAATGTATCCTGGGGGAAGCTACGACGAAGAATTTGTGGGAAAAGTTTGGGACTTTGTACCAATCTAAGTCTCCGGTGAATAAATTTTTCCTACGGAAAGAGATGTATAACTTGAGGATGAAGGATGGAGACTCGGTGACAGACCATCTGAACGCCTTCAATACCGTGGTAAGTCACCGTCATCCGTTGATATTAAAATGTCGATGAAGATAAGTGCATCGCCTTATTGTGCCTACCGCACTCGTGGGATAGTCCGGGTTATTGCAATAGGTAGCAATACAACTACCTTGAATTTTGATGTGACATTGTCTCACCTTTGGTCATGAGTGAAAATGAGACAGAAATATGGAGGGTCAAAATGGAGATGCCTTATCTGTATGAGGAAGGTCCCAAAACCTAAACAAGAATAAGGTTTCGAGTGGGAGATCTAAATCTAGAGGGATATCTAAATCTCCCGGAAATTTTGTAAAGGTATGTTGGAAATGCGGAAAGGAAGGGAACTACAAAAAGGACTACAGATATAAATCTCCTAAGAAAGGAAAGGGATCTGATGATGCTCCTTCTGCAGAGGAAAAAACCACCTCGGATGAAGGTGGGGATGTGTATTTGGCTTCTTCTTCAAATACACATGTAGATCATGAGTCATGGTTGATTGACTCAGGTGCATCCTTTCACTTCACTCCCCATAGGGAGTGGTTCTACGAGTACGAGAAATATGATGGTGCTAATGTCTTCCTAGGGGATGATAGGAAGGCCAGAATCGTCGGACGTGGAAAATTCAAGCTGAAGCTACAAGGTGGAAGGATTAGAACACTTCCTGGTGTTCTGCATATTCCTGCATTGGCCAGAAATATGATTTCTGTAAGCAAGATGGATGATGCAGGTGTAAAAACAGTGTTCGAGAAAGATGCCTTCAAGATGGTTCGGGGAGCACTGGTATTAATGCGGGGAGTTCGGACTGGAACTCTGTACAAGCTACAAGGTAGCACAGTTATTGATGGGTGTAACATTTCTGTGGTTCCTGAAAGTGGGATGGAAAGCCTAGCTGTATCTGGAGAAAAGACCATGCTATGGCATCAAAGGCTTGGACATATTGGAGAGAAGGGCCTTCGGATACTGCATAGAAATGGTATGGTAGAAGGTATGTCTAATTGTTCTCTGGATTTCGATTTCTGTGAACATTGTGTATATGGGAAGCATAATCGGGTGAGTTTTCCTTCTGGTGCTAAGAGGGCAAACAAGATATTAGAACTTGTGCACAGTGATGTGTTTGGGCCTGTGTCAGTTCCATCACTGGGAAAGTCCGTGTACTATGTTTCATTCATAGATGACTTCTCAAGGAATACATGGATATATTTCTTGAGGAAGAAATCTGAAGTCTTTGACAAATTTAAAGAATTTAAGGCTCCGGTGGAAAACCAGACAGAGAAGAAGATAAAGGCGCTGAGGACAGATAATGGTGGGGAGTTCTGCAAGAAGGAATTTGAAGAGTTCTGTAAGAAGTGTGGTATAGCACGGCAGAAGACTACTCCATACACACCTCAGCAAAATGGAGTTGCAGAAAGAATGAATAGAACACTGATGGAAAAGGCAAGAAGCATGTTCAGTGGTACCGGGTTAGGACAAGAATTCTGGGCAGAGGCAGTGGAGACTGCATGTTACTTAGTTAATAGATCACCTTCATCAGCGTTGGAGGATAAGACTCCACATGAGGTATGGACCGGTAAGAAACCCTCTCTTTCACATCTAAGGGTATTTGGATGTGATGCATATGTACATGTTCCAAAGGAGAAAAGGACCAAGTTGGATAATAAATCTGAAAAGTGCATCTTTATTGGGTATAAGGATGGTTTAAAGGGTTACAAGCTTTGGAATCCAGAAACAAGGAAGGTTGTGTACAGCTGAGATGTGGTGTTTAGAGAAGTGAAAAATGTTGTTAAACATGAAGTCCTACCAAAGGAACCTGAGAAGATAGAGTTTGAGCTAAAGGAGGATGAATCAGACTCTACAACAGAAGAAGACTTAGAAGATGAAGAGCCACAAACTCCAGCTTTGAGAAGATCAGTTCAGGAAAGAAGGCAACCAGAAAGGTATAGTCCATCTGCTTTCTGTTCAGGTTTTGCCTTAACTATAACTAATGATGAACCCAGAACTGTCAGGGAGGCAGTAGATTCAGAGGATGGAAAACTCTGGAAGGAGGCCATGGTTGATGAAATGGCATCCTTGCACAAAAACGATGCATGGGATCTGGTGGAGTTGCCGGCTGGAAGGAAGCCCATTGGGAGCAAATGTGTGTTTAAGAAGAAGATGAATGTAGAAGGCAAGGTGGAGAAATACAAAGCTCGGTTGGTAGCGAAAGGTTATTCCCAGGTGCCGGGAATTGATTTTGGTGATATTTTTTCTCCTGTTGCCAAAGTTACTTTTATTAGATTACTTTTATCTGTTGCTGCTGCATTTGATTTTGAGATAGAACAGATGGATGTGAAGACAACATTTCTTCACGGGGATCTAGAAGAGGAGATCTACATGAAGCAACCCGAAGGCTTTATGGTGAAGGGTAAGAAAGAACTAGTATGCAGGTTGAAGAAGTCTCTGTATGGGTTAAAACAGTCACCAAGGATGTGGTATCAGAAATTTGATACCTATATACGG
This sequence comes from Pinus albicaulis, assembly GCA_034641835.2. Taxonomy (NCBI): domain Eukaryota; kingdom Viridiplantae; phylum Streptophyta; class Pinopsida; order Pinales; family Pinaceae; genus Pinus; species Pinus albicaulis. Next base: position 889,683,552 of record CM076583.1, on the reverse strand, counting down.
GGACTTGGCTTCACCAGAAGCAAGGAAGATCATTGGGTTTATTTTAAATTAATTGGTGATCGTGTTATATATCTGGTCTTGTATGTGGATGATATGTTGTTGATTGGAAATGACAAAGAAATTATCCAAGATTTGAAGACCCAACTGTTCTCCAAATTCGACATGAAGGATCCGGGTGCTGCAAACTATATTTTGGGCATGGAAATTAAGAGAGATCGGGCAAAGAGGAAGCTCTGGTTAAACCAGAGGAAGTATGTCGAGACTATATTGCAGAGGTTCAATATGCAGGATAGTAAACCGGTGAATGTTCCTATTCTTGTAGGTGTAAAGTTGTCTGCTGAACAGTGTCCCAAGACACAAGAAGAAGAGGAGTATATGTCCCGTGTTCCATATGCAAGTGCAGTGGGTAGCCTGATGTATGCAATGGTCTGTACTAGACCAGATATTGCACATGCAGTGGGAGTATTGAGCAGGTTTATGTCAAACCCAGGGAAGGAGCATTGGACATCAGTGAAGCGGGTTTTCAGATATTTACGTGGCACTAGTGATTATGGCTTGTGCTACCAGGGAAGACCAGGATTGGAAAGAATGTTGGACATTCGTGGTTTTGTTGATGCAGACTGGGCTGGAGATCCGGACCAAAGAAGATCTACAAGTGGGTATGTGTTTAGCCTATTTGGAGGTGCAGTCAGTTGGATGAGTAAAAGACAGTCTGTAGTGGCGCTTTCAACTACAGAGGCAGAATACATAGCAGCCACTCATGCAAGCAAGGAAGCATTTTGGTTGCAGAGATTGTGTTCAAGTATGGGGTTGGTACAGCAAGCTATAAGGATAGACTGTGATAGCCAAAGTGCAATTTTCTTGGCTAAGAACCCTGCCTATCATTCAAAGACAAAGCACATTGATGTTCAATATCACTTTGTTAGAGATATGGTTGAGGCTAAAAGGGTGTTGCTGGTAAAGGTGGACACTTTGAAGAATGTTGTAGATGCATTGACAAAGTCTGTGAGCACTCAGAAGTTCTCTTGGTGTAGAGAAACAATGGTTGTTGAAGAATTGGGCCAATTACTAAGCCCTCCTGTGACCCCCCGTGGAAAGAAAACAACAAGTGGCAGAATGTTGGGTATGTGTTATATTCTTTCCACGACTAAGCACGCGCGGGGGGGTCCTGTCGGGGTTCGGGGCAGCGCCCTGCCGAAAATTTTTGGTCCTTAATTTCCGGTGGGTAGTCCGCATCCATGGTTTTGTGCATGGTTTTGCACATGGTATTGGGGTACGATGGTTTTCGGCCCCTGGTATTTTTGTAGATCCGGTGAAGGGAACTACGGTTATGTTCTAATCCAAGGTTTATGGATTGGGTTTTATGTATGCTTCGGCATGTATATATATGTGTGTTGTAACACTAAAAGGAATATAATGAAAAATCAAGCTGGTCGTCCCGATTTGGGATCAAAGGGAAAATCTCTGTGTTTATCTGTTTTATGTTTTATGCTCTCGCTATTGTTTATTTTCTGTTATAAGATTCGTGTGTAGATAATTTGTGTTCAGGGTTAAAACCTACAGAGGTGCTCCTATTCTCCCATAATTTTTAACAAACTTGCGATAATAACCTGTTAACCCAAGAAATCCTCGCAATAAATTTATGGTTGTGGGGACCTTTGATTCCTTAATGGCTTTAATTTTTTTGGGTCTACCTAAACACCCTTGTGAGATACAATATGACCCAGATATTCCACCTCTTGTACACCAAAGAAACATTTGGATGTTTTCACATATAATTGTTTCGCCTCCAATAGTTTGACCACCCAATCAACATGTTGAAGATGATCCTTCCAAGACTGGTTGTATATTAGTATATCATCAAAAATTACTAACAAAAATTTTCTAAGGAAGGGTTTGAAAATGGAATTCATCAACCCTTGAAATGTAGAAGATGCATTGGTAAGGCCAAAATGCATGACCAAAAATTCATAATGACCCTCATGAGTTCGAAATGTTTTTTTCGAAACATCTTCAGTCTTCATTCTAATTTGATGATATCGTGAATGAAGATCCAACTTGGTAAAATAAATTACTCCATGTAATTCATCCAATAATTCATCAATCATAGGAATGGGAAATTTATCTTTAATAGTGAGCTTATTGAGCTCCCTATAATATGGACACATGCGCCATGATCCATCCTTCTTGTGCACCAATATTACTAGATCAGAGAAAGAACTTTGACTAGGTTGAATTATACCAACCTCTAACATTTCTGCAATTATATGTTCAATTTCGCCCCTTTGGACATAAGGATATATGTAAGGCCTGATGTTTGGAGGAGAACTTCCTAGAATCAAATGAATAGCGTGATCATGATCACGAATAGGTGGCAGTCCTTTGGGAGTTTCAAACACCTTGGAATTATTGTCCAAGACTTTGTGGAGATATGGATAAATAGATGATTTTGATATTGGAACTTCTAGTGAGCATAATTGTGAAATTATGCCTCATTGTTATTTATTCAGAATATTTGTCATCACATTAGAGCTTGTTATATTTCTCGACTTCCCTATGATACCCCATAATTCCACTTCCTTTCCTTCCGAAAAACATTTCAAGAAAAGTTCTTGAAAATTAAAATCTACCATCCCGAAAGATTATAACCATTGTACTCCTAGTACAAAATCAACACCTCCCATTGGAATGGAAAACATTGGACTATTAAATACATATCCCCCCATGTTTAGCTTGATATTATGGCATTTTCGAGAGAAATTTATAACAGAGAAAATTTGAAGTATGGAAATTTATCTTAAAGTTTATAAACCTTGGCGAATCTCATTGGTCCATAATATGCAAGTTGTAAAATGTTTGATCGTACTTTTATAAAAATATTCAAATATATAATATTTTTTTATAGTCTCTATATAAAAATTTAGTGATTTTTAAGGTAAAATAGTTTTATACTATAAAATTTAAGCGAATTAGTTTTAGGAAAAAATGGAAATTAGCATTTTTTTTTGAAAAAGCATGGAAAATTATCCTACTTGCAAATATTAGCCCCTAAAATTTTCCATGACTTATAGTTCCTCCATTTGCATCAATCACTTGACTCTTTTGTGCTGGGTATAGGAATCAATTCAATTCCTTGGCTACCTTACAATGAATAAAATTATGGGTACTACCCAAATCAATCAACACTATCACCTTTATCTTCTTGATATGTCCTTATACCTTGAGAGTTTGAGTGGTAATTCCTGCCAAGGCATTACAGGAAATGGTCAGACTCATTTCTTCTTTCTCTAGGGTTGATTCCTTGTGTATATCCTCTTCTTTTGAAATTTCTTGTTCATTTTCTTCCTCCTCTTCACAATCTATGTAAAATAATTTCTTTTCAACACACTTATGAATTTTAGTGTATTATCTATCACAACTGTAGAAAAATCATTTTTCTCTTCTTTCTTCCAATTGTTGTGGTGTCAACCTTGTAGGTTGTGGAAGCGTAGGAGTAGCAATAATTTCATCTTTATGGATTTGAGTGGTAGGCTTCATTTTCGCCATAATTTTACATTCAATTTCCCTTACCAACCTGAATGCCTTCTCCAATGAATCAGGTTCCCCAAGGCGAACCTCATGTTGGATGTTATCCTTTAAAGTCTTTATGAAGACATCAAAATTGTGTTCCTCTAGAATATCTGCTACCCTTATATTCATTTTTTGGAAGTCCTCGATGTGCTCCACCATTGAAACCTTTTGTTTGAGATTTATCAATTGGTTAAAGAAGGTGTTTCTCTTTGTATCATCATAATGCGCTATCATTGCCTCCGTAAAAATTGACCAAGTGACAATTATTTATGGGAGAAAATCCATCGATACCATACAAATGTATTTTGTTCTAAATACAAAGTTGTAATGTGTACCTTTTGGGTGTTTTGCACATTATTGAGATCAAAATATTTCTCCATCTGTAGTATCCATGTTACGGTATCCTTGACATCAAAATTCCTCATATCGATATTTGGAATACTGTTGGCATTCAATCCAGCATTAGAGTTTATGAAATCACGATTAACATTTATTTTGTTCTCATCATGTGTTTCCTCTACTATATTTTCACCATTAGGAATAATTTATTGTATCAAAATTTTGAAACCTTCCTTCAAACCTTCCATGTTTTTTTTTAGATCATTCTTCATGTCTTCCATGTTGTCTTTCATTTTTTCATCGACCTTATATTCCATGTCATCCATCTTAGCTTCCATGCCATCCATCTTATCTTCCATTCCATTATTCAAACCATCCATATTAGTTTCCATGCATTTCTTCAAACCATCCATCTTAGCTCCCATGCCTTTTTTCAAAACATCCATTTCATTTTTTGTTGCTCTTTGCGAGAGAGAAATTTGGTGCACTTTCTTTTGTAATTTTGATATTTCATGTTGCACTTATTCCTAATTATGATTCATAGTAGAGTCTTTTGAAGGCTTAAAGGGTGTTGAATTCTTTTTAGGGGGAATTTTAGAACACAATACCGATATATATGTTTCAATATGCCCTTGGAATAACTTCAAATTGATTTTTCAAAAAAGACTTATGTAATTTGGAAAAAAACAAATACACACCTTTTTCTTTCCTTTGAGGAGCTTGATATTGAAACTGAATTATCTCTATGATTTTGGATCTTCAATATCTGAAATTTGGTCATAGTATCCCTCTAAATCTTCTTTTGAATGCCACAAGTCTCACATAATTTTGACTCTTCAAGGAAAGGTTATGCCCAATTTACCACAATGACCTAATTATGGACTCGTTCATTAGAGGAAACTTGTATGAAGTTCCACGTGTCATTGTTTCCTCCTTCAGCTCTGAAATTGATACACATAAAACTACAGTCTGTGTGATTTCACCCAATTTTTAGAGAATTCCAATCCGATGTTCAAAGAGAGAGTTATGACTATTTTCCCAAGGTCACCTATTTTAGATGAAAGTTAGGAGCTTTCAAAACCCCTAACTTCCACAGATCATATATCCATAAATATTTTGAATGAAGATATGAAATTTTTACACAAATTTCCTCAGGATCTTGGCTTCTCGTGGTGACAATTTAAGCTTCTGAACCTTAGTAGAAAAAGTGTTATAGAGAAAATGCCACGATGGCCTATTTGGAGCAGCAAAATCCTAGAATTCAGTGCTCTGATACAAAATGTTATGAAACCAGCTCCAAAAATAGAAGAAAGGAGAGTTCAACATCTTGGAATTCAAACATTTCGAGGGGAAAACCTCCTTTACATTAAATAAATGAAAAAATATTGGATGATTCAAATGAAAAAACCTCCTTTAAAATATATAGGAGTCCATGGGGTCACAATATAATCCTTGTCGACCTAACAATAATAATGCAAGGGCACAACAATAACAATAGTGGTGTTTATGGGGCATAATAATAACAATATTGGGGCTACAGGGGTAAACAATAACAATAAGGGGGCTACACTACCAAAAATAAGGGGCTACACTAGTAATATAGGGACCTAACAGTGTCTCACTATGATATGCCATTGGATGCCCCTATTGAGTAAGGACTACCCCAATAGCATAGTCAGAGGCATCTATCTCAATCTCAGATGGTTGTTTCAATTATGGTAATGTGAGCATTGGTGTGGAGCTCAAGCGATGATTCAACTCTACGAATGTCTTCTGTTAAGATTTAGACCAAAATAATCTTTCTTTCACTCCTCCCTTGGTTACTTGACTGAAGGGCCAAGTAATGTGAGGTAATCCCAACACGAACTTGTCATAGAAATTAGCAAGACCGAGAAAGTTGCGGAGCTCTATTAGAGTGGTTGGGGATGGCCAATCCAAAATGACTTGGGATCATAGATAGATCCACATGCACCTATCACTCATCAATAATGTATCCTTGATACTGAACCTGGGTCATGCCAAAAGCGCACTTCTCCAAATTGGCACACAACTTATGTGTTCGCAGTGTTTGGAGGACTTGTCGAATGTGGTTGAGGTGCTCTTCCAAAGTATGGCTGAATATCATGATTTCATCTAATCACACCACCACAAATGAGATAGTGAATGGTTGCAAGATGTCGGCCATCTTCCACATGAAGGTTGCATAAGCATTAGTCAAACCAAAAGGTATGAATAGCCATTCGAAGAGGCCCTCCTTGGCTTTGAAGGCAGTATTCAACACATCAGAGTGTTTGATTGGTACCTGGTGATACCAAGACTACATGTAGATCTTCCTCAAATATTTGGCCCCCGTGAGCTGGTCTAGGAGGTCATCAATCCATAGGATTGGATACCTATTCCAGACTGTGATCTTTTTTAGTGCCCGATAGTCAATATAGAGTCTTTAGTTGTCATCCTTCTTCTCTACCAACAATATCAAGCTCCCACATGGTGAGGAGCTTGGCCTGATGTTCCCTTTCTACAAAAACTCTTGAATCTATCTCTTGATCTCATTAGTTTCCATAACAGAGCATTGATAGATCGACCCATTAGGTATCGGCGCTCCTTGGATCAGATCAATCGGGTGCTTGACCTAACAATGTAGAGGAACCCATGTGGGTGAGGAGAAAATGTCCTTGTGATCCTCCATGACTTTCTCCATATGTTGCTACTGTGCAAGGGAGCTTTGTTTGGAGGCTTCAGCCACAATATTCTTCTTGTCCTATGGGCAATTCGTAATTAAAAAAAAAAATTCTTGGTTTGGTAAATAATCTTACTACATTTCTTTGCAATAATAAAGGATATGATGGAAGGCAGTACTACCTTTGATATCTTGTACAACTTATTTCAAAAATTAATAATAACAGAACAAGGCCTGGACTCATACATATCATGTTTCTTCCACATGTATGTTTAGCCTAATAATACATGAGAAACTTCAACATAAGTAATATCACTCAATACCTCATCCGTGAAGGGCTTGATGTTGTAGGGAAGACGACACTAATGGCTGACGCAGAGATATATTACTTAGTGAAGCCACCTGATGGTATATGAATGTGGTTGTGATATGGTCGGTAGGTTGAACTGCTTGAAGACCTCTGCTGAAATGAGGTTATTTTGGCTTCCACTATCGAAAATGAATTGAAGTGGACAACCCCTGAGCCACATGTGGGAATGAAAGAGGTGCTCCCCCTCCTCTGGATCTTCGGGTTCATCATTATTGTCTTGGTGGTGAAAATGGTGGCACTAGGTTTCACATAAATTATATGTTTCCATTTGTCATTCCACTTGTCTGGTTCTAACTCGGAATCAGAGCATGCATTTGATTCATATGCCTTCAGCTCGACCACCAGCGATTGTTTGCCTCGACACTCACATGTGTTGTGAGTGGAGCTTTTATGGAATTCCCACCACTTCCCTGTGTCTTTATTTTTCTTTGTTTTGTTGTTATTCACTTTCTTCTTCAGTGGGCTATCCTGAGTGGATCCACTTTAGCTTTACCCCTTGTTCTATGATTTGGGGTTGCCTTTCCTTGGCTTTCGATTTGTGGATCCAAATTCTCGCTTCTTCTGCTTAAATTTCTCCTCGTTCTTGGCAGCATATCGATATTCCGTGCCAAGTGAGCTAATGTTGAGGAACTCCATTTCCTCATAAATTTATCTATGCAAACAATTATGGTACTAGAGCACCAAGTGTTTCTCTAAATCTGTGATACCCAACTTTCTGTGCAGGGTATGGAACAAATTCGTAATCTTGTGCACATCTTGATCACTTTGCTTTCACAGCATGGTCCATTGGATGTACTTGTCCTCATAGCTCCCCATGGGGTATTATTGTTCCTTGATGCCGTCTCAAAATTAAATCCAAGTGGGTGTGGATAAAAAAACTTAGGGTTCTTCCTCATCCCTCTGTTCATAGTAGATTTCCCACCAATATTTGACATGGGGGGCGAATTTGAGGAGAGAAAAGGTAATATTTTATCGATTGGAGAAATCATGGACTGAAAAATACCATTCTATAAAATTCATCCATCTATCTGTCATGTTTGCACTATTTAGCCCTCAAATATTGCAATGTCAAATTTTACCTGTACCTTGAAAGGATTGATGCCTCAAGAGTGGCTGCTAGAATAATATGCGTCGTTGGTGGGTATTCATTGAAGGATGTAGGGAAAGTTATCTATCATCGTTTTCCTTTGTTTCCTGAGGGCCTCTTTGAGCAATATTTTGATAGGATCTCCTTCTCCTTCATCTTTCTTTTCTTCCACTATGGGAGGTGTTGGAGCTGGAATTAACACTTGGACTACAACAAGTGCCTAACCAGACACATCATAAACTCTAAGGAAATTTTAATGTTTTTTTTATAGGATTGGAAGATGGTATAAACTTTGATTTAGTGAAGAGAGATTTCGGTATCCACAGTTATACTAAAGAGGGTATTGTAACTTGATGTGGTAGTAAGGTGCAAGTTTTTAGTCTATGATGAAAGGAAATTGAAATATGAGAAGAGAATTAATAGGTGTGTAAAACAAAAATCTATTGATTTAGTACAAATTGACAAAAAGTAGCAGTTTGAAAATATTCCATTGAGAGAAATCTATTTCTAGTATGACAAGATTCTCACTGAAATATCATGAAGATTAGCTATCATGAGTGATGCTCTTCCACTGTTATACTATATATTTTACCAGGAATTCTCACTATGTGAGACAAAAAAAAAACTGATAAGACATATAACAAGCTTAAGAGACTAATAAAAACACATAACCGTATGATGATTCACAAACTAGAACTGGAAGAAAGGAGATATGGAAACACAAATAAAGTAGACAATACACATAGAAAATTAGTAATAAGTCCTCAATAGTATTGTTCCATTTCATTCAAAAAAATGATTATAGTTCATATAAGTGTTTGGTCAATTTAGTGTGTCCTAAATTGCTGCATTTAATTTCTCAATCCGGGAATCGTAAGCTGATGAAGTGCGGCGCACTATATGTGCAAGATAACCTATTTCTTAACTTTTTGTCGTTTTTGGTTTTCTAAGGTGAAATGGAAATTCTAAGATGAAAACAAGTTTGGTTATGTTTTTTCAAGGAAGTGATATCCCCTATAATGATTTACCAACTTGAAACTTTTAAAAAGTAAATTGAAATTTACAATGACAAGATTTGAAAGGAAAATGGAAATGTGCTGCTGAAATGGAAAAGTGCTGCTAGTCTAGTAAATCAAAATAGTGAACTATTGAGCATGAAAACTAAATCATTCTTTCTGCCAACTAAACATAAAAGAAACTATGCTTTTAAGGAAATTCAAAATTGCAACAAAATAAATCTAAATCAGATTACATCAATTTATCTTCTGACCCTTCATCATTAGTCCAGCTATGATTTTCGGAAGTAATCATAAACAATTTGAGTAACTGATATTTAATTTGCAGAAAGTAAAATAATACTAAACCATACACTTCATGATTCAATCCCTCACCATCAGTCCAGCTGTGGCTTTCGGAGGCAACCGAAGATGTCATGCATGATTTAATATATCTAAATTTGCAGAAAAGAAACTAATATTAAACTACACATTTCATAATGCAATCCCTCACCATCAGTCCAGTTGTGGCTTTCGGAGGCAACTGAAGATGCTATGAGCAACTTAATATATCTAAATTTGCAGAAAAGAAACTAATACTAAACTACACATCTCATAATACAATCCCTCACCATCAGTCCAGCTGTGGCTTTCGGAGGTAACTGAAGATGCTATGAGCAGATTAGTATATCTAAATTTAACTATTGAAGCAGATAAGAAATACTAAAATTAAACAAAAGCTATGAAAAGCAAACTAGCAGCAGAACAATGTTAGTTCCATGTCATTAGTCAAAAAGCTATGAAAATGCCCGGGCTGCCTATCTATAACCTGAAACAAGAACACTGATCAGTGATTATCAACATAAAACATGAAAGACATAAATGAAATGGAAATTATGGAAGTTTATAAACAGAAATGAAACAAATGCAATATATGAACATATGAATGGATTATGACACAATGAAATGAAATTAAAATTATACACTAATGCACAAAACCTTAGCTGAGCAGGGGCCCTCTACACCAGCCTTGGCAACGGTCCTCAAATACGAATTAAGTTGGAAAACATAGTCTTCTTATATTAAAAAGCAGTCATTACAGAATGGTAATGTTACGGCACAAGTGCAGCGTAATCACACTACAGAGCAAAAGATAACAGAGACTAACATTCACTAATATCGACTAACTCTATATGCGTATGCAAACGCATTATATATAACAACGAACTATAACTGTCTCCTAAAGTTCATGCTGGTGGAGAGCACGTAGACCACTACGTCCACGGATATAGGAGCATGGCCGTGTTGGAAAATAAATCTACGAGAGGTGGATGCTTGAATTCGACTCTGGAGCCCTGTACAGATGTCGATTTATCCTCCGCAGGCTTAGAAACGGCCGTATGGATCTTCATGTGACACGAAACAGAGTCCGGCCGACATGAAACTCCATGGTTGACTTCCATGTGGACGCCTCTGACCGCGGCTTCTTTGGATGAGTTTGCTTGAACCAATAGGACACGAACCATGTCCACGTCATTCCTGACCTGCCCATGTGGCTCGTTTTCCTTGTGGACACCTGTAGCATAGAGTTTCACAAAATAGCTGCGGAAAGTTGCAGCAGCTGCGGAAAGTGGCAAGATTCCGCAGCTGAATGAACAAAATCTAGATCAAATAGAAAACACAAAAATATAATTAAAAACCATGTTAGATGCTCTTTTGCACATGATATTGACAATTTGGAAGGTTTAGGTGAGTGAAAAAGGTATGGAAAAATGTATGGAGAAGATGCAAATTTGGGACTCAACATACCCCCACTGTGAAGGTGTTGCATGTCCTCATGCAACCAAAATTTTGATACTCTTTGTTCAGTTCATGTGCCTTGATACTTCAGCCAGCACATCCAATCCTCTTCTCTTCTTCCTTGGTACTGCCAACATTCTGGGTTTCTTCATTAAGCACCTAAATTTGATATTTACAAGTGCTCTGCTCAATTTCTGGCATTTCCTTTTCAATTTCTTATTCTTCTTCTGCCATATTTCCAAATGTAACATAGTATTATCATGGATGATCTTGTCCAGTTTTCCTTGTTCTTTTAATGTCTCATTTTCATTTTTGATGTGCCTATTTAAAAGCTCCAGCTCAAAAATTTCCTGTTTTAGTGATTGAACTAAATCATCCTGCAATGTATGAGGCTGAATGGAAGAAGTACTTGGACCTGTGGCTGCCTTTTCCAAAGATTCTATATAGTCATATACCTCCTGCTGCTTGGGGTCTATTTCAGGTGTCATTTTTATTGGGCTATCCCCAAAATGCTGTGAAGGAGAGTTATGTTCAAAATCTGGCCGAGGAGGGCTTACATCAATATTTTGCTAAGAATAGGATGGAGTATGCTCATTTTCTGATTGGGAATGAAATGAACTAGGTTCACTAACTGACTGAGATGGACTATGGTTAGTTGGTGATTGTTCAGATGTCTCCTCACCCAAATCAATGAAATGAGGACCCTTAATTTGCGTTTTTCTCAATTTCCCCTTAAGTCTGCTGCTTCTCCTCACACGCTGTGGTACACTACCCTTTTGTTTTTGTTTTCCTTTCTCTGCCTTCTTGGATATATATGAATTTTTTTGAAGATAAACTAATCTTTCAGATAGTACTTGATGATCTTCTTCTTCAGAAGAAGGAGTTTTATGTACAGCCTCAATAGTTTCTTTCTCTTTTGGTGTTATTGGCTTCTTACCCTTGATTTCCTTCTTCTTCCTTTTTACCAGTCTCTCTTCCCTATCAGTTCTTTCCATAGTAGTAGTAGGAGTATTTTGGATTTCATCAATTATTCTTTTCCTCCTACTTCTTCTTGATGTGCTAGCTACAGGAATTTCCTGAGTAGGAGTAATTTGGGTTTCAACATTTATTCTTTTTCTTCTACTCCTTCTTGTTAAACTACCTTCAGGAATTTCCTGAGGTTCTTCAAAGAAATTTCTAACTAGAAATTGTTCCCATGTGTCTTTTCTTTCCTTTAACTCCTTTTCAATCATAATTTTTATAAGGCCGTGGTGATATAGATGGGGCTCTACATCTCCTAAGTGTTTCTGAACTGTCACAACCATTTTCTTCAAGCTATTGAATAGAAAATATGGGAGATTGAGAGTTTGATTTTCTAGAAAATTCATCAATAGCATGGTATGGTACATATACATGGACCCAAAACGGCCTTCACATGTAATGAATTTCTGAACAACTAGCAATAAAGTAGCCTATTCCTCTTTCAATGCATCCACAGGAATTCCTCTTTTAAAAACAGTTATATCCATACCTTGGTTTCTTAGGATTGTTCTCCATGCCTCATCATTGATGCTTTTATTTTTAAACCAACGCTCCCCCTCCTGAAGAAGTTCCGTGGCTGTTGCTATAGATGCTTCATTGACCACAAACTTAAGGTCTCCAATTTCCGCTTCCAAGCCATCAAATGACCTTGCAAATGCTTTCGTAACTTCTTTGTGATAACCTCTGAATTTCTGGATAAAACGCAGCCAATTTGCTTTCTTCAATATCTCTTTTACTTGCGGATATCCCTCTATAAACTTCGGTCCTTCCGGCTTTGCTCTTAGCAATTTTCCCATTTCCCTTTTCTGTTCTTCACAAATTTTCCTTCGTGAGGGTTTCAAATGGAAATAGAATGGTTGAATGCACAGGAGCGAGCACAATGGCTGTGGGGATGTATCATAAAATGGGAATGAGCACCACAAACGGAATGGAGTGAGACTGTGGGTAGATATCTGGGAGTGAGAATGAGCAAAAGGAACGAAATGGAGTGAGACAGTGGGTAGATATCCAGGAGTGAGAATGAGCAGAGTGGGGTTTCGTAAACACGGCAGAGACACGACAAAGAGATTAACAAAGTATAACACATTCGACAGCGTTTTGAATTTTGGTGGCTGCGCAATAAATATGAGCACGTTTCAATCAACGGTTATGAATTCATGTGGCTGTAAGAGTTCTTGGTCAAATCGAATACGTCTCATTATCTCCGGTGGGATATTGGAACATGAGTGAAAATCGGAATTTTAATGATAAAACCGTTTGTGAATGAATGCAAGAGGATAATATGGAGATCGTGAAAGGTTACGGAACTGTCAATATAATCATTGCGCGTAATGGATAGAGCTCATGGTTCAAAACTATATAGAAATGTGTTTTTCAATGCTATTTGAAATAAATTTTATTCATACCTTTGGAATCTTTGCCTTTGCTCTTGGTCTTCAACTGATTGATCTCCATTGGTGTCTTGAATGCTCCATGTCTTTATTTTTGATCCTCTCACCTGCATTTTATTTTCTAATTATGGAAATAACATCTGACTGTACATTCTGTTTGAAAACAGAGTAGTAGCTGCGGAATCTGCTTCTGGCTGCGGAAACTGGAGTCAGCTGCGGAAACAGATGTCAGCTGCAGAAACTGACACAACTATTACTTGGATGAATGGAAATGATCAAATGACAAATGACCAGATAGAAATGGTCATGAAAAATATTTTTATTGATGGAATGGAATGAAATGAAGTGGAATGAAGTGAAATGAAATGAAATGAAATGGAATTAAGTGAAATGAAATGGAGTGGGTGGTGACAAAGCTTGTGAAAAGAGAGAGATTTTTTTTTTTTTGGAAAATATAGAGTGTCAGGTGTTCCTGATTTTCACCCTATATTTTCTGCATAAGACTGCCAATCAGTGATTGGTTTTCAGGCTTATACCATTTTTATTTATTTATTTATTTTTATTTTTTTACTTTTTTTTTTTTTTTTTTTTTTTTAACTGAAAAAAACAAAAGAACTAGGTTGGTGGAGAAGAAGAATTCTTCTGTACCAGCCTGATTGCAGAACTTTCTTGAAATATTTTGACAAAATCCTCTTTTAAGAGTGGCTTATGATAAATTTTCAACCTATGGCCATTCACAATAAGAGGAGTTTGAAATTCATCAATGGTCTTGATTCTTACAGCTCCATTGCTAAAGATCTTGTCAATCTCATATGGCCCAAGCCAATGAGTCTGAAATTTCCCTTGAAAATCTTTAAACTTGGAATCAAATAACAATGCCCAATCTCCTTCTTGAAACTTCTTCTCTTTGATATATTTTTCATGCCATTTAGCTCTTTGATATTGAACTAGATCAGTTCTTAGGATTGCTTCTTGTCTGATCTCATCTACCTCATTCAACTGCTCCATTCTATGCTTTTGGGCTTCTGATAAGTCCATCCCCAACTGAACTGCTATCTTGAAGGTCTTGACTTGGAACTCAATGGCGAGCAAGACTTCTTTCCCATAAACAAGTTCATAGGGAGAATGTCCTGTTGTATTCCTCCATGTAGTTCTGTAGGCCCACAAGGCTTCTGGAAGCCTTTCCGCCCAATCTCTTCTATGTAGATGAACAGTTTTGGTGATGATACTTTCAAGAACTTTGTTTGTGGACTCCACTTGACCATTTGCTTGTGGATGGTAAGGAGTAGATTTTCTGTGCTTGATTTTGTATTCTTCCATCAACTTCTCCACCAAATTTGATGTGAATTGGCTCCCCTGATCTGTTACAATTTCTCTCGGAACACCAAAGCGAGTAAAAATATCCTCATAAAGAAAATGAACAACTGAATTTTCAGTAGCAGATACTAATGCTTTAGCTTCTACCCATTTAGTAACATAATCAATGCAAACCAATATATACTTCTTTTTCTTAGATGGTGGATTAATAGGTCCAATGAAATCTAAAGCCCATTTTTCAAAGGGTTCAATGAGTACCTATGTTTGCAATGGCATTTCATTTGAAAGGGTAGGTTTCCCTACTCTTTGGCAGCTATCACACCTTTTGACATATTGTTTTGCATCTTTGAAGAGGGAAGGCCAATAATATCCCAAAGAAAGGATTTTATAGGCCGTCCTTTTGTCTCCAAAGTGTCCGCCGCATGGTTCATCATGACATGCCTTAAGAATATCAGGCATTTCATCTTCCCTGACACATCTTCTGATCACAAGATCTGGCCCTGTTTTAAACAATTCGTTAGAAATCCATGAATATTTTGAACTCTCCCGAATAATCTTTCGTTTTTCTCTTGGAAATAAATGTGAAGGTAGTTTCCCTGTAACCAAATAGTTAGCAATATCTGCATACCAAGGGGTCTTAATAGTTACCGCAAACAAGTATTCATCAGGAAATTTATCTTCTACAGGAGAATCTTCTTTAGTATTCTGAATCCTAGACAAGAAATCAGCTACTGTATTCTGTTTTCCTGGTCTATCCAACACAGTAATATTGAATTCTTGCAAAAGTAAAACCCATCTTGTCACTCTGCCATTAGTAACAGGTTTGTTCATTAAATATCTAATTTCAGAATGGTCAGTATGAATAAAAGTTTCATAGCCTGTTATGTAATGTCTAAACTTATTAATTGCATGAACAACAGCTAAGAACTCTTTTTCAGTCACAGTATAATTCAACTCTGTGGGAGTCAAATTTTTACCGGTGTAATAAATGGCATAAGGAATTAAATCTTTTTGACCCAACACAGCTCCAAGAGCTGTATCTGAAGCATCTGTAGAAATATGGAAAGGAAGTTTCCAATTTGGTCCTCTCAAGATAGGTGCTTCAGATATTCTTGTTTTCAAAGCTTCAAAAGCTGATTGACAATCAGGATCCCATTTAAATTCACAGTCTTTTGTAAGCAATTTGAAGAGTGGAGATGCTATTTTAGTGAAGTTTTCTATAAATCTTCTATAGTAACCAATAAATCCTAGAAAAATTCTAACATCTCTTTGACAATTTGGAATAGGTAACTTGGAGATGACTTCAACTTTTGATCTATCAACCTTAATCCCATCTCCCGAAATATGATGTCCTAAAACAATCCCTTCAGTAAACATCATAAAGCATTTTTCATGGCTTAATGAAAGGTTTGTTTCTTTACATCTTATGAGAAATTTTTCCAAATTTTCTAATGCCTCTTCAAATGAATTATCATAAACTGTAAAATCATCCATATAAACCTCTACACAATCATGGATTAGATCAGAAAAAATTCCTAGTACTGCTCTTTGGAATGTTGCTGGTGCATTACATAACCCAAAAGGAAGCACTCGGTAGGAAAAAGTTCCCCATGGACAAGTAAATGTAGTCTTATCCTGATCTTCAGGTGCTACCTGAATTTGATTATAGCCACTAAAACCATCCAAAAATGAAAAGTACTTTTTACCTGCTAATGTATCTAATACCTGATCGATAAAAGGCAAAGGAAAGTGATCCTTCAAAGTTGCTTTGTTCAATTCCCCGTAATCAATGCATACCCTCCATTTACCATTCTTTTTAGGTACTATAACCAAAGGAGAAACCCATCGGCTATCTGAAATTGGATAAATGAAGTTTACATTGAGAAGTTTTTGGAGCTCTTCTTTCACTATCTCCCTAAGATTTGGATTCATCCTTCTTTGAGGTTGTCTGATTGGTCTACTGTTTTCCTCAATATAGATATGATGGATGCAAGTCTTAGGATCAATACCTTTCATGTCAGTATACTCCCATGCAAATGCAGTAGAATGTTTTTGCAAGATTTCGGTTAGTTCTTTTTGTTGTGACTCTTCCAAATGTTTGTTGATATTCAATGTTTTTCCTAGAAAAATCTCAATGGTAGAACTACCAAACTCTTCCATAGAGTAAAGAGACATTTGTCTTGATGATAAATATTCTATGTCAGATTCCAACTGAAATTGTGTGGAGTCATATTCTGAAGATGTCTCAAAATTTTCTAATGTGTTTAGAATTTGACTATCCTCACTAATTTCAGAAATGGTAAAGACAGGTTGTATAGTGTTCTCATCATCGACCCATTCATTGTCTCCTATTTCTGTGATTGCTCTTGCTGGAGGATACAAATTGAATTTCTTTGTCGAATTACCATTAGAAATGTACATGTCTCCGGATCTACAACTAATAAAAGCATCAGCTGTGGCCAGCCAAGGTCTTCCTAAGATAATTGGATGTCCTCCTAGATTACTTTTGGGAGTCAAAATCATAAAGTCTACCGGATATTCCCAAGAATCTAAGGAGACTGAAATATCTTCTAATACACCATCTGGTTTAATAACCGATCGATCTGCAAGTTGCAATAAAGTAGGTGTAAAAAGAAGGTTAGGAAGTTTTAACTGTTCCATAGTCTGTCTACTCATAATGTTGATAGCAACCCCTAAGTCAATCAATGTGTTTGGAATTTCTATCCCATTTATATGTGTCTTGACAATTGGACTTCCCGGATCTACATACTTCTGCATGGTAATTTTTCCCATCATAATGTCTGCAATCTTTCCTACCAGGTGGATTCTTCTTGTGTCCTTTAGTTTCCTTCCTGGTCTTTTGAAACTCAACTCCTTTATGGTTTTTGCTAGAATAGGAATTTCTCGAATGGCTTGTAGCAATGGAATCTTGATACAAACATTCTTCAATTCATCTAGAAAGTCATAGTTAGGCAACAAGATTTGTTTTTCCACCCCCTTATCAATTTGTAGTCTTTCCGGAAAAGGAGGTGTAGATGAAGGTGCAGGTTGCTCAACTATAGGAGTTGTGGGTGTTAACTTTTCTTTTTCTTTTTGCATGCTTGAATTTTGAAGAGATTCTTCCTTAGAACCCTTATTAACTTGAAGAGAGTCCTCCTCAGAGGTATCTTGCTCTTGAATATCTATAGAAGGTTTTTCTAAAACTCTACCAGATCTGAGTTGTACATCGTTGAGAGGAACAATCATATAGGTAGGAAATTGTTGTCCTTCTACCATATAAGTAGCTTGAGGATTCTTATTGTTAGGATTTGGCAATGGCTGAGCTGGAAGTTGATTTGTCTTCTGTTGGTATGGGAGCATGAGTTGAGGATTTGTATTTTGTTGAGAAGGTTGTTGTTGTGGAAATGGCAATGAAAGTTGTGAATTTGGGCTTGGAAGTTGTGGAGCTTGTTGATTTTGAAAATATGGAGGATATTGATAAAATTGAGCAAATCTCCCATAAGGATTTTGCATCCCTTGTACCCATGGCTGATATGAATTTTGATGTTGGGGCCAAGGTTGTTGCCAAGGATTCCAATTTGGTGGGGTTTGAAGATTCATAGGGTTGTTAAACCCTTGAGATCGTTGTCCCTGCTAAGGTCTCCTTGCGACAAAACAGAGAGATTCTACTGAATTTGGATCTTCTTGAAAAACAGCTTTGAGTCCAGGAATGGAAGGACAATCCTTGATCTCATGATTCTCTGAGCAAATCATACATGTTTCTACAACTTTTTCATCCAAGGGACATTCCCTTAAAGCATGTTTCTTTCTACATTTTGGACAAAAGATGGCTAAAGCATCTGTTTCTGCTTTCTGCTTGTTTTGGATTTTAAGGGTGTCTAGTTGTTCACTAACGCTCCCTAAGATATCAGTTTTGAACTCATCAAGCATATTACCAATCTCTGCCCTACTTACCGATCCAGTTGCAGATTTGTTAGCCCTAATAAGAGAAGAATCCCTAGGCCCTTTTCCAGCTTTAGATTTTCCTCTTGAGAGATGGATACATAGTTCTGTTATATCACGAAATGGAAGTTGAGAAATGTCTCCTTTCCCCATCATGTTTAAAATGTCTATCCATTCATCTCTAATGGCTTTTAATAGGAGGGCTTTCAAGGTTTCATTATCTAAGTTGCTCATCTTTGCTTTTTTCAAGTTGTATTGAAATCTTTCAATTAAGTCTTCCAAATTTTCATCTTCTTTTTGCATCATTTTGAATACCTCATCCTTGTGATTGGTGGGCATACAATAGTCCAAGTATCTATCCAAAAAATTTTGTTTCATTTCATTCCAAGTCCTAATAGATTGAGTGGCTAGTCCCATGAACCATTTCAAAGCAGATCCCTTCAATGTTGAAGGAAACAATTTGAGTTTTTGAGAGTCTTCCATATAATCGTAGGTTCAACATACAACTTCAAACTCAAACATAAATGTTTCAGGATCCTCACTTCGCAATCCATAAAAGTTAGGGAGAACAGATGGTGAGATATTTTTCATTGTTGCATGAGTTTCCTCATCAACTATAGGGAATCCAAACAAATTGTCTCCTTCCCTATTTCTACCATTATTTCCTTCACCATTGTTATCTCCATTTTTTCCTCCTCTTCTACCTCCACCTCTATTTATTACTTCCTCTGCCATGATAGTTTCTTTAGAGTCCTTATAGTCCTCTAGTTCTTCTACCAAGGGAGGATGAGAGAAAGTCTCTTTGTTTTCTAAGTGGGTTTTAGTAGGTGGTATAGGAGAATCCTCTAATTCAACTGTTCCTTGACTTCCAAAAATCTTAAGGATAGGGGTAGATGGTGGTGAATCTGGTCTATGCCTTGAAGAAGATGGAGTTGTGAAAATCGAACTCTTGGCTTTAGCTATAAACCTTCCCCTAGAATCTCTTGCTCTATGCATGTCATTTTTTATTTTTTAAAAAGTTGGGCTAATAATTCTTTTTCTGATCTTCCAGGTCACACTAGGTGCAAGAAGAGAGCATAATTAAGAAATTACTAAACCAATAACTCTCTTTTCTGATCCTCCAGATCACACTAGGTGCAAGAGGAGAGCATACTTCAAGAAGTTATCAAGTTTTCCCTTCTTTTTATGATTTTATGTTTTTTTTTTAAGAAATTGGCTACCTAGTTACACTTCCCCGGCAACGGCGCCAAAATGTTTGGTCAATTTAGTGTGTCCTAAATTGCTGCATTTAATTTGTCAATCCTGGAATCGTAAGCTGATGAAGTGCGGCGCACTATATGTGCAAGATAACCTATTTCTTAACTTTTTGTCGTTTTTGGTTTTCTAAGGTGAAATGGAAATTCTAAGATGAAAAAAAGTTTGGTTATGTTTGTTCAAGGAAGTGATATCCCCTATAATGATTTGCCAACTTGAAATTTTAAAAAGAAATTTGAAATTTACAATGACAAGACTTGAAAGGAAATGAAAATGTGCTGCTGAAATGAAAAAGTGCTGCTAATCTAGTTAATCAAAATAATGAACTATTTAGCATGAAAACTAAACTATTCTTGCTGCTGACTAAACATAAAAGAAACTATGCTTAAGGAAATTCAAAATTGCAACAAAATAAATCTAAATCAGATTACATCAATTTATCTTCTGATCCTTCATCATTAGTCCAGCTATGATTTTCGGAAGTAATCATAAAAAATTTGAGTAACTGATATTTAATTTGCAGAAAGTAAACTAATACTAAACCATACACTCATGATTCAATCCCTCACCATCAGTCCAGCTGTGGCTTTCGGAGGCAACTGAAGATATCATGCATGATTTAATATATCTAAATTTGCAGAAAAGAAACTAATATTAAACTACACATTTCACAATACAATCCCTCACCATCAGTCCAGCTGTGGCTTTCGGAGGCAACTGAAGATGCTATGAGCAGCTTAATATATCTAAATTTGCAGAAAGGAAACTAATACTAAACTACACATTTCATAATACAATCCCTCACCATCAGTCCAGCTGTGGCTTGCGGAGGCAACTGAAGATGCTATGAGCAGATTAGTATATCTAAATTTAACTATTGAAGCAGATAAACAATACTGAATTTAAACAAAAGCTATGAAAATCAAATTAGCAGCAGAACAATGTTAGTTCCATGTCACTAGTCAAAAAGCTATGAAAATGCCCGGGCTGCCTATCTATAACCTGAAACAAGAACACTGATCAGTGATTATCAACATAAAACATGAAAGACAGAAATGAAATGGAAATTATGGAAGTGTATAAACAGAAATGAAACAAATGCAATATATGAACATATGAATGGATTATGACACAATGAAATGAAATTAAAATTATACACTAATGCACAAAACCTTAGCTGAGCAGGGGCCCTCTACACCAGCCTTGGCAACGGTCCTCAAATACGAATTAAGTTGGAAAACAAAGTCTTCTTATATTAAAAAGCAGTCATTACAGAATGGTAATGTTACGGCACAAGTGCAGCGTAATCACACTACAGAGCAAAAGATAACAGAGACTAACATTCACTAATATCAACTAACTCTATATGCGTATGCAAACACATTATATATAACAACGAACTATAACTGTCTCCTAAAGTTCATGCTGGTGGAGAGCACGTAGACCACTACGTCCACGGATATAGGAGCATGGCCGTGTTGGAAAGTAAATCTACGAGAGGTGGATGCTTGAATTCGACTCTAGAGCCCTGTACAGATGTCGATTTATCCTCCGCAGGCTTAGAAACGGCCATATGGATCTTCATGTGACACGAAACAGAGTCCGGCCGACATGAAACTCCATGGTTGACTTCCATGTGGACGCCTTTGACCGCGGCTTCTTTGGATGAGTTTGCTTGAACCAATAGGACACGAACCATGTCCACGTCATTCCTGACCTGCCCATGTGGCTCGTTTTCCTTATAGACACCTGTAGCATAGAGTTTCACAAAATAGTTGCGGAAAGTTGCAGCAGCTGCGGAAAGTGGCAAGATTCCGCAGCTGAATGAACAAAATCTAGATCAAATAGCAAACACAAAAATATAATTAAAAACCATGTTAGATGCTCTTTTGCACATGATATTGACAATTTGTGAGGTTTAGGTGAGTGAAAAAGGTACAGAAAAGTGTATGGAAAAGATGCAGATTTGGGACTCAACAATAAGTCAAAATTCAATAATCACCAACCAACCCTAAGTTCATATCAATTTGGAATATATATACAAAATATCATACTGTCATCTTCCATAGAAAAAGGAAAATCTTTTTCAAAAGTCATTACAACCTTGTGCAAGAGGTGTGCCTTATCCTAAAACTTTAATAAAAAGTGCTATGACATAATGAAAATAAACAACATTAAGCCTAACAATTCGGAGTGGTTTGTATGATGTGGTCATCTATGGGAAGACTCCTCTTCTGTTCAGGTGCAACAACTTGCAAAAAAAGTGTAAATAACAGTGGAAATGGTGTGTGGTTGTTCCTTGAATTCTTCCTGGTGCCTTGTAGAAACGTGTTGGTGCTGTGAGTAATGGTAGAAAACTGTTTCAGAGAAAATTTGTTGCTGTTATACTGTTCCTTTCCTTCTCTGGTGGAAAACCCTTTGTAATGGTGGAAAACTCGAAACGTTTTGGATAGAATGGTGGAGGTTCATTTAATAAGATATTAGAAAGAAACGCATTGAAAAAATTTTAACTGATAGGGGAGAGGTGGAGTGGAATGAATCATAAGTGGGAGGAGAAAACATTTTAGACATATATCGCAATCACAAATCGGGGTTCAAGCATTTAAAATTAAGACACAAATGGGAGAAAGTGTGATTTGCGATGGGGTGATGACATGACAAAGAAGTGGGACTGATCGCACATCGCAAGTTTTTTTATGAGACACAAGAGTTAAATGTTAAAACTAGCGAAGTGCGATGTGCAATGAGAGCAGAGGTGACATGGCATAACAAACAGTGGGGTCGCCCGCAAATCGCACATTAGAATTTTTATTATGAAACATGGGAGCTAAAATTTGAAACTGGCGAAGTGCGATGTTCAATGTGAATGGAGGGATGTGTCATGACAGATGGTGGGACCACCCGCAAATCTCAAATCATAACTTTTGAGGGAGCAGAAATGAATGCGGTAAGTGAATTTTGTGAAAATGTGATGCGAAAAGGTAGGTGGGGCCCTTTAAATGGATTTTCAAAGTAGAAAGTGAAAAATTTGTTAAGTCATGGTAATATGATAAAAGACACTCGAATCAAAAAAAGGATTTCTAACATATTCGAGGCGTATTAAAGGTAAGTATGGGTCCCAGATGGTACTGCAACTCGGATTTCAGCGGTTTTGTAGGAAATGGCAATTGTAACGTGAATGGGAATTAAAACTGCATAGAGCCGATTGTGATGAAAGGTAAGGGGTTCATAATGTTTATTAAGTGTGGTAATTTATATCATATAATATATGATATAACCAAGGTTTTGTTGTGGTGCGGGTAAAAACTGTGATAAAATAAATATATGGTAAGTTAAAAATGAGATATGATATGGCTATTGATGGGTGTGCGGAGCTGCTTTTAACTATCAAAATTGGATTTTATGAGTTAAAAAGGGGTTTTGAAAAGGGAAATGAGAGGCTAGACTTTGGGTTTCTTGGGAAAATGAAAGGTGAAAGAGGGAAAATGAAATGAATGAAAGAAGAAAATGAAATTTTCTCACCACTACACTTTGACAATGACACTTTCATCTTATAATCAAACTAAAAAGGAAGATTGATTCCTTGGATAATGATGACTAGACTTTGAAAATATTTGGAAAAATTGCAGTGCTAACAGTGGCTCCTATTGGGGATGAATTCCTCCCTTTGAGGCTTCAAGGACTATAGAATCATGGCCTTAAAAATTTTTGAAACTCATAAAACTTCTTGAAAATTAGGACTAGGACTAACCATTGATTGACTTGACTCAATACTGACCATATATACAGACATAAGTACCATTAGGCATGGAGTTTATTGACACATCACACTAGATATTTACAATGGAGTGACTCAACTGACTTTACTAAATAAACAAACTTTTAAGGAAATGACCATTGACTATGCCTCTAGTCAGCTGATCATCATCCAAATGTTTCAGCAAAATAGTATTATTCTCCAAAACTTCAACAATTTTAAATGGCCCAAACCACAGATTGTCGAACTTACTATGCTTTCCATGGTCTTGTCTACCAACATCCCAATGCAACACCAAATCATTCTCCTGAAACAACTGTTGATATGAAACTTTAGCCTGATACTTTTGTACTATTTCTAGAAACGATTCTCTCATTTGGTTGCCCCCTATCAATTGCAACATTCTCCTTTGGAATGGATTTTCATTATCAACTTCATCGTGCACAAACTTCATCACAAGAAGAGATAATTTCAAAGGAATTACAAGTTATGTACCATATACAAGTTGAAATGGAGACATTCAAATTGAGTTTTTACCACTTAATCTATCTGCCCACTGAGCATGTATCAGCTAAATGTCCCAATTCCTCTTATTTCCATGCAGCCATTTTCTTAATAATGGTTACCAAACTTTTTTTGGATGACTTAGCAAATCCATTATCTTAAGGGTAATAAGGTGTGGAATGAGTTAATTCAATCCCATATTTCTGAAAAAATTTGTACATCTTAGCAGACATAAAGACCATCACATTATGAGTTACTAATTTCCGTGGACTACCAAATCTTGACATAATATTTTCCAATAGAAATTTGATAATTACCGTCCGCAACATTTCTAGTTGGTAAAACTTCTATAAATTTGGTGAAATAGTCTGTAGCTGTGAGAATCCATCTATGCTGTCCTAATGAAGGTGGATGAATTTCACCAATGAATTCTAGCCCCCACTGCTGGAAAGGTACATCTGCTGAAATAGGGATGAGAACTAATAGTAGAAATTTCTATATACCAGCAAATTTCATACATTCGACACAACTCCTAGCTTTCGCGAAAACATCATTGAAAAGAGTTGGTCAATAATAGCCAGATCTTAAGATTTTGTTTACAATGGCTCTCCAATATAAATTCCCTCTGCGTACTCCTGCATGTATCTCTGTCATAATCTCTTGGGATTCTGCTTCATTTACACATATTAACAAGACTCCAACATGATCTTTCCAGTAAAGATGGTCTTCCAAAATGAGATACTTCACAACTCTTGGTTTAAAAGCTCTCCTTTTAGACATCTCCATTTCAGGTGGACAATTGAAATTTAACAATAAGTAAACTATATCCTTGTACCAATCTAAATTGAATATTTCAGGATAATTAGCAATACCTTCTCCATCTTCTCCTTCAACTGCCTCTACATTCGGATTTAAAGCTTTGTAGTTAGATTCAGCCATCAAGTGATCCAAGCCCTGACCCTGTATCAATTTAGTTGGTTTTAATTTCAACATCAAATTCCAGAATCTTGGTCAGCCATCGTCCTCTCTTTCCATATGTATCTAGCTACAACAACACATCTTTAACAGTGATATCAGGGACAAAAGCCATTATTTTTGAATGCAGCACATAAACTTGAAAATTCTTCAAAGCCTTTACTAGTGAATATGCCTGTTTTTTAGTCAAGTTGTACTTTAATTCAGCATCCCTTAAAGCACGAATAAAAAATGAAATTGGCTCCTCCAAACCCTCCTTGTTCTTTTGTATTAAGACAACTGCAATTGTTTCTTCTGAAGCATATGAAAAAATCAGAAAATCCTTTTCAAAATCAAGACTAATAAAAAATGGTGCTTCAGTTAAGGCAGAATTAATTGCTGAAAAAGAATTCTTTGCTTCATCTCGCCACTTAAATTCTGCATCTTTTTTCAGCAAAACATTTATATGTTTTATCATCTCTACAAAGTTAGGAACAAAACACCTCAGAAAATTGTTTTTCCCTAAAAATGACTTCAATTCCTTCTTATTTGTTAGCAAACCAATATTTTGAATAGATTCTACACTGCTTGGATCAATACAAATGCCACTTTTTGTTATAATATGTCCCAATAACTTACCTCCTTGGACATCAAAAGACAAATTTTTGGGCTTTAAGGGAAAACAAAACTTTTTTGCATTTGTCAAAAACTTGCTTTAGATGTTTCAAGTGGTCTTCATCAGATTTTGAATATACTATGATGTCATCCAAATAGATGACCACAAATCTGTCCTTTTTTCCCACAAAGGCAGTATCCATTTCCCTTTGAAAGGTTGCAACTTCATTTATCAAACCAAATGGCATTTTGTTGTACATGAATGTGCGCCAGGGTGTGGTAAATGTTGTCTTTTATCTGTCTTTCCTGTCAATTGAAATTTGATTATAGCGTAAAAATCCATCAATCATTGGCAATATTTTGGATCCTACAACCTTCTGCAAGATATAATCAATCTTGGGTAGTGGATAGTTATCTTTCAAGGAGCACCGGTTAGGTTGTGAAAATCAACAGAAATCCTTATTTCTCCATTTTTTTTCTAGACAGGCACTATATTAGCTACCCAGTTAGAAAATATCAAAGGAAGAATAATATTTGCTTCCCATAATTTTTTTATTTCTTTCTTTCTAATTGGAAGCAACATGGGATCGATGTGTCTGATTTTTTGTGCTACAGGCTTTGCATCTGTTTTCAAAGGGATCTTGTACTCCATTATGCTCCTATCACAAGTTTTCAACTCACTATAAGAACATCCAAAAATATCAGCAAATTCCTTCAGCAGTTTGATATATTTTGTTACGGTTTCTAGAGGAATGAATTTGGACACTTTGACTAATATTGGTTGATCTTCTGTACCAATATTACATTATATTGTACTCTCTCCATCAACCTTACTTTGAGGCTTGATAAAAACATCATTATTATCAAACAGTCTTTCTAAAGGAACTAAACCCTTAGGAATAAAGTTAGTTTTCAGATCTATAATGTTTTTTCAGCCATAGTTTTCTTAAAAGGGCTGCTATTTTGGTTTTCAATAATTTCCTGTTCATCATCAATTTGTATCTCTGCAAACTCTTCTACACACTCCAAAAATTTCTGAATCTCCCCGTCATCTTCAAATACTTGCCATTGATTGATGTTATTAGGAATTGAAGGTCTATTTTTTGTTTGAACATCATAAACTGCCTTGACATCTAAAGGAACTTTGAAATTACTAGAAGCAATAATTAGTGAATCATAATTTTTTTTTTCTTCTCTAGTGACAAAATTTATATTAAATGATGAAAATTAATGTTCAATCAAATACCAGACTTCATTCTTATAATTCTTCAATTTGGAATTTTTCACTTGGTAATTATTTCTCACCTACTTAATCACCAGTTCTGAATCACCAAAGGACATTAGTTGTTTTTCTCCCAAATATTTTGCTGCCTTCATACCCAGAACAAGTGGTTCATACTCATCAATGTTATTAGTGGTAGACAATTTTAGTTTGGTTGATATGGTCACCTTTTGCTGAGTAGGAGAAATAAGGACTACACCGGCTCTTGATCCTTCTGTTGAAGATGCTCCATCAAAGTCCAATTTTCAGATCTGTCCTCCTTCTGAATGTTGCCCATTTTCACTTTGAAAGTGTTGTTTTTAACTTAATTGAGGTTTGAAATCCTTGTCATCAGCATAAAGGTGCAACATTCATAACACCAATTCATTTTCTTTAGCATATAGGAGATTATTTGATGGATTATGTTGATCACTAATGACGTAGGCCATTTGAGTTTCCCTATACAACATTTTGAATTCCCTTCCAAATACTGGGATGGTAGCATATGTAATGTCCATCTGGAGGGTACCTCCCAATTTCTTAGACCAAGATCTGGAAAGTTACATCCCAAATCTAGAAGGAATGTCAACAACCGCAATGTACATCGCTAAGATTTTAATAGGTAGCTGGGTAAGGGAAACAACCAAATCCTTAATCACTCCTAGACACTTGAATTTTTTGGAGTCAAAGGTGTAAAGGTCATGGTATTTCTTGGTGATTTCTAATCCCAATTCATCCATCACTTTCTTTAGCATGATATTGTGGGAAGCTCCAGAATCTAACAGACAATTATGCAAAAATTTGTCATGTATGTTAAGTGACAGGTAAAAAGGGGGTGATTTATCATCATTTTGGTCTTGGACATGATAGCCTAGATAAATAGTGGGATGATCATCTTCAAGGTTGACTGAATCACGATCGAGAGGAGTTTGCAACATACCCGTAAAAGAGTCGTTACATGTTGGATTTTTCAATAATTCTAGTAGTAGGACTAGAATTTTGATTTTGTTCAATTCATATTTGAAACTGAAATAAATTGGAACTAATTCCTTACTTTCTGCAGTAATTTTAACAATTGGGGCAGAATTTTGAGGTGGAGGAACCTCATTTATCTTGGCCTTCTATTTAGCAGCTTGTTTATCTGAATCTGATTTTTGTTGAAGATGATGAACAGGACCCTTAGATCTCAAAGGGTAATTTATTTTTTGAACTTCATGTTGTTTCTGATCATTCTTTGCATAAATTTTAACATTCATATCATAAGAAAACAAACAAATTATTTATCTAGCTTCATAATCCTGTAATGTCAAACATGTTGACTCTGAATTTTCTCCCACATGATTTATTTCTTCATTTTCTTAATCATATCCTTGTTGTTATTCTTTAGAAAAATTGTTAAAAGGAGGTTGACCATTTTGATCATCAACATTCATCCTTGGGTGTTGTAAGATTTGTTAAGGCTAAAAAGGCCTCTTGAAGGGAGCCTAATTTCTATCAGCTTCATTTTGATTGGCTCTAGTAGCTGGTTTATTTTCTACCTCTAATTTTGACATCTTAAAGTCAAGTTCCTTGATCAAATTGGACATTTGATCGATCTGTTCTTCTACTGAAAGAGACTTAGAATAAGAAGGCTTTTCTTATTTCATATTCTTTTCATCTTTTGTTGCCTTTTCTTCCTCCATTTTTAATTTATTAGAAGCCATGAGATTAGACTGCACTCCAATTGCAACTTGTTGCATAGTTGTCATTGTCTTTGCTTTTTCAGCC
This sequence comes from Pinus albicaulis, assembly GCA_034641835.2. Lineage (NCBI taxonomy): Eukaryota > Viridiplantae > Streptophyta > Pinopsida > Pinales > Pinaceae > Pinus > Pinus albicaulis. The sequence goes on along the minus strand of CM076583.1, from coordinate 889,654,929 downwards.
CTCAACCATAAATCTAACTCAGAAGATAAATCATTTTAAAAATTTATCATAGCTGTGGTTTCAGTAGGTTTAATTTATTCAATAATTTTCGATAAATCTTATTAAACCTCTTAGTAAAATCAGCTAAATACTCATCTGACTTTTTCTTCAGACTTCCAAATTTTGTAAGATAATAAACATAGTATTTCCTATCATCCCAATGCTTCACAAATATCTTTTCTAATTCATCAATTCCTATAATTGAATTTGGAGCCAAACTTCTAAAACATTTTCGAGCTTTACCATCAAGTAGATAGTGGTACCTTTTGGTTTGGAACGTACTTTTTGTGTACCTTCTTCACTGACTGAGATGTGGCTTCAACTGATCTTTGTTTTCCTTTAGCATCTTTGATGATTTTCTCTGGGTCACCAATTGGAGTAACGATAGGAGATCTTTGATTCCTCCTTATAGAAGGAGGTCTTTAAAACCCTCTTCCTCTTTGTGGAGTCGCCAGGTGAACTAATTTGCAGTCTTCTTCAAGTCACCAATTATTGTTCACCATCAAGAATTGATTATTAGCAATTCATAACAATAGACTCGGGAGAATACTTCATTAAAAGGCCTTCGTCTCCTGGTAAATGCACCAAAATATGTTGGCGTTGGAATCAACACTTGGACTACAACAATCTCCTGACTAAACACATCTTAAACTCTGAGGCAATTATAATTTTTTGTTTTTTAAGATTGGAAGATGGTATAAACTCTAATTTATTGAAGAGAGATTTTGTTCAAATCCACAGTTCTACTAAAGATGGTATTGTAACTTGATGTGATAGCAAGGTGCAAGTTTGTTGTCTATGGTAAAAGGAAATTGAAAGATGAGAGGAGAATCAATAGGTCTGTAAAACGAAAATCTACTGATTTAGTAGAAATTGAAAAAAGTTGCAGTTTGACAATATTTCATTCAGAGAAAGCTATTTCTAGTTTGAAAATATTCTCACCAAAATATCATGAAGTTTAACTATCATGAGTGATGCTTTTCCACTTTTATAATATAGATTTTATCAAGAATGCTCACTGTGTCAGACTAACAAAAACTGATAAGAAACACAACAAGCTGAAGAGACTAATAAAAAAACATAACAGTATGATGATTCGTAAACTGGGAAGAAAGGAGATATGGAAACACCAATAAAGTATACAATACACACAGAAAATTGGTAATAAGTCTTTAGTAGTATTATTGCATTTCATTCACAAAAATGATTACACTTCATATAAGTAAAAATTCAATAACCGCCAACCAACTCTAAGTTCATATTAGTTTGGCATATATATACAAAATATGATATTGTCATCATCCATAGAAAAAGGAAAATTTGTTTCAAAATTCATTTCAAAGTAGTGAAAGAGATGAGCCTTATCCTAAAACTTTAATACAAAGTTCTATGACATAATGAAAATGAACAACATTAAGGCTAACAATTCGGAGTAATTTGTATGATGTGGAAGTTTATGGGAAGACTCCTCTTCTGTTTAGGTGCAACAACCTCCACAAAAAGTGTAAACAAAAGTGAAAATGGCATGTGGTTGTTCCTTGAATTTCGTTCTTTGGTGGAAAACCCTTTCTAATGGCGGAAAACCCAAAAAAAAATGGATAGAATGGCGGAGGTTCATTTTATGAGATATTACAAAGAAACCCTTTGAAAAAGGTTTAATTTATAGGGGAGAGGTGAAGCGGAATGAATGATAAGCGGGAGGAGAAAACCTTTTAGACATATATCGCAATCACAAATCAGGGTTGGAGCATTTAAACTTAAGACAAAAAGGGGAGAAAGTGCGATTTGCGATGGGGTGATGACATGGAAAAGAAGTGGGACATATCACAGATCGCACATCGTAAGCTTTTTTATGAGACACAAGAGTTAAATGTTAAAATTGACGAAGTGTGATGTGCGATGAGAGCGGAGGTGACATGGTATAACAAACAATGGGGTCGTCTGTAGATCGCACATCAGAAGTTTTATTATGAAACACGGGATCTAAATGTTGAAACTGGTGAAGTGCGATGTTTGAAGTGAACAGAGGGGCATTTCATGATAGATGGTGGGAATGCCTGCAAATGACAACTCGGAAGTTTTGAGGGAGTGGAAGTGAATGCGGTAAGTGAAATTTGTGAAAATACGATGCGAAAAGATAGGTGGGGCCCTTTAAACGACTTTTAAAAGCATAAAGTGAAAGATTCGTTAGGTCATGGTAATATGATAAAAAGATGCTCGAAGCCAAAAAAAGGCTTTATAACATATTCGAGGCGTATTAAAGGGAAGTATGGGCCCTATACGGTACCGTAACTCACATTTCGGTGGTTTTGTAGGAAATAGAAATTATAACGTGAATGGGAGTTAAAACTACGAAGATCTGATTGCGATTAAAGGTAAGGGGTCCATAATGTTTATTAAGTGTGGTAAGTTATATCATATAATATATGATATAACCAACATTTTGTTGTGGTGTGGGTAAAAACTGCGATAAAAGAAATATATGGTAAGTTAAAAAGTAAATATGATATGACTGTTGATAGGTGTGCAAAGCTTCTTTTTAGCTATAAATATTGGATTTTATGAGTTAAAAAGGGTTTTTGAAAAGGGAAATGAGAGGCCAGACTTTGGGTTTTTTGGGAAAATTAAAGGTGAAAGAGGGAAAATGAAATGAATGAAAGTAGAAAATGGAATTTTCTCACCACTACATTTTGACAACGAAACTTTCATCTTATAATCAAACTGAAAAGGTAGATTGATTCCTTGGATAATTGATCCAGATTTATGCAGGAACGCAACATAATACATAAATAACCATAAACATAGAAATATAGCGGAAATAAGGCTTCATTTCATTAATATCAAATCACAAAAATATGCTTACAAACATGATGGAAATAAAATAGCTAGGGTGCTGGTAGTGAATCTCTGAGAAGATATGTGGTAGCTACAGACCTCTGAACTATGTTACAATGAGGCTCTAGGGCCTATTTATTACAGAGAAATAATGGAGAACTCTAAACTTCCAAAAACCTAACCCTAGGAGATGAAGCGCCAAAATTGTGGGCCCCGTTTGGGTAAATTGATGTTTCAGCTTCCTGGGGACGTAACTTCGGCATACTATCTCTGTTTGTGGCTTTAAAACGGCTCCGGAAGTTTAGGACCCAAAAAAGTGCTAAAAATAGTCAGTTGTGAAGAAAAATGAAAGAGACAATGGTAGGGCCCCAAGTGGAATAGGCAGGTGGCCACCAATATCCACCTGGATCATTCCTCCCCCCTTAGGAAGCAATGGTCCCCATTGTGCTGAGTTCCTCCATGAGATGAGGAAACTTTTGTTGAACTTGGTCCCTAGTGAACCACTTGCCTTGGTGCAGGATTTGGCTAGCTTTGACAACCCAATATATTTGGATCTTCTATCGGCGAGTTTTCTTGTTTTGCATGTCCATGATACAGTCTATGGTGGCATATTCCATGCAGTCTGGGTTTAACTCTTTTGGTGTGAGTTCTTATGCAATGTTAGAGGTGTCCAATAGAGGTGGGAAGTAGGGATGAAGGCGGTATACATTGAATACTAGGTGCAGACCAAGGAATGGTGGAATACTGAGCTCGAACGAATTGTTCCCTACAACCTTCGTGATGGTGTATGGCCCATATTGGAGCAGGCGAATCTTGCGGTGGGGTCTAATGAGGCGCTCCTTCTGCAAATGTAGCCACACTTTTTCACCTACCTGGAAGTTGTGTGGCACCCGATGTTGATCATGTCGTTGCGTGTACTTAGCATTGGCTCTGTCCAATATATCACGAACCTGTTGGCAGATGTGTTAAATGCACTTGATGAAGTTGTTTTCTTTGTCAGCTTCAGACTCGACATGAGCCGAATCGCCCTGAGTAGTTGCAAATGGCATGGCTACGTCAATAGGACATAGTGGTTGGAATCACAAGCCCACCTGAAAGGGGCTGTGGCTGGTTGAGTTGTGGAGAGCCCGATTATAACTGTGTTGTACATAAGGAAGGCTCTCATCCCATGTGTGTGGATTCTGTGAATTGTACATGCGCAGAATGTGTACAATCATCCCATTGACAACCTCTATCTGGCCATCAGTTTGGGGATGGAAAGCTGTGGACTTGGTGAGCTCAGTGTCCAAAATTGACCAGAGGCTGGACCGAAATGTGCTGAGGATCCTGTTTTCGTGATCTGATATGACAGACTGTGGGATCCCAAAGTGCACCCACACTCGTTCAACGAAGAGTTTAGCGGTAGCTTCTGTTGTGATATTCTTCTTATAGGCTACCATAATGGCTATCTTTGAGAATCTATCGATGACCACGAAAACACAGTCATTTCCTTGCTTAGTAGAAGGAAGGCCTGACATGTAATCCATGGAGATGGATTCCCAAGGTTGACTAGGGGTAGGTATTGGAGTATAGAGCCCTTGGTTCTTGATGGTCGGTTTTGCAATGGCGCAAGTAGTGCAAGATCTGATGTACTTCTCGACATCTTGTCGAAGGTTCGACCAATAGAAATACTTCTGCAGTACTGCCATTGTTTTCTCGACCCCAAAATTCCTAGTGACTTGACTGTAATGCACTTCCCATATCATCTTGTCACGCTCGCTTGAAGGAACACAAAGGTTTCCCAGGTGACATAATAGTGCATCTTGGAGGTTAAAAATTGGAACTTGCATACCCCCCAACAGCACCTTGTATGTGTAGCTGAATTCTGGATCACTCTTGTAGAGAAGCAGCCAATCATAAGGCTCATGCCCACAAGAGTTGAGAATGGTGGTTATGGCCATGATTGGTCGTCAACTGAGGCAGTATGCAACATTATTGGTGTTACCCTTCTTGTACTTGATGTTCAAATGAAATTTTTGTAGATATGTGGACCACTTCTGATGGCGATCGTTCTGCAACTTCCCTTGTGTCTGTATGAACTACAGGGGTCAGTGGTATGTGTGGATGATTGTCTCCTTCCCAAAAATTTAATGCTTCCATTGTTGACAAGCCTGCACAATGGAATAGATTTCTTTTTCATAAGTGGGATACTTTCAAACTGTTTTGGACAATATCTCACTGTGATATGCCACTGGATGCCCATGTTGAGTAAGAAATTCCCTAATAACATAGTCAGAGGAATTTGTCTTGATCTCAAATGGTTGTTTCAAGTCTAGTAATGATAGCACTGGGGTAGAACAGAGGTGATGTTTCAATTCTACAACTGCCCTCTGTTGAGATTCTGACCAACATAATTTTGCTTTTGCTCCTCCCTTGGTGACTTGACTCAAAGGCCAAGTGATATGAGAGAATCCCAACACAAACCTGTGGTAGAAATTAGCAAGACCTAGAAAGTTGTGAAGTTTTGTTAGGGTGGTTGGGACTGGCCAATCCCGAATGACTTGGATCTTGGCTGGATCCACATGCACCCCCCTTTCATCAATAATGTATCCTAGATATTGAACCTCGGTCATGCCAAAAGTGGACTTCTCCAAATTGGGACACAACTTGTCTTGCCGCAGTGTTTGGAGGACTTCTTGGATGTGGTGCAGGTGCTCTTCCCAATTCTGGCTGAAGATCAGAATGTCATCAAAGTATACCACTAGAAATGAGTTGAATGGATGCAAGATGTCATCCATCAACCTCATGAAGGTTGCGAGAACATTTTTCAATCCGAAAGGCATGACAAGCCATTCAAAAAGGCCCTCCTTGGCTTTGAAGGCATTCTTCCACACATCAAAGGGTTCGATTGGTACCTGGTGATACCAAAACTTCAAGTCGATCTTGCTGAAATATTTTTCCCCTTTGATTTGGTCCAGAAGGTCATCAATCCATGGGATCCGATACCTATTTCAGATAGTGATCTTGTTCACCACTCAATAATCAATACAGAGTCTCCAAGTCCCATCCTTCTACTATACCAACATGATTGGGCTCCCACAGGGCGATGAACTTGACTGGATGTGACCTTTCTGCAGCAGCTCCTGAATCTGCCTCTTGATTTCATCATTCTTCAAAACAGAGTGCCTATAAATCGGTCCATTGGGCAGTGGCACACCTGGGGTCAGGTTAATGGGATGCTTGACCTGACAGTGTAGAGGCACCCCTGTGGGTGAGCTGAAGATGTCACCATACTCCTCCACAACCTTTTCCATTTGTTGTTGTCGTGCAGAGGAGCCATGTCTGGAGGTCATGGCCACAGTATTCTTCTTGACCTAGGGGTGGATCATCAGGAACACAAATTTCCTGGTTTGGGAAATGAGCTTACTGCATTGTTTTGTAGTAACCAAAGAGATAGTGGGAGGCAGTGGTACCTCTGGTATCCTGTCCAATTTATTTCCCAAAGTAACAATAATAGCACGAGGCTGGGACTCATACACAATATGTCTCTTCCACAAGTATGGTTGGCCTAATAATACATCAGAAACATCAATAGGATCAATCTTGCACAATACCTCATCCATGAAGGGCTTGATGCTATAGGGAAGGTGGCACTGTTGGCTAACGCGGAGATCATGTCCTTGGTGAAGCCACCGATGGTGTATGGTTGTGGCTGCGCTATGGTTGGCAAGCCCAACCACTTCACAACATCTGCTGAAATGAGGTTCTTTTGGCTCCCATTGTTGAAAATGAACTGTAGCGGGGAACCCTTTACCCACATCTAGGAGTGGAAGAAACACTCTGCCTCCTCTGGATCTTCTGTTTCATCCTTCTGGATCTTCATAGTGGCAATAGTGGTGTTGGGTTGCGCATCAATAATATGCTTCCCTTTATCATTCACCTTGTCAGGTTCTAATTCAGAGTCAGACCATGCATCTCATTTAGAATCCGTCATCTCGACCACCACCGAATGCTGGGCCCGACACTCACTTGTGTTGTGAGCGAAGCTCTTATGGAACTCACACCACTTTCCCGTGTCCTTCTTTGGCTTTGCAGTGTTGTTCTTTGCTTGTGTCTTTGGCAGGTTGTCTTGGGCTACCATGCCTTGGCTTTGTCCTTTTTTCTGCGGTTTGGGGGCACCTTTCCCTTGCTTTTGATTCACAGATCCAAAGTATTGCTTCTTCTGTTCGAATTTCTGCTCAATCTTGGTAGCATACCGGTATGTCGTACCAAGCGAGGAGATGTCGAGGAACTCCATTTCCTCCTGAATGTATCTGTGTAGACAACCATGATACTTTAGCACTAAATATTTCTCTGAATATTTGATAACCAACTTTGTACGCAGGGTATGGAAAAGATTCGTTAGCTCATGCACATCTTGATCCATTTGTTGCCGCAGCGTGGTCCATTGTATGTACTTGTCCTCATAGCTCCCCATGAGATAGTATTGTTCCTTGATGGCATCTCAGAAAGAATTCCAAGTGGGTACGACTGAGAACAAAAATGGTTTTGTCTCGTCCTTTTTCTCATAGTAGGTTTCCCACCAGTCCTTGACATGGGGGGTAGCTTTGCGGAGTGCAAAAATAATCTTCTCCCGGTCGAAAAAGTCATGAACCGAGAAATATCCTTCTAATATATTCAACCATCTATCTACAAATTCTGCATCCATCTAACCCTCAAATATGGGAATGTCAAAGTTTACTTGTACCTTAAAGGGAGTCATGCCTCTAGAGTGGTTGCTGGATGTAGATGCGTCGCCGGTGGGCAGTCGTTAAAGGACCTGCGCAAAGTTATCTATCATAGTGTTCCTTTGTTTTTCGAGGGCTTCCTCGAGAAATATTTTGATATGATCTCCTACTCCCTCATATTTCTTTTTTTCCCCCATGGGTGTCCATCAAGGTTTGCGAGGCTGATCTTGCAAAGGTTCCACCAGATCGAGCCCTAACTCCTTATACCCCGACCTCATTGGGGACATGCAAAGAAGGATCGAGAAAAATCAGACCTCTTTGATACCACTGATCTAGATTTATGCAGGAATGCAACAGAATATAGAAGTAACCATAAAAATAGAAATACAGCTGAAATAAGGCTTCACTTCATTAATATCAAATCACAGAAATATGCTTACAAACATGATGGAAATAAAATAGCTAGGGTGCTGGTAGCGAATCTCTGAGAAGAGATGCGGTGGCCACAATCCTCTAAACTATGTTATAATGATGCTCAAGGGCCTATTTATTATGGAGAAATAATGGATAACTGTAAACGTCCAAAAATCTAACCCTAGGAGATGAAGCACCAAAAATATGGGCCCCGTTTGGGTAAATTGGTGTTTGAACTTCTCGGGGTCGTAAATTCGGCATACTATCTCCGTTTTAGGCTTCAAAATGGCTCTGGAAGTTTAGGACCAGAAAAGTTGCTAGAAATAGTAAGTTGTGAAAAAAACTAAAAGAGACAATGGTGGGGCCCCAAGTGGAATAGGCGGGTGAACACCAATATCCACCTGGATCAATAATGATGACCAAACTTTGAAAATATTTGGAAAAATTGTAGTGCTAATAGTGGCTCCTATTGGGGATGAATTCATCCATGTGAGGCTTCAAGGACTATAGAATTAGTGCCTTAAAAAGTTTTGAAGCTCGGAAGACTTCTTGAAAATTAATACTAGGACTGACCATTTACTGACTTGACTCAAGATTGACCATATATACATACATAAGTACCATTGGGAATGGATTTTATTGACACATCACACTGGATATTTACAATGGAGTGACTCAAATAACTTTACTAAATAAATAACCTTTTCAGAAAATGACCATTGACTGGGCCTCTAGTCAACTGGTCATCATCCGGATGTTTGAGAAGAAAATTATTATTCTCCAAAAATTAAACAATTTTAAATGGCCCAAACCACATATTGTCGAACTTACAATGCTTTCCATAATGTTCTCTCCTAACATCCCAACACAGTACCAAATCATTCTCCTGAAAAAACTTCTGATTTTCTATTTTATCAAAAACAGATTTGACTTTAGCTTGATACTTTTGTACCTTTTCCAACAACGATTCACTGATTTGGTGGGCTCCTCTCAATTGAACCATTCTCCTTTGGACTAGATTTTCATTATCAACCTCATCTTGCAGAAGCTTCATCATAGGAAGAGCTAATTGCAAATGAATTACAACTTTTGTACCATATAATGGCTGAAATGGAGACATTCCAGTTGAATTTTTACCACTTACTCTATTTTCCCACTGAGCATGTATCAACTAAGTGTCCCAATTCCTCTTATTTGTAGGAAGCATTGTCTTAATAATCCTTACGAAAATTTTATTGGATGACTCAGCTAATCCATTATCTTGAGGGTAATAAGGTGTGGAATGAGTTAATTCAATCCCATATTACTAACACAAGTTGTACATCTTGGCAGAGTTAAAGGCCATTAGATTATCAGTTACTAATTTCTGTGGACAGCAAAACCTTGACAAAATATTTTCCATAGAAATTTGATAATTACCATTTCAGTAGAATTTTTGGTTGGTATAGCTTCAATCCATTTGGTGAAATAGTCTGTAGCTGTGAGAATCCATCTATGTTGTCCTGATGAAGGTGGATGAATTTCACCAATGAAGTCTAGCCCCCACTGCTTGAAAGGAACATCTGGTGAAATAGGGATGAGAGCTAATGGTAGCAGTTTCTCTTTACCAGAAAATTTCAGACATTCGACACAGCTCCTAACTTTCGCAAAAACATCAGAGAAAAGAGTTGGCCAATAATAGCCAACTCTTAAGATTTTTTTTGCATTGGCTCTCTAATATAAATTACCTCCACATACTCCTGCATGTATCTCTATCATAATCTCCAAGGAATCTACTTGATTTACACATCTTAACAAGACTCCAACATGATCTTTCTAGTAAATATGGTCTTCCAAAATGAAATACTTCAAAACTCTTAGTTTAAAAGTTCTCCTTTTATACTTCTCCATTTCAAGTGGACAATTGAAATTTAGCAATAAGTAAAATATATCCTTGTACCATTCTGAATTGAATATTTCAGGATAATTAGCAGTACCTCACTACAAGAAAAAGGGACATTGGTGAGGGGCGATAATGGTCACCATAAGCTCATTTGTGAGGGTCAAAAGAGCCTTCGTCACCAAAAATTGAACGTCACCAAAGGTGGCATCGCCGAAAGTATAGGTGTTGTGGTGACATTCAAGGTCTGTCACCAATAATGATTTATAGTGATAGACAATGACCGTCACCATTTCATATGAGCAATGGTGACGAACAATAGCCTCTGTCACCAAAAAACTGAATGTCACCAAAAGTGGCGTCGCCAAAAGTATGTGTTGTGGTGACATTCAAGGTCCGTCACGAATATTGATTATAATAACGGATAGTGACCGTCACCATTTCATATGAAAAACAACAGTTTTTTGTGATAGACCTTTCATGGTCATCACTATTGGTGCATATATATGGCGAAGTTCATTGACCGTCACCATAAACTCATTGGTGACATCAAGGTCCGTCACGAATAATGACTATAATGACAAATAGTGACCCTCAACATTTCATATCAACAACAAAGATTTATTGTGACAGACCTTTAATGGTCGTCACTATTGATGCACATATATGGTTGCGTTCGTTGACCATCACCATTTCATATTTTGGTGAGGGTCAAAAAATGTCACCATAAGCTTATTGGTGATGGTCAAAAGAGCATCCGTCACCAAAAAATAATTGTTTTCATTCCCTATGAATATCAGGGCATGATGGAATCAAACCACCAACCTCCTGCTTGTAAAGCAGGTGCTCTTCCATTAAGCTAGCACCCTTTAAAGAATTAGACTTTAAACTAGCAATTGCCCCTAAAGGTGCAAAGATACACCAAAATAATATAAAATCTAAGAAGATCAAAAGTTGCTAGAAATAATATATTCAATATACATATTAAAAAGACAACAAGAATAACTTTTGATATAATATAACAAAACATGTACTACATAGGAGAATAACTGGAAAGCACAACTAGAAATTTGAATCACAACATAACAATATAAAAGAACATGCAATAGGAAAGGAACAACTCCACAGTTTGAGAAATATGAACAATCCATGGGCATGTTCTTATATATTGATATAGATAACGAAATAGAAATATAGATTTATGAAATTCAAGTATCACACAAGAATGTCTTGAACAAATATGAATATGTAAAATAGTATTTTTTTCATTTGGATTTACCTTGCAGAACCTCGAGAAACATTTTCCACAAAAACAGCCAATAAACATAACAACATGGACCTTAAGAGCAATTGTGCAGGGGATAAAATATGAAGGTAAAGCACTAGAGAATTATTCCAAGCAAATTATGAAAAGCGTATCTAGAAATAACTGAGAACCCTCTGAAGTAAACCACACATTTATCATCATGATTAGTACACTTGCAAAAAAATATCAGAATAAATTATGAACTATTCCACCAAAAAACAGTGAAATTTTCCACTAAAATACAGTTTCAAATTAATCACTAGCATGAAGCTAACTTCTCTGCAAAAATAGGGAAGTTTCAAGACAATGTATAATAGCTTTCATGGCGATCGTGTTGATAAAACTTTCCAAAGAATAAGACCACAGCAATCAACAAGAGGGTCATCATACTTAATACTATCAAAGAGTGGTCAATAGAAAAAGTGAATTGACGGACCTTCATAACTTGCATTGGTTCCTAATCCTTCATCCAACCCTAAAATTTTAGACCAAGGTTAACATTTTGAAGGAAAATTAAGAAAAGTCACATGATCTTGTGAAATGAGATTTTTATCACTACCATTAACTATAATGCAACAATTTTGCACAAACAAAGCATCCTTGTCTAAAGTGAAGTAGTAAGTCATGATTAAGACTAATTGTGGGCTTAGAATTGTTTTTCCATTTTTTTTGAATTGTTAGAATTATCGTACTTAGTAGCAGAGGCATTCCCACCATGGATTGGGAAGTCCACAACAACCACTTATGTAACTGGGATTGTTGACTATAATCATTTTAACCTTATCTTTCCTTTTTCTCAGCCATTGAAATATGCGTTGAGAACTCTTTGCTTAAGACATCCCGCATTAGAACGGGCAGACCATTATTGATAATAAGAATATTCTCGTAACATTTCCACTATCATTACAATTTCTTTTGGGCTGAAACTTAGACTTATGGGTATCTTTGTCATGCCTTGTAAACAAATGAAGATGACAAGGGGAAGGATCAAAAGAAGAGGGATTAGAAAACATCCAATGAGAGGAGCTTAAATCGTTGTCAATGATGCTCCATCTTTAGGGATCGCTTCTGTAACTTGCTTTCAATATTCAAGGCAAGCCAGAAAGCCTTGCTCCAATGAACTGAGTGCATGCAAAGGCCATCTTGTGTTGAATAAGAAATAAGAGACACTTGATAAAATTGAAACATTAATCCCTGGCGATGAATTTTTCAATATACTAATGAACAATCAATACCATAAACTGTCAGAGAGGAAACCACCGCTAAGTAGCTCCTTCCTAAGAAGTACAATACAAGAGAAATGAAGGCAATTTTAAATGGGTTACCAAATTCTGTGAAGGCCAATTTTGAAAAATGTTCGTTAGCAAAAGTCATATGGGACAAACTTCATGATCTTCACTCAAAAGGAGCGTTTAAAATGATCTCTAGTCAAAACGATGATGGAAAACAAGAAAGAAGTCAAAAATCCATCAAGGAATTTGAAGATAAGAGAGATGAAAACAAGGCTAAAGAAGACATAGAAGATGAAGAGAACAAATAAGACTTTGAAGAAGATCTCCTTAATAAACTTATGGCTTCCATGGAAGAGATTAACAGGTTGAAAAAGGAAAATGGGGAACTTAAGAAGAAAGCGCCAGTTGGTGACCAAAACAAGACAAGGAAGGAAGTTGACCTTGTCAAGCTTCAAGTTCAAGAAAGAGATGAAGAGCTCGCTAAAATTAAGGAGGAATTTCATTAAAACAAAATAAAGCCTCCTAAGGAAGTCATATCTATGACAAGTCAATTGGATAAGGCAAAAAAAAGGGAAGAAACTTTGTCAAGCCACCTTGAACAAAGACTTAAGAGCTTGAATAATCTTGAAGCAGAGATTGGTCAATACAAGGAAGAGGTCTCGTCTCTTAGATCTCAACTAGAAGAAGCAAGGAAACAAGTGCAAGGAGCCGAGAAGGTGATGGAAACTTTTGCATTCATAGAAGGACAAGTTGATGAAGCAGAAAATGAGAGAAACACCATGATATGCCAACTAGAAGAAAAGGATAAAGAAATCTTCAAAATAAAATTAGACATCAATATTTTCAAGGCCGAAACATGTGAAGCTACAAGAATAAAAGAATAAATGGAGAGCAGTCTAGCAAAGAAGAATGAAGAAGTCTTCATAATGAAATCAAATATCATCTCCCTTAAAAATGAAGCACACAAAGCAACAAGGATGACAGAAAAAATGAAGAAGCAACTAGTTATGAAAGATGAAGATTGTGAAAAGTTGAAAGGAGAAATTGTCTCTCTTAAAAATGAAGTTGACTTGTTGAATAAGAACTTGAAAAGCTCTCAAACCCTAGATGACATCTGAAGTCATCAAAGGTCCCCCCTTGATAAATCAGGGCTTGGCTATGTAGATGAATCCTCAAGCAAGGATGATAATGTTTCAAAAAATAAGGATGTGAGGAAGCCAAGAAGAAATGATACTCCTAGTTCCAGCAAAGGCAAGAGTCAAGATGACATTAAAATAAACCCTACTCCAAGGAGAATTGCAGATGGTGTTAAGAATACAAAAGGCAATGAATATCATCAAAGAATTCCGAAGTAAAAAGACTTTAGAAGTACTTCAAGGAACTCTTCATCTCCCACGTACCAAATTATATTTCTTGGATGTTGTTATTATTGTACAAACTTTGGGCACATGGAAAAATATTGTAGGGCATATCACAAAGACAAATATAATGGTACCTATCAATCTCCTAGTAGCAATTTTGCAAGAAGTCATGATTTCTTATTCATGAACAAGTTAGAGTTCTTCAATTTCCATAGCATTGGACATATGGCACGTGATTGTAACTTGAATTGGATTCCTAAACAAGCTAAAACCATGACAACCAAGCCAGAGAAGAAAGTTACACAAGTATGGAGAAGGAAGCAAGTTGAATCCAGAAGTCTCTTGAACACTACAACCAACAACTCATGTTGTTGACTTGATGAATTCATCCTTGATATTCCAAGTGTTTGAAGATGAGACTATGCCAAAAAGGAGACCATGCATACTATTGGGGGGGTTGGTGACTCGTGACTATTCTTGCAGAAACAATTCGTGAAGAGTCATATGAAATCGTTGATGGATCACATATGGACAATATATAAAGATCATCTCCATTAAAGAAACATGATTTTTTATGCACCCAATCTACCATTGTTGAATATGTCTTCCACTTGATCACAAGGATGCAATATTTCTTGTCGAAGGAAAAAAAAGAGAGCTAGCAGTGGTTATGTAGACAACGGGAGTCGATTGACTATTTACATGAATATATGCAAAGGCTTAGGGGGAGAAAGTTAATTGGAAAGCACCATGACAATGAGAGCAACGTATCTACCTATGAATAATTATTATTGATGAAGAAAATATGATAAAAGAAGCAGCTTGATTGTGGAAGCACTTGAGCAACCCATTTTCCATTGATGTCAAAAGGGGAGAGAATGTTGAAGGGTAAGAATATTGCCATCAATGATAAAGGGAGATATTGTTGGTCTATAGTTGTCATTAAATTCAATAGAATGATTTTGTTGTTGAAGATAATGAAAACCCTAAATCTATACTAATACCCGTGTTGTTGCACAAACCATAAATCCTAAACACATAAAACCTTAAAAGCGCTATCTTATGAAATCCTAAATTCCAAACCTTCCTCTAAAATCCCTAAAACCCTAACCATACATTTACACTACCATACATTACCTTATGCTACCATACATTTACGCTACCAAACATTACCTTATGCTATGATACACACTACCATACATATTTAATAAACATAATCCTTGGTTCCAAATATGTTTTGAAACAACATAAAAATTCCTTACTAACAACAATGAAATAACTTTGATTAATGGAAGACAAACATGGCATAAATATTCCCTATGACCATACATGGAGACATAATGCTAGAAGCATAGTTTAATACATCACTCATGGGATACAACACTTGCATGGCAGACAAGGTCTTATATGATCCATGTAGATAGATGTAATGCATACATCACATGGCAGACAAATATTGTTTTTAAATAATATACTAAAGATATGTGGACTACTAAAAATATGACAATCGGCTCCCAAACATATGTATATAAATAAATGATGCGTTGAATTCAATATGGAAACAACAGCCTCAGTGGTCTCCACATACCCCTATAGTCGTTAAACAACATCAGAAAAATACATACGCGGAGGATAAATAAGCGAGGAGCACAACTCAGGAAAAATCAAGGTGGTGGAAGTTTGGGTTTTGAAACAAAGACATCTGATAGTCTCAGACCACAGAAACCCGCAGTCTCCTTATTAAATAAACATTTCAGCAGAATGAAAATCTTCTAACTTGTTTCAAGAACATACTCGTAATAATGTTGTTGTAATTTGACAACTAGATTTGGACGTGCAAATTATGTTTAGTGATAAGTGATTTATGTTGTGATTTTATCCATTTAAGATTCATTCAAAAATTGTCTTCGCATTAATCATTGGTCTCGACATTGTGCCATACCCTTACAATGTGATGTATATATGTGATATCGATGCTCTGCAGCGTATGTATATATGAGATTGAGGCATAAGCTCACATTTGGAGTAATACGGCCTCCTCCTTAGACGTGTGGTGCCATAATTCACACTTGTATGTAGCTCGAATCCTCTTGAAGTGCATAACTCAGATCCATAGAGAATAAAAAGAGCCCAGACCTATTGGACAAGAAGCTCAGAGTACAACAATCTCGTGGAGGCTCATAGAAACATGGATTGGCCACCTGTTTGCTGACCTGTGGTTACACTTCCCTTGGATCAGCAAGCTTGGGTGTGTCCTTGTGGAAGCACGAACCTACAGTTCTATTTGGTTAGTCCTTCAAACAGTGATAAAATTTGACAAGCCTTCAACTATTCAAATAGTCCTCAAGATAAAAGGATCACTGGGAGGTTGGAGAAAAATGGGGGGAGAGAACACTTCATCAGAATAGGAATCTTCATTCTAGGGGTCAGGAAGGAATTTTGGAAGGAGAAGTTTTCGTATTTGAACAAGTATAAGCAGATCCTTGGCAGGGACAAACTCTGCCCAAGTGGACCGATGCAGATGTGGAAGAGTTCATCCAATCGGATCCCGTCTATGGCCCTCAGCTGAAGCTCATGCGAGTATGTTAGTTGTTGAGTGAATATTTCCAAGTATAATTGATATATAAAAATACAATATAATTAAATTGTTTATCTGCTTACAATATCTAGGCAACAACAAGACTCATTAATGCCTAACTTTAACATAAGCATTCATGAGCAAGAAAAGGTTATTGAGTAAGAATTTCAACTACAATGCATGATGGATTTTTGTTAAAATTGGCAACCAAGGTCGGCCTCCCTTATAAGTTGGCTCAAGAAGCTTAAAAGTCACGTCCTTTCGACTCCACCGATTAGTATATAAAGGGGTGATTTATTCCTCATTTGACACATTGAAGGGCTCGTCTTCTCCTCTGAAATAGGATGACATATAAGGCTGGACACAGGTGGCAGGGTCAAGGTTATTATCAGACCCATCTCTGTTTAGGGCTCAGTTTTTTTACTGAGAAAGGGCCACAGGTCTGTGACATAATGCATGGAGGATGCAAGGTCTATCTGGGCAGCGTATCTCTGTTTTGGGTGGAGATTTTGTGATGGATAAGAGCCACAGTTGGAGGATAGGAGGTCAGTGCAAGGCAATGTATCTTTAGGTAATTTTTCTGTGCGTTTTTGTGAGGTTTATGTCTGCTACAGACCATAGGAAGAAAGCCACTACAATAGCCTATTGTTAAGCTGTTTCGAGGGTTTTAAAGCATGGTCAATATATAAAGGCAAGGGATTGTTGAAGGGAAGGGATTGTTGAGGAGGAGCCTCAAAGCTCTATATCAGAGATTAGATTATTCTGATTATGAATAATAAGAACTGATCAAGGGTTTTTTCCGTCTTGGGGTTTTTCCCTGGCTTGAGCCATATTCATGTGTCCTCTTGTGTTGGCTTATCCTCTGCATTATTTTCTTATGTTCTTTTATTAGTTACAATCATCATGATTTTAATTGATGTGGTTGCTATGGATTGATAATTGGGCTATATATAAAAATTGATGTAACTATCCTATGCTAAGAACATGTTAAGCTAAATTTAACATGGTATTAGAGCTAGGCTGAGGACAAGCCCAAGAAAGAGGGAAAGCAATCACTAGAAATGTTGTCAAATATTCATGGCCTCTTTCGCCCTCAAAGGATCAGATAGTATGAAATTATGATATAAATCTGGTGCATCACAGTGACCAGCCCACAGTTTTGTGGATAAAGAGCGAAATTCCTTTTTGAATATCATACAAGACCTGGTTCAAATATCATGATTAGAAGAGTGCAGTTCTGGGCACATAATATGAGGTCTGAGATTTCCAATCCACTAATCCACCTCAGAATTCAGTGAACTTGAATGGCTAATCAAACTCTTGACAAAGTCAACAAAGGGACCCATCATTTAAGGAGTTTTTTCAAGCAATTTGAATTATGTACCACCTATGGGATCCAAGCATCGTATACAACTGTGGGTGACCGATCTTATGTTGCCTTTCTGATAAATAATTCAAATTGATTGAAAGCCCTCCTAAGGCCTTGTTGGGTGCCTCATAGTGAAGTTGCAAAAGGATTTGAGTCCCTCTCAAACTCATGGCATTTATATCTTTCAAAGGCATGCCTTAATGCTTATGCATCCAAGAAAATAAGCCGAGGTTCCTACTTCATTTAAGGAGTTTTTCAAGAAATTTGAATTATGTACCACCTATGGGATCCAAGCATCGTATACATCTGTGGGTGACCGATCTTATGTTTCCCTTTTGATAAATAATTCAAATTGATTGAAAGCCCTCCTAAGGCCTTGTTGGGTGCCTCATAGTGAAGTTACAAAAGGAGTTAAGTCCCTTATGCATCCAAGAAAAGAAGCCGAGGTTCCTACTTCTAAGAATATATATATGGTTTAAAAGAGCCGACCTATGGAGATACCTAAAATGATTATCACTCTTAGAGTCATAATCCCAGTATGATGTGACTTAATTTTTGGACACTTTTATTTATTCATTATCTCAGCAGTAAAGTTTTTTTTTGGCTGGTTGATCCAAGTATTGGAGCTTATTCATCATGGCCAATTCTAGAATCTAAGGTTGGTTTATAATGTCCTGATTAAATACAAATTCTCTAAGTCATATCTGTGGACATATTTTTTCTCATTTCTGCAATATTACCTTGATGCAATTTTACCAGCTCTCCTCTATTAGATTGTTCATAAGAGGCTTTTACAAGGACCAGTCCATGAGTTTAAAGATTGACTGAATGTGAATGATGGCTTAATAGCATCTAAGTCAATTTTGTACATTCCATCATCCACATAAGGGTGTTTAAAGATTCAACTTCCAACTTAGGCATAGGTATCAAAATGAAGTCATAATACCTGAAGCAATGTTAGAGACACATCCTCGCTTTTCTAGTTACTTCAGATGATGTATAATGTTTTAATGAGGTAAGGATGGCTTTAGACTTACAGTATGACATACAATCAGTATTGATATGATAGTCCAAAAATCATGGTGCTTTGGCAAGTCCCTGATATATGTTAAATCTAAGTTGATCTCAGCCATCTATCTCTCTGCTCTTTTCAAAATCAATCAAAGAAAGAGGCAGTCTAGAAGACCTAGGATTAATGATTATTACAAGAGAAAGCATCTAATTCCATAATCAATCCCTCTAACATAACATTTATCACCTTTATATAGGTCTGTATATTATCTTCACAGTGCCCTATTGGATAACTATGCATATTATCTGGGAAAGTTCAGATTGTACTGTTTGTTGATTTCAGTTTGGCTATGGATTGCATAAATTCATCTCTCGCTATGTTTGGATACGGATCATGACCTCTGATTTCAGTACATTTATGAACCTCAGTCTCTATTCTATATATGGCCATGAACATTACTCTTATGACTTGGAATAATTATGATATTCCGCTGCGCTTGATATCACAGTGGTTGTAGTATCTCAGTGGCAGCTTATTGGCATCACAATGGTTGGTTGATCTTTGGCTTATTTATCTTGGGAATTTATCGGTTATGATATATACACTAGAAATAACAAAGAATCCATGGATTTTAGTGCACTTAGACACCAGGAAAATCGAGGCCGCAGGGAGGGTATAAATAAATCTTATATTTCAATATTAAAAAAAAAATCACAACAGCAACAGAAGTCTCAATCTTAAAAAAATCACAACAACAAAAGTCTCAATCTAAAAAAAATGAAAATAAAAAACAAAAAAACAACAACAATCTCTCAGTTTCATGTGCATATAGCAAAATCTGGAAAAAAAATGCAATCTGAATAACTTGTAAACAAATTTCATTCACGCAGTAACAAATGAAAATAAACAAATATCGAATTCAAAATGACACTCTAATACCTGAAGCAATGTTAGAGATGCATCCTCTCTTTTCAAGTTACTTCAAATGATGTATAATGTTTTAATGAGGTAAGGATGGCTTCAGACTTATAGTCCGACATACAATCAGTATTGATATGACAGTCCAAAAATCATGGTGCTTTGGCAAGTCCCTGATATTTGTTAAATCTAAGTTGATCTCAACCATCTATCTCTCTGCTCTTTTCAAAATCAATCAAAGAAAGAGGCAGTCTAGAAGACCTAGGATTAATGATTATTACAAGCAAAAGCATCTGATTCCATAATCAATCCTTCTGACACAACATTTCTCACCTTTATATAGGTTTGTATATTATCTTCACAGGGCACTGTTGGATAACTATACATATTATCTTGGCAAAGTTCAGATGGTACAGTTTGTTGATTTCAATTTGGCTATGGACTGCATAAATTCATCTCTCACTATGTTTGGATAGGGATCCTGACCTCTGATTTCAGTACATTTATGAACCTCAATCTCTATTCTATATATGACCATGAACATTGCTCTTATGACTTGGCATAATTATGATATTCTGCTGCGCTTGATATCATAGTGGCAGCTTATTGGCATCACAGTGGTAGGGTTGATCTTTGGCTTATTTATCTGGGGAATTTATTGGTTATGATATATACACTAGAAATAACAAAGAAGCCATGGATTTTAGTGCACTTAGACACTAGGAAAATCGAGGCTGCAGGGAGGGTATAAATAAAGCTTATATTTCAATCTTAAAAAAAAATCACAACAGTAACAGAAGTCTCAATCTTAAGAAAATCACAACAACAAAAGTCTCAATCTAAAAAAAATGAAAATAAAAAACAAAACAACAACAAAAATCTCTCAGTTTCATGTGCATATAGCAAAATCTGGAAAAAAAATGCAATCTGAATAACTTGTAAACAAATTTCGGTTATGATATATACACTAGAAATAACAAAGAAGCCATTGATTTTAGTGCACTTAGACACCAGGAAAATCGAGGCCGCAGGGAGGGTATAAATAAAGCTTATATCTCAATCTTAAAAAAAAAATCACAACAACAACAGAAGTCTCACTCTTAAAAAAATCACAACAACAAAAGTCTCAATCTAAAAAAAATGAAAATAAAAAACAAAACAACAACAAAAATCTCTCAGTTTCATGTGCATATAGCAAAATCTGGAAAAAAAATGCAATCTGAATAACTTGTAAACAAATTTCATTCACGCAGTAACAAATGAAAATAAACAAATATCGAATTCAAAACGATGCCCTAATACCTGAAGCAATGTTAGAGACACATCCTTGCTTTTCTAGTTACTTCAGATGATGTATAATGTTTGAATGAGGTAAGGATGGCTCCAGACTTACAGTCCAACATACAATCAGTATTGATATAACTGTCCAGAAATCATGGTGCTTTGGCAAGTCCCTGATATATGTTAAATCTAAGTTGATCTCAGCCATCTATCTCTCTGCTCTTTTCAAAATCAATCAAAGAAGGAGGCAGTCTAGAAGACCTAGGATTAATGATTATTACAAGCGAAAGCATCTGATTCCATAATCAATCCTTCTGACATAACATTTCTGACCTTTATATAGGTCTGTATATTATCTTCACAGGGCCCTGTTGGATAACTATGCATATTATCTTGGCATAGTTCAGATGGTACAGTTTGTTGATTTCAATTTGGCTATGGACTGCATAAATTCATCTCTCGCTCTATTTGGATAGGGATCTTGACCTCTGATTTCAGTACATTTATGAACCTCAGTCTATGTTCTATATATGGCCATGAACATTGCTCTTATGACTTGGCATAAATATGATATTCCACTGCACTTGATATCACAGTGGTTGTAGTATCTCAGTGGCAGCTTATTGGCATCACAGTGGTATGGTTTATCTTTGTCTTATTTATCTTGGGAATTTATCGGTTATGATATATAAACTAGAAATAAAAAAGAAGCCATGGATTTTACTGCACTTAGACACCAGGAAAATCGAGGCCACAGGGAGGGTATAAATAAAGCTTATATCTCAATATTAAAAAAAAAAAAAAAAATCAGAACAGCAACAAAAGTCTCAATCTTAAAAAAATCACAACAACAAAAGTCTGAATAAAAAAAAAATGAAAATAAAAAACAAAACAACAACAACAATCTCTCAGTTTCATGTGCATATAGCAAAATCTAGAAAAAAAATGCAATCTGAATAACTTGTAAACAAATTTCATTCACACAGTAACAAATGAAAATAAAGAAATATCAAATTCAAAACGGCACCCTAATACCTGAAGCAATGTTAGAGACACATCCTCACTTTCTAGTTACTTCGATGATGCTTATCGGTCTGAATGAGGTAAGGATGGCTTCACAATTACAGTCAACATACACCGCATTGATATGATGTACCAAAATCATGGTGCATTGGCAAGTCCCCTATATGTTAAATCTATGTTGATCTCAGCCATCTATCTCTCTGCTCTTTTCAAAATCAATCAAAGAAAGAGGTAGTCTAGAAGAACTATGATTAATGATTATTACAAGCGAAAGCATCTAATTCCATAATCAATACTTCTGACATAACATTTCTGACCTTTATATAGGTCTATATATTATCTTCACATGGCCCTGTTGGATAACTATGCATATTATGAACCTGAATAACTGTTAAACAAATTTCATTCTCGCAGTAAAAAATGAAAATAAACAAATATCGAATTCAAAATGGCGCCCTATATTGAATCCTAACAAATGTGGATGGGGCTCTAAAGTTTTCTTACCTGGATAAATTGCCAGCGTTGCGGGGACTTCCATGATAAAAATTACTAGACAGGGCCTCCGGTTTAGCCCTGGAAACTGCGGGTTATTACTAAACATACTAATGTGTTGGTCTCCGTTTACCCTCTCCAACTTTAAAATCCTAGTAAAACCTTGGTATTGAAATAAAATATGCCTTGTAGAAACCCTAACGCCAAGGTTTTAACTGTAAAATTGTTGCCAACTCCTGAAAAATGAAGATCGATGGATAGCACAGAAAGAGGCA
Source organism: Pinus albicaulis (assembly GCA_034641835.2). Lineage (NCBI taxonomy): Eukaryota > Viridiplantae > Streptophyta > Pinopsida > Pinales > Pinaceae > Pinus > Pinus albicaulis. The sequence continues at coordinate 889,632,209 of CM076583.1, read as the reverse complement.
ACTTCAAAGTTGTGACCAAATCCAAACAACTTGAACTAATTTCCAGCTCGGAAGTCCCCAACTGAGAAAAGCCGAGTGCCCATTAAAAAGCCAAGTAACCATTTGATAGTTGAAGAATCCTGCAAGATGAAGATCTGTGGATAACAGAGAAAGAGGCGACTTCAATTATGATCGATAGTAGAGAAATAGGTGACTTCAAAGCTGTGAACAGATCCGAACAGATTGAACTAATTTCCATATGAATGAAACTGAGAATTCCCCAACTGAGAAAAGCCAAGTAACCATTTGATAGTTGAAGGAGTTGAATATTGGCTTGTTAATCTTGGCGGTAATGCAAGGTAACATGGAAGGAGGTGACACTTTGAAAAATTTCAAAAGGGGAAAGCCACATAAGGTATTATATGAAGATCTCAATTTAAATATTTTTTTCATAAAAATAGTTAGACAGTTAGATATATATTGGAAAATATAATGATTATATAAATCTTGATAAAATAAAATAAAATATCTTGGACCATATAAATTTTGATAAAAGAAAATAGAACATTTTCTTGCATCTCATAATAAATGGAGCATTTACATATGAGGTGATATTTTAACTCAATGCTGTGTATATTGCAAAGCTAGAAGATGTTATTGAGAAGAGAAATATCATGATGTTATTAGTTTCAACTACACACTAATGTAAACCCAATTTGAAACCACCAAGGGGGATTTGAAGGGCAACATCTAGTGCTCTTGTGGGCTAAAAAATAAGGCCCCCTCTTATTTGCATGAAGTGTTCCTAGTACAAATCCATCTTAGAGTTAAGGCCATGAAAATATGAAGTCCAAGTACTAAATTTATTGTTTATAAATAACCTCTTTAACAACTTGACACAAACATATAATGATGTAATTTACACTGGAGGTGTGTCACTTGAATTGTGTTACAATTGTAATCACTCCCCCACACAAAAGTGTCATGCTCCCTTGTGATGATGCATCAACCCTAATGGAGAACAATATCGTGATGTAAAAGAAATTTAAACATGATCTAACTTTAATAGTGCCCTACATTCACCCCTTGGCTCACCACTCATGGCAAATATGACGCTATTTCAAGCATTGATGTGGATAATATCATTTTATTTTCTCCTATGTATAGTATTCTACATTGACACAATTGCATTTTTTTAGCAAACAAAATATTTGTATCAAGGGTTAGCTCCTTTTCCATTAGGTTTGAATAGGTTGCGTCATTATGAGTGATCTATTCTTTACCAACTCCTTATATGGGAGAGCACTACAAGCTCCATGTCAACATGAAGTGTAGATATTGTGAGCAATTCTTATTGAGGTTTTGCAAATTATCCGGTTGTTCTACATTTTGTATACATGTTAATAAGGGCATTACCCACAAACACACACCCTCGAGACCAATACCTAGTTCTCTAAAAATCAAATGGTACCAATATTCTTAGTTAGAGGTGAAGGATTCTCCTAAGAGGCTATTTTGTTGGTTTGAGGTGTTGTTTTTTTCCTTGGATACTAAGTGATTAAGGGCTTAAAGAGCTAAGAGTTAAGGGACAAGGGCTTGGGGGGGAAGGGATTTGGGGGTTAAGGGATTAATAATTAAGGGATTTAGGTGTTAGGGGATAAGGGGTTAGGGGGTTAGGTTTTAAGGTGTTTAACAGTTATGGTTTAAGGGTCACGAGTTAAGAGAATAAGGGGTTAGTGCTTAGGGGGTTCATGGATTCTAGGTTAGGAGTTAATGGCCTAAGGTTTAATGCATCAAGGGGTTGATGGCTTATGAGTTATGAGTGTAGGGGTTAAGGTATTATGGCTTCGGGTTAAGGGATAGGGAATTTAGTGGTTATGGGTTAATAGCTTATTGGTTGTGATAATGGGGGCCCTAATCCCCTTGTCACCACTATCGAGGGTTCCCCTTTCAATTTCTCTTGTTACCTTCACTCTAGGCCCCCTAGCCCCTATGATATTAGGTCTTAATCCCCCTTTTCATTCTCTAATGCATGGATTATAGATCTTAGTAAACCATGCTTGGACATCCCACTTCTACCCATCCATGCTACATGTGTGTCCCCTAGTCCTGTTCAATACACCACAAAATACTCCTCCCACCTTTTCGGTCATATCATTCAACTTATCCTAACATTATGGGTGAAATTGGTGTTTATGTTGTAAATTTAGTAGAGAAAAAATATTACTTTTTTTTTCTATTGAGAAGATGTATAAATTCATTTTCATGATTGGAAATTGCATGCATCAATCTACATTGGCTTGCTTTTCGAGCTTAGACATGAATAATTATTTGGTCATACTCCATCCTATCGATGGAGTCTGATATCACAAAGGTATTGATGGGAAGTGTGCTAAGAAGGGAGTGACAAGGTATGTTAGGAAATTCCAATGCATGATAGAGTGCTATGAAAGCATGCCAAGTTGTGCCAAGTTCCAAGGTGTGCCAATGTGTGCCAAGGTGTTTTAGGGAGTGCTAGAGAAACACAAGGTAGCACTATGTCACAATGCATGGAAATGAATGAATAATACTGTGTGAGAAGGAGTTTCAATGAGTTCCATGTGTGATAAGGAGGAGCGACAAGGCATGCTTGGAAGTGATAAGGAATGATAGAGTGCTAGGGTGGGATGCATCCAAGATGTGCCAACACGTGCAAGGAAGTGTTAACTAGGAGTGCCCGGGAAACACAAGGGAAGACTACGTCAAAATGCATGGAAATGAACAAATAAAAGTTTGTGATTGTAAGTGTCAGTGACTTCCAACTGTGCTTAGGAGGGATTGACAATGTATGCTAGGCAGTGTTAAGGCATGCTAGAGGCCAAGGAAACATGTCAAGATGTCCTAGGTGTTAGGGTGTACCAACACGTGCCAAGGAGTGTTAAGGAATGATATGGAAACACAAGGGAGCACTTGGTAAAAATGCATGAAAATGAATAAATACGAGTTTGTGACTGAGATTTTCAATGAGCTCTAGGTGTGCTAAGGAGAGAGTGAAAAGGTATGTTAGGTAGTGCCAATGAATTCTAGAGTGCTAGGGTGGCATGCCAAGATGTGTCAGGTGTTAGGGTGTGCCAATGCATGCTAGGGAGTGTTAGGGAGTGTTAGGTAAACACAAGGAAGCACTAGATTAAAATGCATGGAAATGAACAAATAAGAGTGTGTGATATGGAGTGTTAATGAGTTCTAGGTGTGTTAAGGAGGGAGTTACAAGGTTATATGCTAGGCAATACCAAGTTATGTTAAACTACCAAGGTGTGTCAGGAAGTGCTATGGTGTGTTAGGGAGTGTAAAATCATGTCAAAGAATGTAGGGGATGCTAACACATGCCACACAGTTCCAAGGCATTTAGGACATATCAGGTGTTGTGGCATGTCAAGATGTAAACTATGTTTCTTAGTTGTTTTACGACCATAGTTTTATGTGATGAGCCTTGTCTTGGTAACTTGTTAAGTGGGATCAATTGAGATTGGACATGAGTAGTCTAATATAAGTTACATGTAGTTCTTAGGTGAACAAGGCATGTGTTGAATTTCCACGACACATGAGAATTTGGGTTTGGTCTTAGAATATTTGATGCAAACACACTCAAGTGACACAACACATCAACTTTTCACAATGAAATCTACACACATCAGGGAATCAATTAGTGCACATGAAAATTTCTAACTTTTTCAAAACTTTCTTCGTTAAATTACAAACTGTAATAGAATAAGCTAGAGCTCTCGCACTAGGGATGTTGGGCCTTTATAGTCACACTGATACAAGGAATACAACTAGGGCCTGGTGTTAGTCCTTTGACAACCAATATACCTTGAACAAGACAAAACTTGACCCAATTTTTTATGGTGGACACACATAGCCCTTTCAATCCACATGTCTTAAACACATTTGGTAGGACCTCTTTCCTACCATTATGAAACTCCTCATTATACCTCTATCAATGAACTAAATTCCTTTATGTTACTGAACTCGGCTCAAAAAACAATTCCCTCTATCTACCTCTTTTTTCCTTTAAGGTCTCCAACACTTAAAGTTTTCGATTAGATGTTCACAACTTTGTTGCGAACAACTCTTTGGTTTGCCCACTTTTGCCATGCTACTGCTCCAAGATGACAAGTCTATGGATATGAAGGTTTCCCTTCTTCTCAATGACGCAATACTCTACAATACAATGAAATAGGACTAGTTGGCTAGCCCATTTGACTGTTACTTTAGTCCTTCAAATTCTGCACGTCCTTAGGCCAAATACACCTACCCTTCTACCAGTCTTGTTTTCCTTCATAAGTACAGAACTTAGAGCTCTTCTTTGACAGTCACCTAACAACCCTCCAATTTTACCTGAACTGCCATCAATTTTCCCAACCACAGTAAATTTTTTTACTGATCTAGTTCCCACAACACTGCCCTCATCTAGGGCTCTTCAAATATGCCACCTAATAGCGATTTGAGTCCTCTCAAAATCACTATTCTCGTGTGCCAATTTTTTGTTGTTCGATCTATGAAAAAATATGAACTACTCACCTCATCATCCTTCTAACAATTTGTAGATGACTGAACTAGGGTCACAAATCATCCATTAATAGTCCATTCACTAACTATTTATAGGCTGCTTCAAATCTCTATCCAAAACTCTATGGACAATCCAACAAAATCAACTCCTCTTCATGTCAATCCATTCCTCATATGGCACATTTATTCTACTATGTCTTCTACTCAGTTTCCACCTTCCTTTGGATTTTCTATCTCCGCACATACTTATGCAAACCATCTTCCAAATTTGTGGTATATATTGCAGCGATAAACCTCTCTCTAAGGGTCACAACCCCTCTTCTTCTATGCAAATTTGTCATAGTATTAATGACATACCTTATGGATTGAACATGCTAGGAAACCTCCCTAAATAGGGAATTATACTTCTATTCTAATTTCTTTAGAAAAAACCATATCCACCCATAGAAAAAAACAAAAATCTTTTCTCTATAAGAGACTCGGCCTAGCTCATATGGATCCATAGATTCTGGTCATTTCTTTGATTGAATATTGACTTGAACTTTAGATCTCTACGACCCTCAAACTGTAGTTACTTCAGTCAATATTCCACCTGTGACTACTTCTGTTCTGGCCCTAAATTCTAGTGCAAACCCTCCTCCATTTTTCTTGGTATTTATCATAGACCTCACAACCTAGTAACCAGCACAAGGTAGGGTCTCAACCCTCTCTACTATTTCAAAATTTGATGCGGACTTCACACAGAAACACCACTGAAATCACATGCCAAAATTCTCATGAGTCGCCTCTCTTGAGCTTTATCTTCCCTAAGAGAACCACAATATCCCATCCTACTTCCTATCTTGAACCCATTAAGGTATGTGACATTATTGTGAACCCTCACATGATGATCTTACTCTTGGTGGATGATCATGGCCTCCCTTTAGCAACACTTACTCAAACCTATAACTATACCTACTTTAGGACTACATCTCTCCTAGCCTCCTTGATAAAATGAGCCCATTCTCACTTGATGTTATTGCCTTCATAATAAGGCCTCCTTAAATAGCTTTTCCTAGCTAGGCCTCTTAAGAACACCATAGAACTTACAAATTTTATATACTTAGATCTTAGGAAATATTATTTTTCTGTTTAATTTTATTTTATATTTTAAACCTCATCTTAGGTCCAAAGCCCCTTCGCTTGGGTTATTTTCCCACAAAACATTTTGTGGTCAAAATCACACAAACCCATCTCACTAGGCTTTTGGAGTACCTCCCAAGCTACACAATTTAACAACATAGTCTAGTTGTAGTAATCGTAACTTGGTCAAGCTCCTATAGTCAAGCAAGGACTTGGTTGGGTTCCCAAGTTAAAATTAAGTAAGGGTAGTTGTGAGGGCATGATAACTAGGAAGGGTTAGGGAATGCCAAGGAATGAAAAGGCGTGCTAACACATGCTGAACAATGTCAATGCATGTTGAGGAGTGTTAAGGAGTGTCAAGGTATCACAAGGGAGAAATAGGTCAAAATGCATGGAAATGAACAAATAAGAGTGTGTTCTAGGGAGTCTCAGTGAATTCAAGTGTGCCAAGGATGAAGTGTGTTAGAAAAAGTTCATAATAGGATTTGTAAGAGACTAGCCTATGATTGCGATAAGGGGCTCTCTTAGACTCATGTATTTCATAGTATCACAAGGTGACTGATCACTGATTAGAATATTGTTCATATACTGAAAATAATATTCTATGGCTGTCATTTATTTTCAGAGAAGAAAGGGAGACCCTGACTGTCAAAGAGCATCAAATGAATCAATTTTCCTTATAGTTTAGTGGAAAGGAGAAAAATTGTTGCTGGAAAGGTGTGATGGGGATCAAACTTCATTTCTGCCCTCGTTCCATTTCATTTCATTCACCCCCTTTGTCCCCCTCGTTTCCTCCATATTCTCCCATGCTTTGAAACCCATTCCCCGCCATGCTTCTCTTCCATTTCATCTTCCATTTTGAAAGATACGTTACCTTACCTTTCTTCCGCCTTTCATGATCAAAGTGGGGCCCTCATCGCATTTCGCAGACTTTATGTATTTGGCATTGGAACTAAAATTTAAATAATGCGATCGCTGATTTGCGATATCGCATCGCATTGTTTTACCTTGTGAGTGCCCGCAATCTATTTTATTTAGTTTGTGATGCGGTAAGTCAGCCGCACCTCAGCAGCTCCGCCCCATTACATAGCCATTGCAATACATTGTTATATCATATAAAACTTCATAACACTGACCGCTTAAAAACCTTCCGTCGATTCATAACACTCCGCCAAATGCCAGTGGGCCCCTCTTCCCCACACTTCGCAAATTTAAGGAGTTAACCCCGTAGATTATAAATAAAACTTAAGAATTTCAAAGTACGCCTGCGATCCACTCCCACTTCTTCCCTACCACATCACTCATCTCCTCCCCCGTGGATTGTACTTCGCAGATTTTAGATTTTACATTTTCCACGCTTATAACTAAACACTACGAATTGCGATGTGCACTGCGGTCCCATCCCAATTACCCTCCATGTCACCACCCCATCGCATCACATCGTTGATCGTATTCTTTATAAACTAATTAACTGTAAAGGTTGTGAAGTGCGCGGATGCAATGCCACTTCATAACTAAATTCTACATAATTTTAGGTCTCGGTGAACGAGTTGTCACTATGTTTTGTGTGTATAACAGGTCAATTAGGGACTACGAGGTTTATAGCTCATTTCATGAATAAATAGGCCAAAAGACCGGGCAATAAGCAAAGGCTTTCCACCTCATTACACCATCGTCATCTTTAAATCCAACGACCTACGTTTCATTATGACCCCCCTTTACAATATTCCTTACTTTATCGTTGAAGGGGGGGTCCGAAACGAATGGTTTTCAAGAAAGGGACCCCCTTATGTGTCAATATCTCATGAATTGACACCCCCCCCCCCCTTTTATATTACCACTTACCACTTCATAAGGGTCCGAAATACCACTTTTCTCCTCGAAACTGTTTTCCCCAAATGAAAAACCATTTTTTAGCCAGTTTTACCAGTTCGTTTTCGAGGGAGATTTCGGGCAGATGGGAACGAATTTTGAAAAAAAGAGAGAATTTTTTATTCAGCACAGGTTGAAGAAAAAAATCCTCTCCCAGATTTTGAACAAGTGTCTTCAGTTGGGATAATCAAAAGCCATCTCTCAGCCCTATTTTTCGGATTTCTGTTTTTTCTGTGTTGGTCATGATTTTGCGGCAATTGTTGTGGAGCACTGGAGATGAATTTTGAAAATCCAAGAGAGGTTTTTGACCAGAACGAGGCAAAGAACAATAAAATATCTCATATTTTTCATAGGTGTCACCATTGGGGACAAAAAAATGTCTGATTTGACCTCTATTTTCAGCAATTTCGCCCATTTTTCACGGCATGACAAACATCCCAGGATTTTCAGGAATTTGTTTTTTGATGATGGTTCTTAGATGTGAACAAGGATAATATATTTCGGAAACTTTTTTCCATAAAAATAGTTCCAGACAATATGACATTAGGACAACAAAGCAATCAGTGCTGCATTGGAGTTAATGATCCAGCCAAGGTGGTGCAAGAAAGGTTGGGACAGACATCAATTTTGCCTCACTTTGTCTTTTTGGAATTTTAAAAGCCCAATTATGTTCACCTTATAATTCAAGAAGGGTAATTGAAGTTAATACAACCAACAGTGGCTAACAAATTCACCTCATCATAGCCTTGCATGGCCATACTTGTCCATTTTCTGCTTAAATTGTAATCAATGAAAGTTTTCCAGGGTAGATTAGGGCAAACCGACTTAGTTGTTAGTTAAATGCCACTAGAATTCTCATTATAAAAGGTTGGATATTTTAGCACCTGTATTGTAAGAACTACTATTGAAGCACTTTAATTTTTGGAGCTGGACATCAATAATCAAAGACCGTTTATAGGATTCTTGAGTTGTGTCAAAATGGTGATGTGTTTCATCTTTGTTTAAATGCTTCCATTGTTTTCTATGTTGTGTATCTGCTCATCTAATTGTAAATCAGAAATTTTAGATTAAGATTCGTTGTCGGAGCACCTTAATTCTATTTTAATTTACAATCTGAATTTTTTCTGTTGAATTTTGATTAAAGAATTCTTAATTTCTCTTTAGACACTACGAAACCTTACTGTTTCTTTCACCTCATAATTCATACAGCTCTTAAAATCCATTTAGCACAGTTAGCTTGCCCTGTGATTTCTCTTGATTTTGATGTGCCATTCTAGCCTTTGACTCCATCGCCCAATGGAATAGCTTCTGCAACCCTATCTATCCAACCACACAATCAATCAAAAAAACAACCCCCATCACTCTAACTAGCCTAATATCAGTACGTATAACCAGCAAGTTAAATCAATTTAAATCATAAAACAAAGAGAGCCATCTCTGAGTCTAAGAAGGCTAGGTCCTAGACTCCAAAGCGGTTTGATGTTGTTCTTTATAGTTTAGTTTTGCCAATATTCTAAATTATAGAGTGCAAACAGGCTCGACAAAGCAATTTTAAACATAGGGAGACTTTGTGTTGGGCACAACACTATTTTTCCTTTATCTATTATTTTTATATGAAATGTGGCACACTTTGGCTGAATGCTCATGTTTTAAACTATTTTAGACAATTCAATATTGTACATTGTTATGTATAAGTTTTAGGGAACTCGACTTGTGCCGACCTATATCTTGTGTGTCTTGTGTATCCTGTGGTTCTTGCAAACTCTAAGTTAATGCTCCATTATTTATACGAACTAGACATACATGTGAAATATTGCCTATGTAAACTATGTTTCTTAGTTGTTTTATGGCCATGGCTAGATGTGATCCTTGTCTTGGTAAGTTCTTAAGTGGGAAAATTTCAGCTTGGACATGACTGGCCTAAGATGAGGTATAGGAAGTTCTTAGGTGAACAAGGTACAATCTACTTGTAGTAGGTGTAATTGATCAAGCTGTTACGGCTGAAGCAGACCAATCTCACATGAACTGGAGTAGCTAAGGACTTGATTGGGTAACCAAGTCATGAAAAAATGTAAGGATATTTGTGAGGGAATGAGTGCCAAGGCATGCTAGGGATTTCTAACATGTGCCAGATAGTTCGAAGGCATGTAAAATATGCTAAGATGTGTCAAGTATTAAGGCATGCCAATATCTGCAATGGTGTGACAATACATGCCAGGGATTATCAAGGAAACAAAAAGGAGAAACAAGTTAAAATACAAGGAAATGAGCACATCATAGGGTTAATAAGTCATCAATTTACATTTTCCAAGAGGGGCATGCTATGCACACCAACACTAGGTGGAAATGAGTGTCAAGTGCCAAGTGTTAGTGCATTCTAAGTGCCAAATCATCCTCTGTTACTTCTCTTCTACTTTCCAATAACTGATCTCAAATAACTTTAATATTAAACCATGCCAAAGCATATTGAGGCATCTTAATGAATGTTATACATGATAATGATCATGGCCTCTTTAGGACTACATGTCTCTTCACCCCCTTATCAAATGAGCTCCTTCTCACTTGATGTTATTTCCTTCATCCTAAGGACTCCTTAAATAGTTTTTCCTAGACCTCTTAGGAACCCTCTAGAACTTATGGGTTTTATCGAGTTAGACCTTAGGAAATATTAATTTTCCTTTTTATTTTTCTTTTAGATTTTAAAGCTTGTCTTGGGTCCAAAATCCCTTTTCTTTGCTTCTATTTCCACAAAGCCTTTTGTGACCAAACTCACACAAAGCCATCTCACTAGGCTTGTGGAGTACCTCCCAAGCTACACAATTCAACAATATAGTCTAGTTGTAGTAACTATAACTTGGTCAAGCTCTTGTAGTCAAGCGAGGGCTTGGTTGGGTTCCCAAGTCGAAAATTAAGTAAGGGTAGTTGTGAGGGCATGATATATAGGGAGGGTCAGGGCATGCAAAGGAATGAAAAGGCATGCTAACACATGTCGGACAATGCCGATGCATGTTGAACTAGAGTTTTAGGGAGTGTTGGGGCATATCAAGGGATAACTAGGTAAAAATGCATGGAAAGGAACAAATAAGAGTGTGTGCAAGGGAGTGTTAGCGAATTCAAATGTGCTAAGAATGAAGTGTGTTAGGAGAAGTTTAGAATAGGATTTACAGGAGGCAAGCCTACGGTTGTTATAAGGGGTTTGACATAGCAATTTTAGACAAAGGGAGATCACTTTGTGCTAGGCACAACATTGTTTTTCCTTTAGTTATTTTTTTTATATGAGATGTGGCACACTTTGGATACATGCTCATGTTTTAAACTATTTTAGATAATTTCATATTGTACATTGTTGTGTATAAGTTTTGGGGCACTCAGCTTGTGTCAGCTTATATCTTGTGTGCCTTGTGAATCTTGTGGTTCTTGCAAACTCTCAGTTAATGTTCTATTGTTTATATGAACTAAACATACATATGAAATATTGCCTGTGTAAGCTATGTTTCTTAGTTGTTTTATAGCCATGGCTAGATCATGTGATCCTTGTCTTTGTAAATAGTTAAGTGGGACAAGTTGAGATTGGACATGAGTGGCATAAGATGAGTTATAGGCAGTTCTTAGGTGAACAAGGCACAATCTACTTGTAGTAGGTGCAATTGGTCAAGTTGTTGGGCTTGAAGCAGGCCAACGTTTTCACATGAACTACAGTAGCCAAGGACTTGATTGGGTTCCCAAGTCATGAAAAAATGTAAAGGCTTTTTGTGAGGACATGAGTGCCAAGGCATGCGAGGGAATGCTAAGATGTTCCAGATAGTGTGAAGGCATGTCAAACATTATAAGATGTGCTAAGTGATAAGGCATGCCAAGATGTGCAAGGGTGTGTCAATGCGTGCCAGGGACTGTCAAGGCAACAAAAGGGAGAAACAAGTTAAACTACAAGGAAATGAACACATAAGAGGGTTAATTAGTCATCAATTTACCTTTTCTAAGAGGGGTATGCTAGGCACACCAACATGACTATGCGCCAATAGGTGCCAAGTGAAAAGTCTTAGTGCATTCTAAGTGCCAAGTCTTCCTTTGTTGCTTCTCATATACTTTCCAAAAATTGATCTAAAATAAATTTAATATTAAATCGTGCCAAATCATACCAAGGCATCTCAACGTGTTCCATACATTTTAAGACTTTCCAAGCACCAACACGTGCCAAGTGCTAATATGTGTCAGGGATTGTTATGCATGCTATGAAGTGGAATGGCATGTGGAAGACTTCTAAGGTGTGCTAGAGAGTGTTAATGCATGTTTAGGAGTGTTAAGGAGTAATAAGACAAAACATTAAGGGAGCACTAGGTCAAAATTCATGGAATTTAATGAATATGAGGAACGTGTGCCAGGGACTAGTGTTAATGAGTGCTAGCTATCATGCCAAGGAGGGAGTGACAAGGTATGCTAAGCATTGTTAAGGCATGCTAGGGAATATCAAGGCATGTAAAGAAGTGCCAAAGTGTGCTAGGGAGTTCCAGGGTGTGCTAATTATATGTTCCAAATAGTTCCAAGATATGCCAATACATGTCAGGTGCTAAGGATGTACAGAGTGCCAAGGTATGTCAATATGTGTCAAGAAGTGTCAAGGCAACAAAAGGAAGAACCAATCCAAAATGTAAGGAAATGAACACATAAGAGGGTCAATAAGTCAGGACTTTATCTTTTTCAAAAGGGACATGCTAGTCACACTAATAATAGGTCCCAATACATGCCAAGTGGCATTGTATGCCAAGTGCGCCTAATGTATGTCAATGCATTCAAGCAAGGTGTTCCAGGGCATGCTAGGGACTACATGCATGCTAACACAATGCTAGATAGTTCCATAAGCTGTGCTGGGGGCAAGCCACCATGTACTAGCACAACATGGAACTCTCACATATGTTTAGCATGCATGTAGTCCCTAGCATGCTCCGAAACACCTTGGTTGAATGCATTGACATACATTAGGCGCACTTGGCATACAATGCCACTTGGCATGTATTGGGACCTATTATTAGTGTGACTAGCATGTCCCTTTTGAAAAAGATAAAGTCCTGACTTATTGACCCTCTTATGTGTTCATTTCCTTACATTTTGGATTGGTTCTTCCTTTTGTTGCCTTGACACTTCTTGACACATATTGACATACCTTGGCACTCTGTACATCCTTAGCACCTGACATGTATTGGCATATCTTGGAACTATTTGGAACATATAATTAGCACACCCTGGAACTCCCTAGCACACTTTGGCACTTCTTTACATGCCTTGATATTCCCTAGCATGCCTTAACAATGCTTAGCATACCTTGTCACTCCCTCCTTGGCATGATAGCTAGCACTCATTAACACTAGTCCCTGGCACACGTTCCTCATATTCATTAAATTCCATGAATTTTGACCTAGTGCTCCCTTAATGTTTTGTCTTATTACTCCTTAACACTCCTAAACATGCATTAACACTCTCTAGCACACCTTAGCAGTCTTCCACATGCCATTCCACTTCATAGCATGCATAACAGTCACTGACACATATTGGCGCTTGGCACGTGTTGGTGCCTGGAAAGTCTTAAAATGTATGGAACACGTTGAGATGCCTTGGTATGATTTGGCACAATTTAATATTAAATTTATTTTAGATCAATTTTTGGAAAGTATATGAGAAGCAACAAAGGAAGACTTGGCACTTAGAATGCATTAAGACTTTTCACTTGGCATCTATTGGCGCATAGTCATGTTGGTGTGCCTAGCATACCCCTCTTAGAAAAGGTAAATTGATGACTAATTAACCCTCTTATGTGTTTGTTTCCTTGTAGTTTAACTTGTTTCTCCCTTTTTTTTCCTTGATAGTCCCTGGCACACATTGACACACCCTTGCACATCTTGGCATGCCTTATCACTTGTCACATCTTATCATGTTTGACATGCCTTTGCACTATCTGGAACATCTTAGCATTCCCTAGCATGCCTTGGCACTCATGTCCTCACAACAAGCCTTTACATTTTTTCACGACTTGGGAACCCAATCAAGTCCTTGGCTACTGTAGTTCATGTGAAAACGTTGGCCTGCTTCAAGCCCAACAACTTGACCAATTGCACCTACTACAAGTAGATTGTGCCTTGTTCACCTAAGAACTGCCTATAACTCATCTTATGCCACTCATGTCCAATCTCAACTTGTCCCACTTAATTATTTACAAAGACAAGGATCACATGATCTAGCCATGGCTATAAAACAACTAAGCAACATAGCTTACAAAGGCAATATTTCATATGTATGTTTAGTTCATATAAACAATAGAACATTAACTGAGAGTTTGAAAGAACCACAAGATTCACAAGGCACACAAGATATAAGATGACACAAGCTGAGTGCCCCAAAACTTATACACAACAATGTACAATATGCAATTATCTAAAATAGTTTAAAACATGAGCATGTATCCAAAGTGTGCCACATCTCATATAAAAAAAATAACTAAAGGAAAAACAATGTTGTGCCTAGCACAAAGTGATCTCCCTTTGTCTAAAATTGCTATGTCAAACCCCTTATAACAACCGTAGGCTTGCCTCCTGTAAATCCTATTCTAAACTTCTCCTAACACACTTCGTTCTTAGCACATTTGAATTTTCTAACACTCCCTTGCGCACACTCTTATTTGTTCCTTTCCATGCATTTTGACCTAGTTATCCCTTGATATGCCCCAACACTCCCTAAAACTCTAGTTCAACATGCATCGGCATTGTCTGACATGTGTTAGCATGAATTTTCATTCCTTTGCATGCCCTGACCGTTCCTATATATCATGCCCTCACAACTACCCTTACTTAATTTTCGACTTGGGAACCCAACCAAGCCCTCGCTTGACTACAAGAGCTTGACCAAGTTATAGTTACTACAACTAGACTATATTTTTGAATTGTGTAGCTTGGGAGGTACTCCAAAAGCCTAGTGAGATGGCTTTGTGTGAGTTTGGTCACAAAAGGTTTTGTGGAAATATAAGCAAAGAAAAGGGATTTTGGACCCAAGACAGGCTTTAAAATCTAAAAGAAAATTAAAAAGGAAAATTAATATTTCCTAAGGTCTAACTCGATAAAACCCATAAGTTCTAGAGGGTTCTTAAGAGGTCTAGGAAAAAATGTTTAAGGTGTCCTTGGGATGAAGGAAATAACATCAAGTGAGAAGGAGCTCATTTGATAAGGGAGCGAAGAGACATGTAGTCCTAAAGAGGCCATGATCATTATCATGTATAACATTCATTAAGACGCCTCAATATGCTTTCACATGGTATAATATTAAAGTTATTTCAGATCAGTTATTGGAAAGTAGAAGAGAAGTAATAGAGGATGATTTGGCACTTAGAATGCACTAACACTTGGCACTTGACACTCATTTCCACCTAGTGTTGGTGTGCATAGTATGCCCCTCTTGGAAAATGTAAATTGATGACTTATTAACCCTATGATGTGCTCACTTCCTTGTATTTTAACTTGTTTCTCCTTTTTGTTTCCTTGATAATCCCTGGCATGTATTGTCACACCATTGCAGATATTGGCATGCCTTAACACTTGACACATATTAGCATATTTTACATGCCTTCGAACTATCTGGCACATGTTGGCAATCCCTAGCATGCCTTAGCACTCATTCCCTCAAAAATATCCTTACATTTTTTCATGACTTGGTTACCCAATCAAGTCCTTAGCTACTCCAGTTCATGTGACATTAGTCTGCTTCAACCGTAACAACTTGATCAATTACACCTACTACAAGTAGATTGTGCCTTGTTCACCTAAGAACTTCCTATACCTCATCTTAGGCCAGTCGTGTCCAAGCTGAACTTTTCCCACTAAAGAACTTACCAAGACAAGGATCACATCTAGCCATGGCCATAAAACAACTAAGAAACATAGCTTACATAGGCAATATTTCACATGTATGTCTAGTTCATATAAATAGTGGAGCATTAACTTAGAGTTTGCAAGAACCACAGGATACACAAGACACACAAAATATAGGTCGGCACAAGTCGAGTTCCCCAAAACTTATACATAACAATGTACAATATTGAATTGTCTAAAATAGTTTAAAACATGAGCATTCAGCCAAAGTGTGCCACATTTCATATAAAAATAATAGATAAAGGAAAAATAGTGTTGTGCCCAACACAAAGTCTCCCTATGTTTAAAATTGCTTTGTCGAGCCTGTTTGCACTCTATAATTTAGAAGATTGGCAAAACTAAACTATAAAGAACAACATCAAACCACTTTGGAGTCTAGGACCTAGCCTTCTTAGACTCAGAGAGGGCTCTCTTTGTTTTATGATTTAAATTGATTTAACTTGCTGGTTATACATACTGATATTAGGCTAGTTATAGTGATGGGGGTTGTTTTTTTGATTGATTGTGTGGTTGGATAGATAGGGTTGCAGAAGCTATTCCATTGGGTGATGGAGTCAAAGGCTGGAATGGCACATCAAAATCAAGAGAAAATCACAGGGCAAGCTAATTGTGCTAAATGGATTTTAAGAGCTGTATGAATTATGAGGTGAAAGAAACAGTAAGGTTTCGTAGTGTCTAAAGAGAAATTAAGAATTATTTAATCAGACTTCAACAGAAAACATTCAGATTGTAAATGCAAATAGAATTAAGGAACTCCGACAACGAATCTTAATCTAAAATTTCTGATTTACAATTAGATGAGCAGATACACAACATAGAAAATAATGGAAGCATTTAAACAAAGATGAAACACATCACCATTTTGACACAACTCAAGAATCCTGTAAACAGTCTTTGATTATTGATGTCCAAATCCAAAAATTAAAGTGCTTCAATAGTAGTTCTTACAATACAGGTGCTAAAATATCCAACCTTTTATAATGAGAATTCTAGTGGTATTTAACTAACAACTAAGTCAGTTTGCCCTAATCTACCCTGGAAAACTTTCATTGATTACAATTTAAGCAGAAAATGGACAAGTATGGCCATGCAAGGCTATGATGAGGTGAATTTTTTAGCCACCGTTGGTTTTATTAAATTCAATTACCCTTCTTGAATTATAAGGTGAACGCAATTGGGCTTTTAAAATTCCGAAAAGACAAAGTGAGGCAAAATTGATGTCTGTCCGAGCCTTTCTTGCACCGCCTTGGCTGGATCATTAACTCCAGTGCAGCACTGATTGCTTTGTTGTCCTAATGTCATATTTTCTGGCACTATTTTTATGGAAAAAAGTTGCCGAAATATATTATCCTTGTTCACATCTAAGAACCATCATCAAAAAACAAATTCCTGAAAATCCTGGGATGTTTGTCATGCCGTGAAAAATGGGCGAAATTGCTAAAAATAGAGGTCAAATCAGACATTTTGTTGTCCCCAATGGTGACACCTATGAAAAATATGAGATATTTTATTGTTCTTTGCCTCGTTCTGGTCAAAAACCTCTCTCGGATTTTCAAAATTCATCTCCAACGCTCCACAACAATTGCCGCAAAATCATGACCAAAACAGAAAAAACAGAAATCCGAAAAATAGGGCTGAGAGATGGCTTTGACTATCCCAACTGAAGACACCTGTTCAAAATATGGGAGAGGATTTTTTTCTTCAACCTGTGCTGAATAAAAAATTCTCTCTTTTTGTCAAAATTTGTTCCCATCTGCCCGGAATCTCCCTCGAAAACGAATTGGTAAAACTGGCTAAAAAATGGTTTTTCATTTGGGGAAAACAGTTTTGGAGGAGAAAATTGGTATTTCAAACCCTTATGAAGTGGTAAGTGGTAATATAAAAGGGGGGGGTGTGAATTCATGGGATATTGACACATAAGGGGGTCCCTTTCTTGAAAACCATTCGTTCCGGACCCCCCCTTCAAGGATAAAGTAAGGAATATTGTAAAGGGGGGTCAGAATGAAACGTAGGTCATTGGATTTAAAGATGAAGATGGTGTAATGAGGTGGAAAGCCTTTGCTTATTGCCGGGTCTTTTGGCCTATTTATTCATGAAATGAGCTATAAACCTCGTAGTCCCTAATTGACCTGTTATACACACAAAACATAGTGACAACTCATTCACCCAGACCTAAAATTATGTAGAATTTAGTTATGAAGTGGCATTGCATCCACGCACTTCGCAACCTTTACAGTTAAGTAGTTTATAAATAATATGATCAACGATTTTATGCGATGGGGTGGTGACATGGAGGGTAAGTGGGATGGGACCGCAGTGCACATCGCAATTCGTAGTGTTTAGTTATAAGCGTGGAAAATGTAAACTCTAACATCTGTGAAGTACGATGCGCAGGGGAGGAGATGAGTGACGTGGTAGGGAAGAAGTGGGACTGGATCATAGGCGTACTTCGAAATTCTTAATTTTTATTTATAATCTACGGGGTTAACTCCTTAAATTTGCGAAGTGTGGGGAAGAGGGGCCCACTGGCATTTGGCGAAGTGTTATGAATCGACGGAAGGTTTTTAAGCGGTCAGTGTTATGAAGTTTTATATGATATAACAATGTATTGCAATGGCTATGTAATGGGGTGGAGCTGCTGAGGTGCGGTTGACTTATCGCATCACAAACTAAATAAAATAGATTGCGAGCGCTCACAAGGTAAAACAATGCGACGCGATATCGCAAATCAGCGATCGCATTATTTAAATTTTAGTTCCAATGCCAAATACATAAAGTCTGTGAAATGCGATGAGGGCCCCGCTTTGATCACGAAAGGCGGAAGAAAGGTAAGGTAATGTATATTTCAAAATGGAAGATGAAATGGAAGAGAAGCATGGTAGGGAATGGGTTTCAAAGCATGGGATAATATGGAGGAAACGAGGGGGACAAAGAGGGTGAATGAAATGAAATGGAACGAGGGCAGAAATGAAGTTTGATCCCCATCACACCTTGCCAGCAACAATTTTTCTCCTTTCCACTAAAGTATAAAGAAAATTGATTCATTTGATGCTCTTTGATAGTCAGGGTCTCCCTTTCTTCTCTGAAAATAAATGACAGCCATAGAATATTATTTTCAGTATATGAACAATATTATAATAAGTGATCAGTCACCTTGTGATACTGTGAAATACATGAGTCTAACAGAGCCCCTTATTGCAATCGTAGGCTAGTCTCTTACAAATCCTATTATGAACTTTTTCTAACACACTTCATCCTTGGCACACTTGAATTCACTAAGACTCCCTGGAACACACGCTTATTTGTTCATTTCCATGCATTTTGACCTAGTTCTCCCTTGTGATACCTTGAAACTCCTTAACACTCCTCAACATGCATTGACATTGTTCAGCATGTGTTAGCACGCCTTTTCATTCCTTGGCATTCCCTAACCCTTCCTAGTTATCATGCCCTCACAACTACCCTTACTTAATTTTAACTTGGGAACCCAACCAAGTCCTCACTTGACTATAGGAGCTTGACCAAGTTACGATTACTACAACTAGACTATGTTGTTAAATTGTGTAGCTTGGGAGGTACTCCAAAAGCCTACTGAGATGGGTTTGTGTGATTTTGACCACAAAATGTTTTGTGGGAAGATAACCCAAGCGAAGGGGTTTTGGACCTAAGATGAGGCTTAAAATCTAAAATAAAATTAAACAGAAAAACAATATCTCCTAAGATCTAAGTATATAAAATTTGTAAGTTCTAGGGTGTTCTTAAGAGGCCTAGCTAGGAAAAGCTATTTAAGGAGGCCTTAGTATGAAGGCAAAAACATCAAGTGAGAATGATCTCATTTTATCAAGGAGGCTAGGAGAGATGTAGTCCTAAAGTAGGTCTAGTTAGAGGTTTGAGTAAGTGTTGCTAAAGGGAGGCCATGATCATCCACCAAGAGTAAGATCATCGTGTGAGGGTTCACAAGAATGTCACATACCTTAATGGGTTCAAGATAGGAAGTAGGATGGCATATTGTGGTTCTCTTAGGGCAGATAAATCTCAAGAGAGGCGACTCATGAGAATTTGGGCATGTGATTTCAGTGGTGTTTCTATGTGAAGTCCGCATCAAATTTTGAAATAGTAGAGAGGGTTGAGACCCTACCTTGTGCTGGTTACTAGGTTGCGAGGTCTGTGATAAATACCAACACAAATGGAGGAGGGTCTGCACTAGAATTTAGGGCCAGAAAAAAAGTAGTCACATGTGGAATATTGACTGAAGTAACCGTAGTTTGAGGGTCGTAGAGATCTAAAGTTCAAGTCAAGATTCAGTCAAATAAATGACCAGAATCTATGGATCCATATGAGCTAGGCCGAGTCTCTTATAGAGGAAAGAAATTTATTTTTTGATATGGGTGGACATGGTTTGTTCTAAAGCAATTAGAATAGAAGTATAATTCCCTATTTAGGGAGGTTTCCTAGCATGTTCAATCCATAATGTATGTCATTAATACTGTGACAAATTTGCATAGAAGAAGAGGCGTTGTGACCCTTAGAGAGAGGTTTATCTCTGCAATATATACCACAAATTTGGAAGATGGTTTGCATAAGTATGTGTGGAGATAGAAAATCCAAAGGAAGGTGGAACCTGAGTAGAAGATGGAGCAGAATAAATGTTCCATATGAGGAATGGATTGACATGAAGAGGAGTTGATTTTGTTGGACTATCCATAGAGTTTTGGACAGAGATTTGAAGTAGCCTATAAACAGTTAGTGAATGGACTGTTAATGGATGATTTGTGACCCTAGTTCAGTCATCTACAAATTGTTAGAAGGATGATAAGGTGAGTAGTTCAGATTTTTTCATAGATTGGACAACATAAAATTGGCACACAAGAATATTGATTTTGAGAGGACTCAAATCACTATTAGGTGGCATATTTGAAGAGCCCTAGATGAGGGCAGTGTTGTGGGAACTAGATCAGTAAAAAAAATTATTGTGGTTGGGAAAATTGATGACAGTCCAAGTACAATTGGAGGGTTGTTAGGTGACTGTCAAAGAAGAGCTCTAAGTCCTGTACTTGTGAAGGAAAATAAGACTGGTAGAAGGGTAGGTGTATTGGGCCTAAGGATGTGCAAAATTTGAAGGACTAAAGTAGCAGTCAAATGGACTAGCCAACTTGCCCTATTTCACTGTATTGTAGAGTATTGTGTCATTGAGAAGAAGGGAAACCTCCATATCCCTAGACTTGTCATCTTGGAGCAGCAGTATGGCAAAAGTGGGTAGACCAAAGAGTTGTTCACACCAGAGTTGTGAACAACGAATCGAAAACTTTAAGTGTTAGAAACCTTAAAGGAAAAAAGAGGTAGATAGAGGGAATTGTTTTTTGAGCCGAGTTCAGTAACATAAAGGAATTTAGTTCATTGATAGAGGCAGAATGAGGAGTTTCATAATGGGAGGAAAGAGGTTCTGCCAAATGTGTTTAAGACATGTGGATTGAAAGGGCTATGTGTGTCCACCATAAAAAATTGGGTCAAGTGTTGTCTTGTTCAAGGTATATTGGTTGTCAAAGGAATAACACCAGGCCCTAGTTGTATTCCTTGTATCAGTGTGACTGTAAAGGGCCATCATCCCTGGTACGAGAGCTCTAGCTTATTCTATTATAGTTTGTAATTTAAGGAAGAAAGGTTTGAAAAAGTTACAAATTTTCATGTGCACTAATTGATTCCCTGATGTGTGTAGATTTCATTTTGAAAAGTTGATGTGTTGTGTCACTTGAGTGTGTTTGCATCAAAGATTCTAAGACCAAACACAAATTCTCATGTGTCATGGAAATTCAACATATGCCTTGTTCACCTAAGAACTACATGTAACTCATATTAGACTACTCATGTCCAATCTCAATTGATCCCACTTAACAAGTTACTAAGACAAGGCTCATCACATACAACTGTGGTCGTAAAACAAATAAGAAACATAGTTTACATCTTGACATGCCATAACACCTGATATGCCCTAAATGCCTTAGAATTGTGTGGCATGTGTTAGCATCCCCTACATTCCTTGACATGATTTTACACTCCCTAACACACCGTAGCACTTCCTGACACACCTTGGTAGTTTAACACACCTTGGCATTGCCTAGCATATAACCTTGTAACTTCCTCTTTAACACACCTAGAACTCATTGACACTCCATATCACACACTCTTATTCATTCATTTCCATGCATTTTGATCTAGTGCTTCCTTGTGTTTACCTGACACTCCCTAACACTCCCTAGCGTGCATTAGCACACCCTAACACCTGACACATCTTAGCATGCCACCCTAGCACTCTAGCATTCATTGGCACTACCTAGCATACCTTTTCACTCTCTCCTTAGCAAACCTAGAGCTCATTGAAAATCCCAGTCACAAACTCGTATTCATTCATTTTCATGCATTTTTACCAAGTGCTCCCTTGTGTTTCCATATCATTCCTTAACACTCCTTGCACATGTTGGTACACCCTAAAACCTAGGACATCTTGGCATGTTGCCTTGGCCTCTAGCATGCCTTAACACTGCCTAGCATACGTTGTCAATCCCTCCTTAGCACAGCTGGAAGTCACTGACACTTCCAATCACAAACTCTTATTTGTTCATTTCCACGCATTTTGACGTAGTGTTCCCTTGTGTTTCCTGGGCACTCCTAGTTAACACTTCCTTGCACGTGTTGGCACATCTTGGATGCATCCCAACCTAGCACTCTATCATTCCTTATCACTTCCAAGCATGCCTTGTCACTCCTCCTTATCACACATGGAACTCGTTGAAACTCTTTGTCACACACTATTATTCATTCATTTCCATGCATTGTGACATAGTGCTACCTTGTGTTTCTCTAGCACTCCCTAAAACACCTTGGCACACATTGGCACACCCTAGAACTTGGCACAACTTGGCATGCTTTCCTAGCACTCTATCATGCATTGGAATTGCCTAACATACCTTGTCACTCCCTTCTTAGCACACTGCCCATCAATACCTTTGTGATATCAGACTCCATCTATAGGATGGAGTATGACCAAATAATTATTCATGTCTAAGCTCGAAAAACAAGCCAATGTAGATTGATGCATGCACTTTCCAATCATGACAATCAATTTATACATCTTCTCAATATAAAAAACAAGTAATATTTTTTCTCTACTAACTTTACAACATAAACACCAATTTCACCCATAATGTTAGGATAAGTTGAATGATATGACCGAAAAGGTGGGAGGAGTATTTTGTGGTGTATTGAACAGGACTAGGGGACACACATGTAGCATGGATGGGTAGAAGTGGGATGTCCAAGCATGGTTTACTAAGATCTATAATCCATGCATTAGAGAATGAGAAGAGGGATTAAGACCTAATATCATAGGGGCTAGGGGGCCTAGAGTGAAGGTAACAAGAGAAATTGAAAGGGGAACCCTCGATAGTGGTGACAAGGGGATTAGGGCCCCCATTATCACAACCAATAAGCTATTACCCCATAACCACTAAATTCCCTATCCCTTAACCCGAAGCCATAATACCTTAACCCCTACACTCATAACTCATAAGCCATCAACCCCTTGACGCATTAAACCTTAGGCCATTAACTCCTAACCTAGAATCCATGAACCCCCTAAGCACTAACCCCTTATTCTCTTAACTCGTGACCCTTAAACCATAACTGTTAAACACCTTAAAACCTAACCCCTTAACCCCTAATACCTAAATCCCTTAATTATTAATCCCTTAACCCCCAAATCCCTTCCCCCCCAAGCCCTTGTCCCTTAACTCTTAGCTCTTGAAGCCCTTAATCACTTAGTATCCAAGGAAAAAAACAACACCTCAAACCAACAAAATAACCTCTTAGGAGAATCCTTCACCTCTAACTAAGAATATTGGTACCCTTTGATTTTTAGAGAACTAGGTATTGGTCTCGAGGGTGTGTGTTTGTGGGTAATGCCCTTATTAACATGTATACAAAATGTAGAACAACCGGATAATTTTCAAAACCTCAATAAGAATTGCTCACAATATCTACACTTCATGTTGACATGGAGCTTGTAGTGATCTCCCATATAAGGAGTTGGTAAAGAATAGATCACTCATAATGACGCAACCTATTCAAACCCAATGAAAAAGGAGCTAACCCTTGATACAAATATTTTTCTTGCTAAAAAAATGCAATTGTGTCAATGTAGAATAATATACATAGGAGAAAATAAAATGATATTATCCACATCAATGCCAGAAATAGCCTCACATTTGCCATGACTGGTGAGCCAAGGGGTGAATGTAGGGCACTATTAAAGTTAGATCATGTTTAAATTTCTTTTACATCACGATATTGTTCTCCATTAGGGTTGATGCATCATCACAAGGGAGCATGACACTTTTGTGTGGGGGAGCGATTACAATTGTAGCACAATTCAAGTGACACACCTCTAGTGTAAATTACATCATTATATGTTTGTGTCAAGTTGTTAAAGAGGTTATTTATAAACAATAAATTTAGTACTTGGACTTCATCTTTTCAAGGCCTTAACTCTAAGATGGATTTGTACTAGGAACACTTCATGCAAATAAGAGGGGGCCTTATTTTTTAGCCCACAAGAGCACTAGATGTTGCCCTTCAAATCCCCCTTGGTGGTTTCAAATTGGGTTTACATTAGTGTGTAGTTGAAACTAATAACATCATGATATTTCTCTTCTCAATAACATCTTCTAACTTTGCAATATACACAACATTGAGTTAAAATATCACCTCATATATAAATGCTCCATTTATTATAAGATTCAAGAAAATGTTCTATTTTCTTTTATCAAAATTGATATGATCCAAGATATTTTATTTTATTTTATCAAGATTTATATGATCATTATATTTTCCAATATATATCTAACTATCTAAATATTTTTATGAAAAAGATATTTAAATTGAGATCTTCATATAATACATTATGTGGCTTTCCCCTTTTGAATTTTTTCAAAGTGTCACCTTCTTCCATGTTACCTTGCATTACCGCCAAAATTAACAAGCCAATATTCCTCGGCTTTTCTCAGTTGGGGAATTCTCAGTTTCATTCATATGGAAATTAGTTCAAGCTGTTCGGATGTGCTCACAACTTTGAAGTCGCCTATTTCTCTGCTATCGATCAGCTTTGAAGTCGCCTCTTTCTTTTCTATCGATCAGCTTTGAAGTCGCCTCTTTCTCTGCTATCCACCGATCTTCATCTTGCAGGATTATTCAACTTTCAAATGGTTACTCGGCTTTTCAATGGGCACTCGGTTTTTCTCAGTTGGGGACTTCCAAGCTGGAAATTAGTTCAAGTTGTTTGGATCTGGTCACAGCTTTGAAGTCGCCTCTTTCTGTGCTATCCATCGATCTTCATTTTGCAGGAGATGGAAACAATTTTATAGCTAAAACCTCGGCGTTAGGGTTTCTACAAGGTATATTTTCTTTCAATACCAAGGTTTCACTAGGGTTTTAAAGTTGGAGAGGGTAAACGGAGACCAGCACATTAGTATGTTAGTAATAACCCGCAGTTTCCAGCGGCTAAACCAGAGGCCCTGTCTAGTAATTTTTATCATGGAAGTCCCAGCAACGCTGGCAATTTATCCAGGCTCAACTTTAGAGCCCCATCAAAATTTGTTAGGATTCAATATAGGGCGTCATTTTGAATTCGATATTTGTTTATTTTCATTTGTTACTGCAAGAATAAAATTTTTTTACCAGTTATTCAGGTTCATAATATGCATAGTTATCCAACAGGGCCATGTGAAGATAATATACAGACCTATATAAAGGTCAGAAATGTTATGTCAGAAGGATTGATTATGGAATCAGATGCTTTTTCTTGTAATAATCATTAATCCTAGTTCTTCTAGACTGCCTCTTTCTTTCATTGATTTTGAAAAGAGCAGAGAGATAGATTTAACATATATCAGGGATTTCAACTTAGATTTAACATATATCAGGGATTTAAGATTGAGACTTCATAATTATGCCAAGTCATAAGAGCAATGTTCATGGCCATATATAGAACAGAGACTGAGGCTCATAAATGTACTAAAATCAGAGGTTAGGATCCCTATCCAAACATAGCGAGAGATGAATTTATGCAGTCCATAGCCAAACTGAAATCAACAAACTGTACCATCTGAACTATGCCAATATAATATGCATAGTTATCCAACAGGGCCCTGTGAAGATAATATACAGACCTATATAAAGGTCAGAAATGTTATGTCAGAAGGATTGATTATGGAATCAGATGCTTTTGCTTGTAATAATCATTAATCCTAGGTCTTCTAGACTACCTCTAACATTGCTTCAGGTATTAGGGCACCGTTTTGAATTCGATATTTGTTTATTTTCACTTGTTACTGTGTGAATGAAATTTGTTTACAAGTTATTCAGATTGCATTTTTTTTCCAGATTTTGCTATATGCACATGAAACTGAGATATTTTTGTTGTTGTTTTGTTTTTTATTTTCATTTTTTTTAGATTGAGACTTTTGTTTTTGTGATTTTTTTAAGATTGAGACTTCTGTTGCTGTTGTGATTTTTTTTTTTAAGATTGAGATATAAGCTTTATTTATACCCTCCCTGCGGCCTCGATTTGCCTGGTGTCTAAGTGCACTAAAATCCATGGCTTCTTTGTTATTTCTAGTGTATATATCATAACCGATAAATTCCCAAGATAAATAAGCCAAAGATCAACCATACCACTGTGATGCCAATAAGCTGCCACTGAGATACTACAACCACTATGATATCAAGCGCAGCGGAATATCATAATTATGCCAAGTCATTAGAGCAATGTTCATGGCCATATATAGAACAGAGACTGAGGTTCATAAATGTACTGAAATCAGAGGTCAAGATCCCTATCCAAACAGAGCGAGAGATGAATTTATGTAGTCCATAGCCAAACTGAAATCAACAAACTGTACCATCTGAACTATGCCAAGATAATATGCAGAGTTATCCAACAGGGCCCTGTGAAGATAATATATAGACCTATATAAAGGTCAGAAATGTTATGTCAGAAGGATTGATTATGGAATCAGATGCTTTCGCTTGTAATAATCATTAATCCTAGGTCTTCTAGACTGCCTCTTTCTTTGATTGATTTTGAAAAGAGTAGAGAGATAGATGGCTAAGATCAACTTAGATTTAACATATATCAGGGACTTGCCAAAGCACCATGATTTTTGTACTGTCATATCAATACTAATTGTATGTCGGACTGTAAGTCTGAAGCCATCCTTACCTCATTCAAACATTATACATCATCTAAAGTAACTAGAAAAGCAAGGATGTGTCTCTAACATTGCTTCAGGTATTAGGGCGCAGTTTTGAATTCGATATTTGTTTATTTTAATTTTTTACTGTGTGAATGAAATTTGTTTACAAGTTATTCAAATTGCATTTTTTTTTCCATATTTTGCTATATGCACATGAAACTGAGAGATTTTTGTTGTTGTTGTTTTGTTTTTTATTTTCATTTTTTTTAGATTGAGACTTTTGTTGTTCTTATTTTTTTAAGATTGAGACTTCTGTTGCTGTTGTGATTTTTTTTTAAGATTGAGATATAAGATTTATTTATACCCTCCCTGTGGCCTCGATTTGCCTGGTGTCTAAGTGCACTAAAATCCATGGTTTCTTTGTTATTTCTAGTGTATATATCATAACCAATAAATTTCCAAGATAAATAAGCCAAAGATCAACCATACCACTGTGATGCCAATAAGCTGCCACTGAGATACTACAACCAATGTGATATCAAGCGCAGCGGAATATCATAATTATGCCAAGTCATAAGAGCAATGTTCATGGCCATATATAGAACAGAGACTGAGGTTCATAAATGTACTGAAATCAGAGGTCAGGATCCCTATCCAAACAGAGCGAGAGATGAATTTATGCAATCCATAGCCAAACTGAAACCAACAAACTGTACCATCTGAACTTTGCCAAGATAATATGCATAGTTATCCAACAGGGCCTTGTGAAGATAATATACAGATCTATATAAAGGTCAGAAATTTTATGTCAAAAGGATTGATTATGGAATCAGATGCTTTCGCTTGTAATAATCATTAATCCTAGGTCTTCTAGATTGCCTCTTTCTTTGATTTATTTTGAAAAGAGAAGAGAGATAGATGGCTGAGATCAACTTAGATTTAACATATAACAGGGACTTGCCAAAGCACCATGATTTCTGGACTGTCATATCAATACTGATTGTATGTCGGACTGTAAGTCTGAAGCCATCCTTACCTCATTCAAACATTATACATCATCTGAAGTAACTAGAAAAGCGAGGATGTGTCTCTAACATTACTTCAGGTATTATGACTTCATTTTGATACCTATGCCTAAGTTGGAAGTTGAATCTTTAAACACCCTTATGTGGATGATGAAATGTACAAAATTGACTTAGATGCTATTAAGCCATCATTCGCATTCAGTCAATCTTTAAACTCATGGACTGGTCCTTGTAAAAGCCTCTTATGAACAATCTAATAGAGGAGAGCTAGTAAAATTGCATCAAGGTAATATTGCAGAAATGAGAAACAATATGTCCACAGATATGACTTAGAGCATTTGTATTTAATCAGGACATTATTGACCAACCTTAGATTCTAGAATTGGCCATGAGGAATAAGCTCCAATACTTGGATCAACCAGCCAAAAAAAAACTTTACTGCTGAGATAATGAACAAATAAAAGTGTCCAAAAATTAAGTCACATCATACTGGGATTATGACTCTAAGAGTGATAATCATTTTAGGTATCTCCACAGGTCGACTCTTTTAAACCATATATATATTCTTAGAAGTAGGAACCTCGGCTTCTTTTCTTGGATGCATAAGGGACTCAACTCCTTTTGTAACTTCACTATGAGGCAGCCAACAAGGCCTTAGGAGGGCTTTCAATCAATTTGAATTCTTTATCAGAAGGGAAACATAAGATCGGTCACCCACAGATGTATACGATGCTTGGATCCCATAGGTGGTACATAATTCAAATTGCTTGAAAAACTCCTTAAATGAAGTAGGAACCTCGGCTTCTTTTCTTGGATGCATAAGCATTAAGGCATGCCTTTGAAAGATACAAATGCCATGAGTTTGAGAGGGACTCAACTCCTTTTGTAACTTCACTATGAGGCACCCAACAAGGCCTTAGGAGGGCTTTCAATCAATTTGAATTCTTTATCAGAAAGGCAACATAAGATCGGTCACCCATAGATGTATACGATGCTTGGATCCAATAGGTGGTACATAATTCAAATTGCTTGAAAAAACTCCTTAAATGATGGGTCCCTTTTTTGACTTTGTCAAGAGTTTGATTAGCCATTCAAGTTCACCGAATTCTAAGGTGGATTAGTGGATTGGAAATCTCAGACCTCATATTATGTGCCCAGAACTGCACTCTTCTAATCATGATATTTGAACTAGGTCTTGTATGATCTTCAAAAAGGAATTTCGCTCTTTATCCACAAAACTGTGGGCTGGTCACTGTGATGCACCAGATTTATATCATAATTTCATACTATCTGATCCTTTGAGGGTGAAAGAGGCCATGAAGATTTGACAACATTTCTAGTGATTTCTTTCCCTCTTTCTTGGGCTTGTCCTCAGCCTAGCTCTAATACCATGTTAAATTTAGCTTAACATGTTCTTAGCATAGGACAGTCACATCAATTTTTATATATAGCCCAATTATCAATCCATAGCAACCACATCAATTGAAATCATGATGACTGTAACTGATAAAAGAACATAAGAAAATAATGCAGAGGATAAGCCAACACAAGAGGACACATGAATATGGCTCAAGCTAGGGAAAAACCCCAAGACGGCAAAAACCCTTGATCAGTTCTTATTATTCATAATCAGAATAATCTAATCTCTGATATAGAGCTTTGAGGCTCCTCCTCAAAAATCCCTTCCCTTCAACAATCCCTTGCCTTTATATATTGACCATGATTTCAAACCCTCGAAACAACTTAACAACAGGATGTTGTAGTGGCTTTCTTCCTGCAGTTTGTAGCAGACATAAATGTCACAAACACGCACAGAAAAATCAACTAAAGATATGTTGCCTTGCACAGACTTCTATCCTCCAACTGTGGCTCTTATCCAACACAAAATCTGCACCCAAAATAGAGATACGCTGCCCAGACAGACCTTGCATGCTCCATGCATTATGTCACAGACCTACGGCCCTTTCTCAATAAGAAAACCGAGCCCTAAACAGAGATGGGTTTAATAATAACCTCGACCCTGCCATCTGTGTCCAGCCTTATATGTCGTCCTATTTCAAAGGAGAAGACGAGCCCTTCAATGTGTCAAATGAGGAAGAAATCACCCCTTTATATACTAATCGGTGGAGTCAAAAAGACGTGAATTTTGAGCTTCTTGAGCCAACTTATAAGGGAGGCCGACCTTGGTTGCCAATTTTAACAAAAATCCATCATGCATTGTAGTTGATCTTCTTACTCAATCACCTTTTCTTGCTCATGAATGCTTATGTTAAAGTTAGGCATTAATGAGTCTTGTTGTTGCCTATATATTGTAAGCAGATAAACAATTTAATTATATTGTATTTTTATATATCAATTATACTTGGACATATTCACTCAACAACTAACATACTCGCGTGAGCTTCAGCTGAGGGCCATAGACGGGATCCGATTGGATGAACTCCTCCACATCCGCATCGGTCCACTTGGGCAGAGGTTTGTCCCTGTCAAGGATCTGCTTATACTTGTTCAAATACGAAAACCTCTCCTTCCAAAATTCCTTCCTGAACCCTAGAATGACGATTCCTGTTCTGATGAAGTGTTCTCTCCCCCCATTTTTCTCCAACCTCCCAGTGATCCTTTTATCTTGCGGACTATTTGAATAGTTCAAGGCTTGTTAAGTTTTATCACTGTTTGAAGGACTAACCAAATAGAACTGTAGGTTCGTGCATCCACAAGGACACACCCAAGCTTGCTGATCCAAGGGAAGTGTAACCACAAGTCAGCAAACAGGTGGCCAATCCACGTTTCTATGAGCCTCCACGAGATTGTTGTACTCCGAGCTTCTTTTCCAATAGGTCCGAGCTCTTTTTATTCTCTGTGGATCTGAATTATGCACTTCAAGAGGATTCGAGCTCCATACAAGTTTGAATTATGCCACCACACGTCCAAGGAAGAGGCCGTATTACTCCAAATGTGAGCTTATGCCTCAATCTCATATATACATATGCTGCAGAGCATCGATATCACATATATACATCTTTGATCCAGGTGGATATTGGTGGCCACCCACCTATTCCACTTGGCCCCCCACCATTGTCTCTTTTAGTTTTTCAGTTTCGGCATAACTTACTATTTTTAGCAGTTTTTCGGGTCCTGAACTTCCGGAGCCGTTTTGAGGCCCTAAACGACATTTTTTGGGTATCAAAGCACTAGCAAATTTGATCATCAAATTCGTCCTGAAAGTTGTATTCCTCGGATAGAGCTTTCTAATGATGTATCATGTGCGTCAAAGGGATATAGTATGCCAAAGTTACGTCCCTGGGAAGTTGAAACACCAATTTACCCAAACGGGGCCCATAGTTTTGGCGCTTCATCTCCTAGGGTTAGGTTTTGGGATGTTTAGGGTTTTCCATTGTTTCTCAATAATAAATAGGCCCTCGAGCCTCATTGTAACGTAGTTCAGAGGCCTGTAGCCGCCACATCTCTTCTCAGAGATAGCTACCAGTGCCCTAGCTAGTTTTATTTCCATTCTGTCTGTAAGCAAATTTCAGTTCTTTAATATTAATGAAATGAAGTGTTATTTCCGCTGCATCTCTGTATTTATGGTTATGTGTTTATTCTGTTGCGTTCCTGCATAAATCCGGATCAGTGGTATCAGAGCGGTCTACTTTTTCTCGATCCTTCTTTGCATGTCCCCAACGAGGTCGGGGTATAAGGAGCTAGGGCTCGATCTGGTGGAACCTTTGCAAGATCAGCCTCGCAAACCTCGACGGACGCCCGTGGGGGACGAAAAGAAAGATGAGGGAGCAGGAGATCCTATCAAAATATTGCTCGAGGAGGCCCTCGAAAGACAAAGGAACGTGATGATGGATAACTTTGCTCAGATCCTTCAACGGCTACCCACCGGCGGCGCATCTGCATCCAGCAGCCACTCTGGAGGCGCGACTCCTTTTAAGGTACAAGTAAATTTTGACATTCCCATATTTGAGGTTCAAATAGACGCAGATGCCATAGATAGATGGTTGAATCTATTAGAAGGATATTTCTCTGTTCATGACTTTTCAGACCGGGAGAAGATTATTTTTGCACTCCTCAAAGCTACCCCCCATGTTAAGGACTGGTGGGAAACCTACTGTGAGAACAAGGACCAGACAGAACCCTCTCTGTTCTCGGCTGTACCAACTTGGAATTCTTTCCGAGACGCCGTCAAGGAACAGTACTATCCCGTGGGGAGCTATGAGGACAAGTACATACAATGGACCACGCTGCGACAACAAAGGGATCAAGATGTGCACGAGCTAACGAATCTGTTCCATACCCTGTGCACAAAGTTGGGTATCAAAGATTCAGAGAAACATTTGATGCTAAAGTATCGCAGCTGTCTGCACAGATACATTCAGGAGGAAATGGAGTTCCTCGACATCTCCTCACTTGGTACGGCATACCGGTATGCTACCAAGATTGAGCAGAAATTCAAACAGAAGAAGCGAGACTTTGGATCTGCGAATCAAAAGCAAGGAAAAGGTGCTTCCAAACCGCAAAACAAAGGACAGAGCCAAGGCATGGCGGCTAAAGACAACCCGTCAAAGCCACAAGAAAAGAACAACACCGTAAAGCCAAAGAAGGACACGGGAAAGTGGTGTGAGTTCCATAAGAGCTCCACTCACAACACGAGTGAGTGTCGGGCCAAGCAGTCGCTAGTGGCCGAGATGAGGGCTTCTGAGTCAGATGCATGCTCCGACTCCGAATCAGAACCTGAAAAGGGGAATGAAAAAGGGAAAAAGATTATTGATGCGGAGCCCAACGCCACTGTTGCCTTCCCTATAGCATCGAAGCCCTTCACGGATGAGGTATTATGTGACCTTGCTCCTATTGATGTTTCTGATGTATTATTAGGACAACCATACTTGTGGAAGCGTCATGCTGTGTATGAGTCTCGACCTCGTGCTGTTATTATTACTTTGGGAAATAAGTTGTACAGGATACCAGAGGTACCACCTCTTACGACTATCTCTTTGGTTACTGCAAAACAATGCAGTAAGCTCATTTCCCAAACTAGGAAATTTGTTTTCCTGATGATCCGCCACCAGGGCAAGAAGAAGACTATGGCCACGACCTCTAGACAGGGCCCCTCTGCACAACAACAACAAATGGATAAGGTCGTGGAGGAGTACGGGGACATCTTCACCTCACCCACAGGGGTTCCTCTGCACTGCCAGGTCAAGCACCTAATTGATCTGACCCTAGGTGCGCCGCTACCCAATGGACCGATATATCGACGCTCTGTTCTGGAAAATGATGAAATCAAGAGGCAGATTCAGGAGCTGTTGCAGAAAGGTCACATCAGACCAAGTTCATCGCCCTGTGGGAGCCCGATCGTGTTGGTACAGAAGAAGGATGGGACGTGGAGACTCTGTATTGACTATCGGGGGCTGAACAAGATCACTGTACGGAATAGGTACCCAATCCCATGGATTGATGACCTTCTGGACCAACTCCAAGGTGAAAAATATTTCAGTAAGATCGACCTGAAGTCTGGGTATCACCAGGTACCAATTGAACCCTCTGATGTGTGGAAGACTGCCTTCAAATCTAAGGAAGGCCTTTTTGAATGGCTGGTCATGCCTTTCGGGTTGACGAATGCTCCCGCAACCTTCATGAGGATGATGGACGACATCTTGCGGCCATTCACCAACTCGTTCGTAGTGGTGTACTTGGATGACATTCTGATCTTCAGCAAGACTTGGGAAGAGCACCTTCATCACATCCGACAAGTCCTCCAAACACTGCGGCAACACAAGTTGTGTGCCAATTTGGAGAAGTGCACGTTTGGCATGACCCGGGTTCAATATCTGGGATACATTATTGATGAAAGGGGGGTGCATGTGGATCCAGCCAAGATCCAAGTCATTCGGGATTGGCCAGCCCCGACTACTATAACAGAGCTTCGCAGCTTTCTGGGTCTTGCTAATTTCTACCGTAGATTTGTGTTGGGATTCTCTCATATTACTTGGCCCTTGAGTCAAGTCACCAAAGGAAGAGCGAGAGAAAAATTATTTTGGTCGGAACCTCAACAGAAGGCGTTCAAAGAATTGAAAAATCGCCTATGTTCTGCCCCAGTGCTCACCTTAACAGACTTGCAGCAACCGTTTGAGATCGAGATAGATGCCTCTGACTATGCTATTGGGGCAGTTCTTACTCAACAGGGACATCCAGTGGCATATCACAATGAGACATTGTCTGAGACAGTTCGCAAGTATCCCACCTATGACAAAGAAATGTATTCCATTGTGCAAGCATGTCGACAATGGAAGCATTACATTTTGGGGAAGGAAACAATCATCCACACAGACCACCAGCCCCTGCAGTTCATACAGACACAAGGGAAGTTGCAGAATGATCGCCATCAGAAGTGGTCCACATATCTGCAACAGTTTCATTTGAACATCAAGTACAAGAAGGGTAGCACCAATAATGTTGCAGACTGCCTCAGCCGACCACCAATCGTGGCGCTCACCACCGTGCTCAACTCTTGTGGGCACGAGACTTCTGATTGGCCGCTTCTCTATGAGAGTGACCCAGAATTCGGTTACACTTACAAGGCACTCTTGGGGGGCACGCAAGTTCCAAATTTTCACCTCCAAGATGCACTTTTATGTCACCTAGGACACCTTTGTGTTCCTTCAAGCGAGCGTGCCAAGATGATATGGGAAGCACACTACAGTCGAGTCGCTGGGCATTTCGGTGTCGAGAAAACAATAGCAATACTACAGAAGTATTTCTATTGGCCGAACCTTCAAAAGGATGTCGAGAAGCACATCAGATCCTGCACTGCTTGTGCCATTGCCAAACCGACCATCAAGAAGCAAGGCCTATATACTCCACTACCTATCCCTAGTCAACCATGGGAATCCATCTCCATGGATTACATGTTGGGCCTGCCCTCTACTAAAATGGCAATGACTGTGTTTTCGTGGTCGTTGACAGATTCTCGAAGATGGCCATTATGGCGGCCTATAAGAAGAATATCACAGCAGAAGCTACTGCTAAAATCTTCTTTGAACGAGTATGGGTGCACTTTGGGATCCCACAGTCTATCATATCAGATCGAGATAGTAGGTTCCTCAACACATTTTGGTCCAGCCTCTG